>JAZKJV010005504.1:600000-1146508 GCA_037367405.1 Ottelia alismoides
CTACTACTCTGTCCAAGGGTGGGAAGCTTACCTTGCTGAAGCACGTTCTTTCAGCCATTCTGATTTTTTTTCTACTCGACGAGATGATGCCTGTCGGGGTTAGAAGGAAGGTGGAGGCTCTGATAAGGTCTTTTCTTTTGGTCGGATGGGAGGCAGGCGGCGAGGGACTTGCATCTAGTTGCTTGGGAAGATCTTGCTATGCCGGTTGCTGAGGGGGGCCTGGGTGTCCGGGATGTGGAAACGATGACATAGCTTTGCTTGCCAAATGGGTGGTACAGATTTGGGGATCCTTTGACTCGTTGGTCTCCAGGCTTCTGAGGAGGATCTATGGTACCATAGGGAGTTGGTGGCTGGGAGGAAGCGTGGTGAGTCTCCGTTGTGGATGGGGATCCGGGCCGTGTTGCCGGAGCTCAGGTCTTTTCTTAGGCTGAGGTTGGGGAATGACCAGCCTTTTTCAGGTTTTGGCTGGATGACTGGACGGGGGGAGGGGTGCTGGGCCGCTGTTTCCCAAAGTTGATGGCCTTAGCTGTTAACGGGGGGGGGGGGGGGGTGGTGGAGGTTGCAGGAGTCGGGGTGTGGGCTCCGAGGTTCCTTTCGGTTCTGTCGCATCAACGGTTGGATGAGTTCTTGCGGTTGCTGTTGGAGATTCCCGCTACTGGGGAGATGTCTGGTGAGCTGGACCATTTTGAGTGGGCGGATGGAAAGTTCTCGGTAAAGAGCGCCTATCGGAAGCTGCGTGGAGGTGGAGGTGGGCGTGATGAAGACCTCTGTGCGGACACTAAGGTGATTTGGGTGGCCAAAATTCCTACTCGGGTCAAGGTATTCCTTTGGTTTCTAAGGGAGGAAACTGTCTGTGCGACAAAAGTAAGGAGGGGGAGATTGTTGGGTGTGGCAGATCTGAGCTGCGATAGATGCGAGGAGCGTCTGGAGGACGCGGAGCACATATTCTTCGGATGCAGGTCTTCGGCGCAGGTCCTGGGACTCGTTGGGCATGCCTTGGGTTCGGGCATCCAGCTTGGAGCATTTTGGAGATCTATTCGATCGGTGGGTCTTGGGTCCTCGGACGATGTCTCGAGGCCTTTTGCCGTGCTGTGGGCGATTTGGCTTGGTAGGAATGATAGCATATTCAAGGACAACAGTTTTACTATGAGAATGTGCTCACGCATTGTAATGCTTTGTACAACTTCTTGATATCCAACTGATGTACCTTTTTGCTATTATGAAAGTTTTGGTGTGGTGACTCCCACCTTGGGGAGGGCTTCCCCTTTTTTTATTAAAAAAAAACTCTCTAAGTATATTTGCAGTTGGCAAACGTCTATGACCTCCAAAGCCAGTTCCTCACTACCTCCGCAAAAGAGCAGATCCCATGATCTTGCGTGCATCTTCCACTATGTCTATTTTCCACATATAGTGTGACGTTGAAATCCCCCCTACCAAGCATGCTTCTTTGGGAATCTCAATCTAATCTGCCTCAGTTCATTCCATAAACCCGTATTCGTGGCAGCTCCCCGCAGTACCATAGACGGATGTAGCCACGAATCGGGTTTTGGTCAAATTTACTCGTCAATAGCCACAGATACCGAGTGAACCAAGATTATCTCCTTGACTAAATCATAAATGTTTCCATTCCACGCAACAACGATTCCCCTCGATCCCCTCTACGTTGGCATGTCTTTAAATTCATTAAGGTGCGTATCCGAGGTGGCACTCCATCCCACCAAGATCCACGATTTTCAATTTTAGTCTCTTGTTGGCAAACAAATGTCTATTTTCCAAGCAACCAACATGGACCCCATCGTTAACCACTTATCTGGTTGGCCCAAGCCTCTCACGCTCCATGTAATGAGCTTCATTGAGACACCGATGGGTAAGCCTCTGCCATCCGAACCCCTACTGTTTGATTAATCTCCTTTTCGAATCGCATTTCCTCTGCTTCTTTGATCGCTGCCTAATGGGCCATTCTACCATTTTCTATTTTTTCCTCCACCTGGGAGCTGCCGCCACCTTGCAGAGAACTCACTTCCAACACTTCACTCGACACCTTAGATCTTTCTTTCATGTTCCTCTTCTTTCTCTCGGATCCATCGCAACCCTCCACATTTTGCCTTGTTCCAACAACCTAGAATCCCACTCACAACAGATCGCTGTCACAACAGATCGCTGATGCTTGCGCAAGAAGGTTAAAAGCCATGACGATAACTCATACATCAATCCATCGTAGCATGGCCTGTCCCTGTTGTGTGGCCTCGAACTCCAGCCTTCTGCTCCCCCCTCTCAATTTTGCTCGACGCGACGATGCCGATTTTTTTCTTTTGAGGAGCCATCCTTGCCTCAGGTTTGTAGCCATGTCCTCCCCTCACGTCACCACCAGACATCAACTTGGATTCAATCGAGCTGCCACCCCCTCCCCCGAGGTTGATTTCCGCTTTCGCCCATTGCTTTGGGAAAAGCTTGACCCCTAAGAGATCATTCCCGAGGTCTGATCGACGTCTCGGTTGAGTCCAAGTGCCCGCTCCCATGGCTAGCTACTGAAGCCCTATTGGATTTGCCACCATCGGGTACCTCAATGGTTCGAGGTTCGGATCCGCCCTAGAAATAGATGAGCATGGGCCGAAAGCTACACTGATGTTTGGGCGATGGTTCCAACCTGGATAGCTCATGATGACACTTGGAATCGGGGGGTTCGAGAATCGTTTAAACAGATTCAGTTTTGAGCAGCTCCACAACAGGTGAACGAGGGCGACGCTCGGGGCCTGTTTGGTAACTGGGTTGGGTTGGGGTATCCTCTTGTGAATAGTAGCTGTTTGGATGGTTTGAATGATAAATGTGATGTGACATGGATTATGTGTTATATTAACTTCTTTAATGATTATAATATATTTTTTATATTATTTTTTTATTTGAACGTGGTTAAAAAATATTATACCAAAGAAATTGTACAGTCCATACGACTAATTCCAATCCAGGAATGCAGGGATAGAGCAAGGGGTATGCCAAGTTGCCCGAGGTAACCTGGCAACCAAATAAGCTCCCTCAGAGGTGGTGCTCGTGATGTGGGGGAAGAAGCCCCAATCCCTCTTGGTTGCAACCCTCTAGATTTGCGGGAAACTGGTGCCAAGGGCTCGTGGTCTTGGAGGAGGGAGGTGCATCGGTGGCCGCATCGTCGGTGGTTGGGTGAGGTCAGGAGCCACAATCGAAGGTGGGGAGCTCGATGGTTATAGAAGCTGAGGGAGGTGCAGCTCAACAGGTACAACTGGGAAGCATATATGTCCAATGGGAAGACAACTCGGGTGATATGGGAATAATGGGGCTCAAGTCAACTACAATTATCTTCAAAATTGAGGAGAAATGACGATATATCATCGATATATCGACGATATATCATCGATTACTTAGAGGAGGAAAGCTTGGGACTTTCTATATCGTCAACCTAACGATATCAATATTTCGACGATATTTCGCAGAATTATCATGAAATTTCGAACAATGAATTCTATAGTCCCGCATTGGTCGATTCATGTAGTTCGTTGAGGCCATGCAACATTTCCCTTTTGTGAGTGCAAGAGGTATCCCCCGCTCGCACTCTGATCTACACCCATAGTTCGGGGCTCTGGAGAGAGAGTGTTAAACTGTCTTTCTTCTTTCACTTCGAGTGTTCCTGGCTCATGGAAATAGTTTTCAGGATGTAATGAAGATTTTTGGAAGAATTGCCACATATAGGGGTCGACAGTCATATGCGAGGTTTGATAGTACTCAATGTCGACTCAAAATGGACATCGCTCAAAAAGAGTTCTCTAGATTAAACACATTGGAGGATGGGCGGGAATCGACAATAGTAGAGTTGGAGGGAAGAACCATGCAGCTTTAGATTGTCCAGGGCGAGGACCAAATTGTGGAAGTTGATTGGTAACAGATTTCGAGATAATGTTGCCTCAAAGATGTGGACACAAACACTAGATTTTCCACTCAATAGTTAGTGGAAGACGCTATAGGAATTTCATTCACAACATTTCTATTGATGGACCGATTTTACAGAGTGACACAGAGGTGAGGCGGGCCTTTGAGTGCCCATCATCGCTTATTCAACAAGAGAACCTCCCAGGACGGTTGGGAATGGGGAGGTAGGATGATTACTCGTATATCACATAACCTTGGGAATGTTCCAGCTTAATGTGGAGGGGGATTACAGTCCGAACAGATTCCACGTGTTCTATAAATAATTCTTGGAGGTTATTAAGGATGATATTTTGGCGATTCTCCTTGAATTCAGAAGGGGTAATTTTATATTTGAGCTCCTCAACAAAGCTCTTATCTTTTGTTGTTGAAGTAGGAGGTGGCCATGACTCCATGCAGGTAGAGGAATTGGGCTGATTTCACTCTCTAACAAGGTCAATCTAATTGTCACTAAGGTCCTTGCGAACCATTTTTGTGGTGTGATGCCTGTCATTATCTCTTTGAGTAGACAACCTTTGTACCAGTAGGAATATGGATGATATCCTCGCTCTTGTATCAGAACGGTTGATAAAATGAAAAAGAATGCTTCTTATAGTCGTCTCTTTAGCATATGGTATTCCTAGGTTCTTGGATTGCTCCAATGCAGAGGTGCATCACAACGACAACATACTCTGTATTTGTAAATGGGCGTGCGAAAGGTGGGTTCTTCTAACCTCAACGGGGTTTTCGTTGGGGATTCCACTTGGCCCCACTCCTCTTTGTGATCGCTGTTGATGCTCATGCGGAGTTGATGAGACTGGCATCTAAAGCTGGTTTCTATCCGGGCTTTAGATACGACGATAGTACTACCTATCTACTACACTACACTGATAATACTATACTATTTATCGAAGGTTGAGTGGATCAAGCTAGATGCACATCCTTGGTGATGGATATTTTCGACAATATTTTGTGTCTTCGGAACTATAGAGAGAAGTTGACATTGGCCCCCTTCGGGATCTAACAATCAGAAGTGCAGAATACGACAATGGCACTTCATTTCCTAGTTTTGACCCTTCCCTTTAATTACATGGGTTTTCGCTTGGTGGAGAGAAAGCTTCGTAGTATGGACTAGCATCCCCTCATTTAGAAACTTGAGAAGAAATTGGCTGCGTGTAAGGCATCAATACTTTCTAAAGGAGGGCGGTTAATTCTACTAAAAAACATGCTATCAGCAATCCTCATATTTTTTCTTCACTTGATTACTCTCATTTGGCATAAGAAAGAAGATTGAATCCTTGATGTGGAAATTCTTTTGGAAGGATTCAAGGCTTGAAAAGGGAGGCATGGACTTGCTTGATTGGGACACAATGACCAGGCCAAAATTGTACGGTGGCCTTGGTGTTTTGAAGATTGAGCCGATGAATAAGGCCCTCTTGGTTATGTGACATGTCAAAAATTGAGGAAAAATGAAGACTTGGTTAGTTGCCTGATTCAGAGCATATATGATGCTGGGGGTGACAGAGCAAGGCCTCGCATGGATACCGTCTACTAGTGGTGTTGTGGCGTGTATCTCCAGCTCTCCTTCGAACTTGAGGAATTTTCTACAACTGGTTCTCAGCATAGTGAGCTATTCAGATTTTGGTTAGGTGATCAAACTGGCTCGGAAATCCTCTGTAATCGGTACCCTAGGTTTTTTGCAGTGGTTAGAGATCGAGAGGTCAGTTAAGCGCATGCTTGGTCGGTCGGACGGGACTTGGTGCCTACTTTTGCGGTGGTGTCCTGTAAGCTACATTTGGGGGAGTAACTGGAGGATGTTGACAGGTTGTCTGGGGGAAGAGACCACTAGAGATGTGCAGCCAGGTCTTTCTTAGTGAAAAAAGCTGCATGGTTCTCTCAGCTTCTTGAGATGTGGTTTTGGTTGATCTACCACTTGACTATGGACATGTTTGGAAGAGCAGGATATTATACCATATTAAGGTATATCTCTGGCTGGTAAGACATGGTCATCTACTAGCGAAGGCACATAGGAACATGATCTTACAGACAAGGGACATAATTTGTTCAAGATGTGAGGATGCAGAGGAAGATCTGCATCACCTTCTTTTTGGCTGCATACACTTGGCTAGAATTTGAGAGAACACATGTACCTCTTGGCTTAGGATAAACAACTTGGCCTTATTCTGGAGCTCAATCCGCTCGGTTTGTGGTAATCTGTACGGGGTTGTTCAGTCCCCTTCACATATCTTTTAGCAATTGGGTGCGCCAGAAATGAGCTCATCTTTTGCGGCTAGAGATTTTATGCTGATGTTGTTGAGACATAACAATGCTTTTGTTTTTGCCTGGTCTCATGTATTTTGATGGATTAAATTAATACATTCATGGTGAATCCCATCTCAGCACTACACCCTTTATTTTTATTAAAAGCAATGTTGCCTTTTGCATGCACCTCCTGTACACAACCCATGCCACCACACATCTCTTGGGTCGCATGATATCCACTTTCATGTAGAGTGACATCATCTTTAACCATCTTTAAATCTGATTATAGGGTGCATGGTTCTACCACAAGATGCTTGAGAGCATAGATTCCGAGGTGACATCTCAGATGATGGACATCATTATAAGGAAACTAATTTTTGGCCAGATACTCAAACTGAATGAAGCTGAATATGCTCGATGGTAATGGATCTTATTGATGGTCGTTAGAGGACAGATGAAGCTAGATTTTCCTTAAGAGCTCGAATCAAAGGGTAGGACCTTCTTTTACAAAAAAACACCCCTGAAACTCGAGGAAAATCATCCATAACAACAGCATAATTCTTATTTTCCGTCCCGGCTTCTGTGGGGTGTATGTGTTTAATAAGTAGACCAAATGTAGTATTATAAAGGAAGGTGAGATTTATTTGCCGGAATCTAGGTCAGCTTTAGCATGCTGTGATGTAATTCTTGGCACTTGTAATTTTTCGTGCATCTGACTTTGGCTAACTGGATCTTCAAAGTTAACTCTAGAGATATTCCATGTTTTGGTAAATTTGTTCAGACGATTGAAATCATTCAACAGTGTTTCATATTGAACACAAAATGGACGATGATGCTCTTTCTATTTAATTTGATAGTTGTCATTTTTGATAGCTTAAATGTTGAACTTGCAATTTGACAATTTTTGGATCTGATCTCTGTTTGCCTAGGAAGTTGAATATTCCGAAGAGCCCGGTTTCCTGTATCACATCAATTATCGAGTTGCCGGGAGGTATAAATATCTTGACTACTCATGTTCTTTGTCTTCTTTTTTTTGAAACAAGAGGGGGCGACACGCACAGGTGCCCACCCCACGACTTGAACCCTGCTCTTTGAGTGATAGATGCACGACACTACCACTAGACCATTGGAGTGGGTTCCTTTGTCTTTTTGTATGTGGTACTCTTCTTGGTTACTTGGTGATTTTCTTTCTTATTAGTAGTAGCAAAACCTATCACAGGGTAAAGAATTCATTTTATTGGGTATCTAAATATACCCTTTGCGCTGTTTTCTTTGTTTTTTTTTGAAAGTCCGCAGGTTAGGGGGTAGTACTCAGCGGTACCCTCCCCATCAAAGTTTATTCCAAACAAAAATGAAAAGCCATAGTTTTACAAAAGCATTGCCATAATTAGCCCTCCCTTACAAAAGCATTACAACACCCAGTCTTCAACCAGCCTATTTGCGAAGATATTGACGTTTTCCTTATAAAATCTTTGACCGGAGAAAAGTAAATCATTTCTGCTCCGTCATATCGCCCAGAGGAAGGCCATGGGCAGCAATCGATCCCTCCTCGGTCTTCCCCTATTCATGTAGAGCGAATTCCAGATCGTCTGGAACCCCTCAAAGCGACACCAAGTAATCCTCGTATCCAGCCAGGCCTGAGAAATAACAGGGCAAGCAAAGAAAAGGTGATCTACAGTTTCAATGGCACTATCACAGATAACACATTTGTTCGCAATGATGCCAAGAAGCTTGACGCATCGGTCGCGCGTCATGAGTCTCTTCCGCCTAAGGAGCCAAAGGAAAAACCCCACTCTTTCCGGGAGACCAAGGGCCCAAATGGCAGCACAATCTCTGATCATGGATTCCGAGTTTGCCGGTGGCGGTCTAGAGATTGCACCGTAATCCCCCTTCACCGAGAAAGGCCCAGCACGCCAGCACCAATGGTCTCTGCCCTCCGTTGGAGCTTTGACATTCCTGACGGTCTCGAGGAGCTCAAGGAAATCATTAAATCTTCTGTCTGAAAATTGGCGGAGAAAGTAGGGCACCAAGAACCATCAGCCCAGCAATTTGCCACTGAGCACATCCTATCATTCGCCAGGGCAAAAAGATGGGGAAAGCGAGAACACAAGGCTCCCGCCCCCGACCAATCGTCCTCTCAAAAAGCAAAGTCGTTTCCTCCCCCCAGAACCGGCTTGAACATCGCTAAATTCTTCAGGAATGACCTCATAACACCCCTCCAGAAAGGCGTAATCGCCATGCTACAGATTTGCTGCGATCGTGGCACCCTTTCACACCATAAATCTCGCGGATCGTCAAACAAACAAGATCATTTCCCGTGCCCCACACTCTGCTAGCCCAATTTAGCAAGAGCGCCTCATTCATTTGCTCCAAAGATCTGACTCCCAGACCCCCCAAAACCTTCGAGCGTTGGATATCTTCCCAGCTCACCAGGTGAATCCCCCCGCGTCCAGTAGTCCCGTTGCCCCATAAAAAGCCGCACATCTTTTTCTCCAGCCTTGCGCGGATCCCCTTTGGAATCTTGCGAGAAGCAAGGAAATAAATAGGAATGGCCGACAGAACGGCCTTGAGAAGAACCAGCCTACCTCCTCTCGACAAGAGAGAAGCCTTCCAGCCTGCCAACTTCGATTCCACCTTCTCCACTACTCTCAGCCAATCACGTAGCCTCGCCCTCCCCGCTGTTTTCTTTGTTAAAAATGTAATGGGTGAACACCCTTGGAAAGTGTTCATGCGGAGGTTATATTACCCCAAAATTAATGGTTCAAAATCCAGGACTCTCGATGAGATGCATCCTCTGATACGAAATTCTATACATAATAACTCTCATCATGGAAAACTCCACAACTATTGGGTAACAGCATTGCCCAAAAAAACAAGAAAAACTTTTCTTTATCACATCTAGATGATAAACTCTCATACTCAAGTCACTCCCAAACATCTCTTCACATTTAGAGTCCTCCTGAACCAAGTTTGCTCATCTCTAGACCTCCTGATCACCTCATCGTCGCACCGAATCTAATAGTATCGAAAGGTCGAAGGTCCACCATAAGAATCTAGCCCCTCCATCTGCTTCAAGCATGGGATCAAATTTCGCCGAAATCCGACCGAATTTCGATTTCGGTAGGTTACCGAAATTCAGCTGAAATGGCCTATATCGACCAAAATTTGAGGGCCCTGTTCAAAAATCAACTGAAATGACCGAAATTTCGTTTCTATCAGTCACCGAAATGTCGACCAAAATCGAAATTTGAGGCCTTGCTTCAAGTACGCATGAAATTTCTGATGTGAGAACGTAGGCCCCCCCTGGACCGCTAACAGTATGCCATTATAGACTCTCTATGTGTTGTCTTTGAAAATAACATCGGGAAATGATCACACATAGCACTTTCCTTTATCCAAGCATCCTTCTATAAACTTAATGTTGACCCATTGCCTAATAAAGGGCGCAGGAAAGGGATTTCTCTTGAATGATTGGCAAATGCTTCACCGAAACAGTAACTGAGAGCCCACATTCAATTGCCTTTTACTTGCGATTGGATCACCTCCCTAAACTTCTTAAAAAGAAATATGGGAAACCATATGGACTTAAAAGTCTATCTATGTTCAACTCATCGATAACCATTCACGCCTCCTCAAACAACCTTTGATCAATTATCTAATCCTTAGAATTCAATCTATTGGCTTTTCTACCTGATCGGTCAATCTATTGGCCCTTCTACTGGACAATCACCTGATGTGCTTATTGAAGAGTCTAATAGTCCATAATTGCTTTCCCAACTTGAGCATCACTGCAAATTTGTTTACCTGAGTACCTCCACACAATGGATAACATTGCTTTGCCTTCCTCCATTAGCGACAAAGTGAAAGAAGACCATGTTGGGCATCCCCCTCCTTTAGCCAATTTTGCGGCAGGCACTGTCTGCACTCCACCTCCTCCTAATAATCCTAGTTGAGAATAAAGATTGTCCCTTTTGATCGACACTTGTGTGAGCTAAGAGGGTTTAAATTAGATCACTCCAAGATTCAATTACACTATCCTTGTGTTTAGTCTCACATAGTCTAATGGTAGGACTCATTTGTGTTGGTGGGGCTATATATAGTGCCCAAATTCTTGTATTCTTATGACAAAAATTCTTGTATTCTTTGGGAGGTTTATATGAATATTTGACTCCATTGGCTCCCTTCTCTTGTGCAGTAACTCATCGATAACCATTCACGCCTCCTCAAACAACCTTTGATCAATTATCTAATCCTTAGAATTCAATCTATTGGCTTTTCTACCTGATCGGTCAATCTATTGGCCCTTCTACTAGACAATTTCCTGATGTGCTTATTGAAGAGTCTAATAGTCCATAATTGCTTTCCCAACTTGAGCATCACTGCAAATTTGTTTACCTGAGTACCTCCACACAATGGATAACATTGCTTTGCCTTCTTCCATTAGCGGCAAAGTGAAAGAAGACCATGTTGGGCATCCCCCTCCTTTAGCCAATTTTGCGGCAGGCACTGTCTGCACTCCACCTCCTCCTAATAATCCTAGTTGAGAATAAAGATTGCCCCTTTTGATCGACACTTGTGTGAGCTAAGAGGGTTTAAATTAGATCACTCCAAGATTCAATTACACTATCCTTGTATTTAGTCTCACATAGTCTAATGGTAGGACTCATTTGTGTTGGTAGGGCTATATATAGTGCCCAAATTCTTGTATTCTTATGACAAAAATTCTTGTATTCTTTGGGAGGTTTATATGAATATTTGACTCCATTGGCTCCCTTCTCTTGTGCAGTAACACGGTCATCTTGGATATCTTGAACAAATAAATTTAATATTTTGATAGTTGTTGGGAGAAAATAATAACTTGCTTATTCTCGAGGCTCTATGGTTCTCTTATGTAGAGGAGAGACCCGTTGAGAAAATTACATAATAAGGATGGAAAGAATGGAAAATACATAAAAGATACCAAATATAAATGATATCTCAGCACTCCCCTTCAAGCTGGAACATAGATATCAATCATGCTCAGCTTGTAAGATCTTTGGTAAGGTCTTGTAACTAGGGCCTTGGTATGGTTATCGCATTAGAGGTGCATGGGAAGAGGCACCTCAACTGTTAGGTCAGTAAGAACATATCTGACACACATCATCTCTGTACTAGTATATGCCATAGCACAGTATTTTGATTCTGCACTGGATTTGGCAACCACTGTCTGCTTCTTGCTCTTCCATGACACCAAGGAACTCCCTATAAACACTGCAAAGCTAGATGTAGACTTCTTCATATCCTTGGGACACCCTACATAATCTGCATTTGCGAAAACTGTAACGAGAAGGGATGTACCTCTGCTAAATAAAAAACGAATACCATGTGAGACCTTCAGATACCTCAGAATCATAAGGACTGCATCCATATGCTCATGTCTAGACTGCTCCATAAACTGACTCATTTTGCTTATTGCAAAGGCTATATCTGGCCTGGTGATGGTCACATATAGGGGCTTCCCAACAAGATCTATGTACCTCGTCTTATCTACCTTTTCAGTGTCATCATCATACAACTTCATGCTTGGGTCCATGGGAGTAGTGGCTGACATGCTATCTGCCATGCATGTCTCAGAGAGAAATCTGTAACGTATTTCTTCTATGTCTTCACAATACCTCGCTGGTTCCTAGCAACCTCCAATCCAAGGAAGTAGCGTAGACTACCAAGGTCCTTGGTCACAAACTGCTGACCTAGGAAATGCTTAACAACATGGATACCCTGCTCATCATCCCATGTAACAATGATGTCATCAACATAAACAAGTATGGTAACAATACGTCTTTGAGTCCTGTGAACAAACAGTGAATGCTCGATAGTTGATCTCATGAACCCATGTTGCTCTACCAAGTCCGAGAGCTTCGGGAACCATGCTCTTGGACTCTGCTTAAGGTCATAGATCACCTTGTGAAGCCTGCAAATCTTCTGACACTCCTGCTTAGCAATGAACCCATGTGGCTACTGCATGTAGACCTCCTTCTGTAGGTCGCCATAGAGAAATGCATTCTTCACATATAGTTGGTAGAGGGGCCAATCCTGTGTCACTGCAATATAAAGAAGAATACGCAGTGTAGAATGCTTGGTCAATGGAGAGAAAGTATCCTGATAGTCCACCCCATATATCTGGGTAAACCCACATGCCACAGGTCTCGCCTTGTAGCGATCTACACTGCCATCTGCTCAGTGCTTCACTGTAAGCACCCACTTGTATGCAACAACTGATGCTCTTGTAGGAGCTGTAACAATGCTCTAAGTGCCATGCAACTGTAGCGCGACCATCTCCTCCTCCATGGCAAGACGTCGCTGACTGTCCTGTATGGCCTCCTGATATGTCCATGGAATCTCCACGATTGATAGTGCTATGGCAAATCTCCTAACGTCCTTTGAGAGTCCGCTCAAGGAGACATGGCCTGCATAAGGATATGCAACGCAAGTACATCTCTGTTTCTGCAGAGCAATAGGCACAACTATATCATCTGCCACCTCCTGAACATATAAACTACCTTCTTGAGAGGGCACCTGCTCATCCTGTAAAACATCATGCTGCCTAGACAACTCAGTAGTGCCATCAGTAGAAACAATGTGCTCATTACAACGCGAGGCATAATGGATGATGGGAAAGACCTATGAGCAGGGGGAACAATGCGAGACCTGTGAGTAAACACACTTGGCAAAAACTGAGTGAAGGTATTGGGTAGCGGTACATGGGAAACAACCTTGGCAAGGGTAGGTAGTGGAGGTGGTGGTGGTAGAGGTGGTGGACGCAGAGTAGGTACTGGAGGTGGTGCAACCGTCAGAGGAGGCATGTATACCTCTTCACCAAAGTCCGATGGAGTTAACTTGTCTCTTATAAGAGAGAAATATATAACTGTTAGAAAATCGGAAGCGGAAGCCTAACATGGAAAAAGATAAATAAAGAAGAAAGAACAGCGGGATTTTTACGTGGAACCCTACTCCGTGAGGAGCGGGATGAAACCACGGGAGAAGCCCTCAACGGGGCGTGTTTGTCTATTGACTTTCTCAACTGTTACAGAAGGTTTGGGGCTCTTTATATAGCCTCTCCAGAGCCTCCAAGTCCCACCACTGGACGATGTGGGACAAAACACTGGATGGGGTAAATGGATCTCCTCCAGGATCCATTTACCCTGTTACAACACAATAGGCGCATACAACTTATACTCCAACACTCCCCCTCAAGCTGGAGCATGCAATGCTCAGCTTGGACAAACATAAAGAGACTCAACTCAACGCTACAGGGCACTACGGACATATCAACCCAACGCGCACATTGCTGCAGTCGAGGACATTGCTTCTCATGCCGTGCAGGTGAGGAGGACGAACGGGCTGGAGTGTGAGTTAATTGAAGACTCGGAATCTGACCATCGAGTCTGAACCGCGCCTGAAGTCTCCTCATCGGAGAACTGGGTCTCTCCCATCTTGCTCAGAGAATGGTGCACTGCTCTGGTGTACCTATGATACCACATGAAAATCCTTGCCCTCAAGGGAATGGTCCTCTGCTCTGGAGTCCCTATGGCTCACATGAAAACTCTGGCCTAACAACAAGAAGAATGATGGGGACCGCGGAACAAATGATGGCAACTTATGCTCATCTGAAAAATGACGCAAACTCTTGCGTGTCTGAAACTGGACTTGGAATCAATCGTCGATTCTGAAACTAGAATCTATAGAGTAGAGTCTGATCAACTGGCCGGCCTGGAAATCTGTATCTGAATCTGAAGAATACGAATAGACCTGTGACTCTACATATACTCCCCCTTTCTCCCATACTTGTCAGAAAACATGAACATCGATAAAGTTGGGAGAAGACATATAATGGGGAAAACAAAACATTAACAAGCCGTATCATTTTTTTCCGACTTTCAACATTTTTTTCATTCATTTTTTTTGGAATTTTGCGTACGGATTTTGAGGTGTACGCACCTTTTTCTTTTAAATAAGCCGTTGATTGAATTTTTTTATATGGCTTTTGCAAACTACGTACGGCTTTTTCTTGTACGTGCCTTTTTTTTCGGATTTTTTTTGACTAACAAAATATCTAACCTCTTTTTTTTTTGTAAAAAAAAATTCTGGGCTGCCCTCTCTTTTTTTTTCATAAGCCCACTGTTGGGCTCTTATATTTCCCTTTCTTTTTTTTCCTTTTGCCCCTCTGGCTTCCCACTCTCTTTTTTTTTACATCACCATTTTTTTTAACGGCCCACTTGGACATGTACATCCAAAAGCCCCACATGGGCGGCTATACGTAGGGAAATCCTCAATCTTACGAGAATAGTGCCGCCGCCGACTTGGATGGGAACAGGAGAAGAGCTCGCGCACGCCGCCTTGGACTGGAGATGGATCGCCGCCAGGGGCTGCGCGCCTGGGGTGACGCGGCATGAGCAATCGCACAGTCCTTCCTCGAGCACCTGATGGACTGTCGCCTTGGGGGTCGCGCGCGACTAGGAGGGGGTGCGTCGTTGCTCGCGACTTGGGGGTCGCGCTGAAGGAGGCGAGAGCGAGGACTGCGCGCAAGGAGATCAAACTGAGGAGGAGGGCTCCTCTTGGGCCAGCGCGCGAGGAGGGAGATAGCTCGTCACCGAGGGCTGGAATACGGGGCTGTCGCCTTGTTGGGTCTTTGCCAGCCGCCTGTTCTGGAAGAGGGAGCGCCGCCTTGCTCCTGCGCGAGGCCGCTTGGAGGATATATCGCACGGAGCACCGCCAGGAGCGTGAGGCGCCTGGCTGCGAGGAGGAAGCGGGATTGGACCGGAGGTGCGGTGCACCGGGGCGCTCGAGATGCCACTGGTTGTGCCGCCAAGATGAGGGCTCCGCCTCTTGGAGACCCTTTGCTGCAGGAGCGCCGTCAACAGCGCTTGTAGCAGCGAGATGATCTATGCCCGGCTACCGCTACCGCCTTGGAAGCGCTTGCAATAGGGCTTGAGGCAGCTTCAACTTGAACATGCCGTCTAGGGTTTAAACAAAACCCTATATCTCAAACTTTGAACATGAACAGAAATAATCATCTTAAAAAAACCTGATAATCGAATCTCAAAAAAAACTTTAAGAACAACTCCTCGAGAATCGAACCCGCTCTGATACCATGTTAGAAAATCGGAAGCGGAAGCGTAACATGGAAAAAGATAAATAAAGAAGAAAGAACATCGGGATTTTTACGTGGAACCCTACTCCGTGAGGAGCGGGATGAAACCACGGGAAAAGCCCTCAACGGGGCGTGTTTGTCTATTTACTTTCTCAACTGTTACAGGAGGTCTGGAGCTTTTTATATAGCCTCTCCAGAGCCTCCAAGTCCCACCACTGGACGATGCGGGACTAAACACTGGATGGGGTAAATGGATCTGCTCCAGTACAACACAATAGGCGCATACAACTTATACTCCAACAATAACAAACTCAAAGAAGGTGACATCAGCACTTCCAAAGTATTTCTGTAGAAGTAGATCAAAACAATGGTACCATTTCTAGGCACGAAAGTCGCCAACAAAGACACACTTGACATCTCAAGGGGAGAGCTTGTCATGACCAGGCATTAGATTTTGAACACATGCCATAGAGCCATATACTCAGGGTGTAAGGGAGAACAAGTCCTCGGAAACACAATCGAGAAAGGAACCTTTTCTCCTAAAATATAAGATGCATACGATTCACCAAGTAACAAGCTGTGAGGACCGCATCACCCCAGCAAGAGTGAGAGGCACAACTTTGAATCAAAAGAGTTCGTGTCACATCGAGTAAATGACGGTGTTTGCCTTATGCAACATCGTTCTACTGAGATCTGTAGGTACACGAGGTCTGGTGTACTATGCCAAGAGACCCGAGGAACTTGTATAGCTGTAAAGTGCAGAACTCTAAGGCATTGTCAGATTGCAAATAATTGATAGGTTCTTTATTTCATTAATAAAGGTTTTAATGATATACCAACCTTAGAATTATTTTTTAAAAAAAAAATCCAAGAAAGTCTAGAATAGTCATCCACAATAACAAAATAAAAATGGCGTCCCTAGTGATCAGGAACACGACTCAAACCCTAAATATCTAAGTGAATAACCTCAAATAACTGAGTACTGCTACGACTCTGACGACTAGGAAAAGAAGAGCGGTGATGCTTCCCAAGCTGCCAAGCCTCACACTGGAAGGAAGATCACATGGAAATATATGGGAGGACATGACACAACTTCTGTAAAGGAAGGTGGCCAAAATAAAGATGCCACAAGTACAGTGAGACTAGTCCAGTTGGAATAGAGGCACCAACATGCGGAGGTTGGGCCAGTCTATAGAACCGCGGCTGCTCACATCCACATCCAATCACCTGGCCTATGAGTATGTCCTGAAACACAAGAGAAGATGGGTTAAAAATGTCATGACAATGTAGATCCTTCGTGATCTGACTAATAGAAAGTGAGTTCATCTGGAAATCATGAACATATAAAACATTCTCTAGGCGCATGGATGGTGTGCGAACCCCCGATGATCCAGGTGCCCGTTTACGCCGCATTCACAATATTACATTCATTGGCATCGCATTAAAAGCATGAATTTATGGGGAAATTTTTCGCGTTGCAACAATTACACATGACATTCCAACCACATTCATCAGATTCAACAAGACAATTGCCACCAAAATTTATTCCATTCATTTTCATAATATATACAAGTGTAAATCAGAGTCTGACAGTACATACAGTAATACCAAAATTTTTAAGAAGAGAAAGGAAGCATAATACATCATAATTTGAACCAAAAACTGAAACAAAAACAACATACCGTTTGGTATATGCTCGGTCACCTGATGTCATTAATAGCTACTGAGCAGCAGGCTTTTTGCGTGCCAAAACATGTTAGGAAAGAAGAGGCGTCAGCGGGCGCTGGTACCTCCCAAAAACTTATAAACATAAACATGCATTTAATATGTTCAAAAGTAAGCAAGTAGAAAGGCAGGAACAATAAAAATTTATTTCTACTTGCGTATTGTTAAAAGGGTTTTCAAGTTGTTTGTATGCACCTCCCATGCTCTCCCATTATTCCAACTTTTTTTTCATATATAACATATTTATTTTGTATTTAAGTGTTCATAATTGTATGAGTATGTGTATATATATACCTATATTATCATATTGACCATATATCGTATCTGTGGATTTTGACGATGTGAAAGATGGGATTGGAAATGTTTATGGATTTACTTGATTCACAAGTCTAATGGATAGTCATTTCCTACCAACACAACTTTTGATTGTAACTTCTTCAAATCTCAACTTCAATTGTCTCAGATGTAACTCTAGATGATGTAGATATAGATATGGATGATCTAGATGTAGAATCGCCAAGTCTGTTGGCGAAAGTAAAACTCAAGCGGTGAGAGTAGCCTATAAATGGCTATTCCGTCTCGCCCTCTAATTGGAAGTGCGGTCCAATAGAGGGATAGGTCTACTCCAAAACTACGCCACTGAGACGGGCGAGAGACTCTCCGGAAAAGTCGCTCTAGAAAATGGCCCGACCGGTAACGGGCAACCGAGCTCGTACGAAAAACTAAAATCGAGGATCCCCCGTCTGGATATCCTAAAACAAAGGGTCAACGGAACTGGTCAAAAGTCGGGATCCCAACGAGGCGTAAAAACACTGCGAGCTCACGTAAAAATCGAAGAAGGGACTGGGATCCTAGACCCGCGCTCTTGGTGGCCACTGCCCGAACTGGGCTTCCTTTCCTCCGCCCAATTGAGGGTCACCGCGCCCTCGCACGGTCAAGTGTAAAGGTCACTATGAGCAGCAAAAATTTTAATCATCATTAAATCTTATCAAACCATGTAATTCCATGGTATACAATACTGACACTGGATTCTATATGTTATATGGAGTTGTATAAAAGATGCAATGGCTCCAAGTTTTTGCAACTTACCTTAGCTTTGTTGGACAGTAAAAAGCTCCATAAGGTTTGGAATGAATTTGTTGGTTTTCTTAGTGCTAGAGAATCTGAAATTTAATATAATGTTACTAAGATAGAGTTTCTGGGAGGCTTCTCTTTTGGTAGGCTGGGACCTTGGTCAAAAAGAATGATGAAAAGATCCCTTCCCTGAAAGTAAAATTTGTAGTCTCACCATAACTCAAGTATCCAGAACCCAAAATCATAAAATGTGTGCTTATGCATGGCTAGCTTCTTCCATGGGAGATTTTAGAGAACTGTCTATCTCAAGGAAACTATTTTCAAGGCAAAGTATACCGGTTATTCAAAAGGTTTGCAAGACACCAAATAACAATATGATTAAAACGTAGAGAAAAAAATATATTTCAAAGGGGGGAAAATGGCAAGAGGGATGAAAAGGATCTTTGAGAAAGAGTGATGTCTTAAGAAAGACATTTCACTTTAGTGTTACAAAAAATATATATTTTTTAGGAGTTCCAATCTCCTCCCATAGAGGACTTATATTCGAGAGTTCACGCTAATCAGAAGAGAGTCCAAATTTAAGTTAAAAGATCATCATATATATAGTTATCAATGGTACATGGTAGATGATTATATGAAAAACCGTCGAGTCAAAAACACAATATCATCTCCACAGTAACCCAAAATTTATGAAACACTCAACCGCTATCATATCTTTTACTAGTAATTATTGCGTCCAACTTTTATAGGCGACTAAGTTATTTTATTGTAATAGTTTACCATTTTTCAGTGAGTGATCACAAAGGTAATAACAAAGGTAAGCCCTGCACAGGTCATTGCATTTGCAAAAAGGTCTGTATTATATGCAGATATGGAGATCTAATGACGATCATTGTTGATGATGAATCCCCGATTCAACTGTACATAATTCATTAAATATGTATTTCCCTTCCAGTCTAGTCTCTCCGCTTCTTCATTTTTTAAAAAATATTTACGAGCAGAGCTTAATCTAATCATTTATATATATATATATTTAAATTCCAATAGAGAAGTTATTTACAAAAATTCTCCTGTACAGCAGTATATGAGAATTTACTTCAGATCTAAATCAGGGGATCAGTAAAAATAATATGATTGTACATGATCCAACAACATCCTTAAAGAATGTGGAAAAGCTTCATTCAGACCTGATGTGAAATGTGTGTAAAACACATGCATGGCAGTAGAAGATAGGAATGAGGATAGTACCTAATTAGATTCTTCAAAGCTTTGATGGTTATTCTTGCATGCATGGCTGGAAATATGATGTTGCAGATGAAATTTGTAGTAGCACAAGCTTTTCCAGCAAGAAAGCAGCAGTACTGGCTTCAAGAACAGCTGCATTAGCAGTGTTCAACCTCCAGAAATAGTAGCAAATACTGCTATAAAACAACAACAAAGCCTTTTCCCACAATTAAGTAGGGTCGGCTACATGGATTCTTCGCCTCCATTCAGATCTATCTTGGGTCAATCTCGGACTTATATCCAAAAAACTAAGATCCCTTCGTATAGTCTCTTTCCAACACTTCTTGGGCCGTCCCCGCCCTCTCTTAGCCGGCTCAACATCCCAACACTCGCATCTCCTAACCGATGCATCAGTTGTCCTTCTTTGCAAATGACCAAACCATCTTAAGCGGTTTTCTCGCATCTTATCCTCGATCGGAGCTACACCAACTTTCTTTCGGATTTCATCATGCCGAATCCGATCTTTACGTGTATGTCCACACATCCATCTTAGCATTTTCATTTCTGCTACAACCATTCTCTGCACATGTCTATGGTTCACATGCCAACATTCAGAACCATAAAGCATAGCAGGTCTCACAGCTGCTTTGTAAAACTTTCCTTTAATTTTTAAATGAATTTTCTTATCACATAGAACAACGGAGGCTCCTCTCCACTTTAGCCAGCCTGCATTTATTCTATTAGTAACATCTCCATCAATTTCCCCATCATGTTGCAAAATAGATCCCAGATATCTAAAAGAGTCTCTTCTGAATGTTATCGTCACCAATCTCCACCTCGATTCCTTCACCATTGCTTCCATCAAAGGTGCATTCCATATATTCCGTCTTAGCCCTACTTATACGAAAACCTTTAGTCTCCAATGCATGTCTCTAAACCTCAAGTTTCTCATTTACTCCATCTCTAGCCTCGTCAATCAACAGAATATCATCAGCAAATAACATACACCAAGGTAACTCATCTTGAATGTGACTTGTCAACTCGTCCATAATCAAAGTAAAAAGAAATGGACTCAAAGCTGAACCTTGATGTAAACCAATGTTGATATCAAAATAGTCAGTCTTCCCCGTCGGGGTCCTTACACAAGATAAAGCCCTATCATACATATCCTTTATGAGATTAATGTATAGGACAGGTACTTGTCTCTTCTCTAAAACTTTCCACAGTATCTCTCGTGGGACGAAATCATATGCCTTCTCCAAATCAATAAAGATCATATGGAGATTCATCCTTTTAGCTCTATAAATCTCCATTGTTCTCCTCAGCAAATGGATGGCTTCAATAGTTGAGCGACCTGGCATGAATCCGAATTGGTTTTCTTTTACTTGGGAAACTTGCCTTAACCTTCTTTCAATCACACGTTCCCAAATTTTCATAGTGTGACTCATCAGCTTGATACCTTTATAATTTGAACAATTTTGAATGTCTCCTTTGTTCTTATAAAGAGGCACCACGATACTCCTCCTCCAATCTTCAGGCATTTTCTTGCTTCGCCAAATAACATTGAATAGATTCGTAAGCCAAGTCAAACCACGCTCACCTAAAACTTTCCATACTTCTACAGAGATGTCATCCGGTCCAACACCTTTCCCAGGTCTCATAACCTTCAAAGCCTCCTCTACTTCTTTTCTTTGTATTCGTCTATAGCATGCACGATTCAAGTAACTTTCACTACTAGCTAGATCACCAAAGTGATCTCTCTATTTCCTTCTCCAATGAAATACTGCTATAACATGCAACAAAAATAGGAGGTTTGGTTGTACCTTGCTATTGCTCCATGTTGGAGGAGAAATATGGTATCCAGACCTTCAACAGTGGCTGGATCTTGATTTCCAGCACAATTGAGAAGGAGAAAGAGCTGGAAACTCCTCTCCTATTAGAGGATTGTGGGTGAAAATTGGGGGAAATACGAGGGAAGAAAGGGAGAGGAGTTCCCAATGTTGGGATTGTTTAAATAGGACAAGAGAGGAGAGAGATTTGAGATGAGCAAGGTTCATGGAACCTTCCTCCATCCAAATTTTTATAAATATTATTTTTTAATGACATCATCACAATGATGTCACCCATGACAAACCATTTATAATGACATCATTCATGATGTCATTATTACTCTTATATTATATATAAATTCTAATTCTAAATCTAATTATTGTTATTATTATTATTATTTTGTGCTGGAAAATTCATAACTGTTTTAAAATAATTTTTTGTTTTACTTATTTAATTTTTTTAACAAAACCTCCTTATTAAAGTTAACCGCATTTGCGCCTCGGGCCTCGGATTTTGACGCGCAATATCTCGATGTGATCGTTTCATAACGACGGTCAATATGAGTATAATATTGATATACTTTCGATCGGGTTTTGAGTGCCCAAAATTTTCGAGATACGATTTTGATTTGGGTTTAAATTTTGTGATTTAAAAATACCAAACGACCTCTGATTGACAAACGGTCGATTCCGTTGGTTTTGTTTCGTTGAATCAGATTTTTATGCGGTCTTGGTTCGTTTCGCAGTTTCTGAATTTGCGTCGCAGCTTTTTCGCGGCACGCATTACGATGCGACCGATTTTTGGTCGATTTCACCTGAACGACTTTTGATTCACGATCAATTGATCGATTTGAGTCATCTAATGCCGACTGACAACTTTATTGGGTTAAACATACCTTAATCGGGTCGGGTTCGGGTTTGTGCGGATTCAGATGTTACAGATGGCATCAAATGCACCTCCTCTTGTCCTGTAGTGGGTAAGTAAACCACATTTGCAATGACAACCCTTCTATCAGTGGGTATATACTTGTAAGAACTGAACTGGGCTCTGTCTCCACACAGATGGTGGGAAGCACCGGAGTCCATGATCCACTCTGTCATATCTGCCTTGTTACAATTAGTAAAAACATATGCTATACCTGAGGAGTTCGAAGAGGCTCTAGTAGTTGCTGTAACATTTGAGGAACTTTTTGCGGTATTGGTAAAAAGAGTCATAATCTCTCGTATACGAGAGACAATATCATCAAGGTGTGTATCGGCCTGAGGAGTCGAAGTGTCTGGAGGTTTAGTCTGCTCTGCCACTTGAGCAGATGCGTGGTGTTAGCCATGTGAGCTCGAGGCGAACCAAATCTACAATAAATGTTATTGTAATATATGATTTATCAATAAAAGTCATTGATTGTTTTTCACTCCCTTTCTGAGATTAAATGAATGAATGCACTATAAGGTCCCTCTGTACAATAAGGGTTATGTACCATGGCCAACTTGATAATCATACAACTGTTGATTCATTGATTGAACCATAGAGGCTGGTACTTGGATGAATATCTAAGGAGTTAGATAGAGGACTTATCAAGTACCATCAGATGATTATTAAGTGTTGATCTCCAGCCTGAGTAGGAGATGACAATCCTTTCTCATTTGGCTGATATCTGACCGACCTATTGATGCAAGTCCTCTGCATAGGAATAAAGATTCAGAGGTGTCAGATTAGTTGAGTCAAAGGGTTGACTTAACGAGATCGAGATAACCAAAGACCTATGTTGAATGCTGTCACAGTATAGGCACACATCCTCTAACCAGAGACAGAGGTGTTACTATATGTCTGAGTGTGTACATTTGGCAGACCAATAGGTTGATGACCTAATCAAGGTCTATACACCGGCGAGCTGGTATGCATATAAGGACATATGAGTAATACGATCTCTCAAAGGGATCATACAGGTTCACATATGAACCGGAAGACATGAGCTCACTCATGAGGTATTGGGACTGATCAAATTCCATGCTTGGTCGTCATGCTTTGGAAGCATGACAAGAATTTGAAGGTATGATATATGCTTTGGGAAAGCATATGATCAATACCAATTCCCGATGACCAAGATTGAGAAACTTGATGATTAAACCCTAAAGAAGGCAGTACAAAATTGATCTACATCTTTGGGTTTCATCATAGGTCTTCCAATATGCAGGATGTACAAGTGTTGGGAATATCTGAGGGTGATGTGATCATAAACGATTGGATAACCATGACGCTTCCATTCCGAGGGAGTGATGAAGCAGGTTTGGATTTTAATGACTCCTCTCAATAGAGAAGTGACCTGATCTTAGTCCATGTCTTGGACATTGGTCTGAATAAGATTCAGATGCAATGAGAAGATTAGGTCTACGACCTTGATTCAATCATGCATCTGTGGGAGGTCCATGAGATCTTAATTTGAGTTGTGATCTCAATATCCAAGTCACTATACGTGGAACAATACAATCGCCCTGTCCTTATTTCCAAGTATCTGTGGAGAAAGCACATTATTCTTGAAAGGGTTCAAGAATGATTCCATAGCCAAATTATATCTAAACATTGAGAGATTGATAATTAAATGTGATTTAATTATCTTGATGCGTGTGGATTTATCCAATATAATTAAATATGATTTAATTATCATGGATTAGAATAACGTGGACAGCAATATCCAATTATTCACAATATATTATAAATGTGATTTAGAATGTATTAGAGAGAGCTTATTATGATTTATATTTGTTAATTAATTATTGGCGTGAATTGGATTAACATTGTATAATTAATTGAAAATGTAAATTATTTTTTATTTTGGATTGTGAATGTGATTCACAAATTTCCAATGGTAAGATTGAAATATTCTCAAAATTAATTGTGAATTATTTTTGTAGAATAATATACAACAAAAGTTGTAAAAATATTGGAGATTTTCATGGAGATATGTAATTTCATGAGATTGCACCAGATTTTCTCCACCATGGGATATGGTGGACGGCTACCAAGTCCTATATGGAAATTGGTAGCCGTCCTACCAATCTTCATGAGGAGATGCAATCTCCATGCATATGTCTCCATATTGGATTGATTTGATTTGGGATTGAATTATATTTGATTTATCTAATATATTTAATTTAAATTAAATTATTAGTTCTTGGTTTTACCAACAACAATCTTGACCATTGAAATAAACACTAATCAATCTCATCCATTGATTTGGTGTGTCCCATGGATTGTGATCCATGGACTCCCAAAACCCTATAAATAGAGAGACACCCCCTTGCTCTCTATGGTTATGCAATTAAGATACATCAGACTCTCTTCTCTCATCCCACACGTCATCTCTTCTCTCTTCTCCATTGGTGGCCGTCCACCAAACCCTAGAGGAGAAGTCTCATCATCGCTTCGCCACCGCGCCGCCGCTTCGACGTTTCTCGGTTCTCCTACTTCTTTGGAGTGCTTCGCTCACGAAGAAGGTGTTTGATCTCGTGCAACGAGATCAGGAGTTCACCGTGCTTGGATCATCTTCTTAGATTGCGAGGATCACGCGACTCATCCCCATGCTCGTAAGCGTCTTCTCTGAAGATCGGACTTGAGACAGGAGGTCTCTTTTCGTAGAGACTCGATCAATCAAGCTACAAGAGGTATTCCTATATACTTGATGTGGTTTTAGATGAAACGATCAGAGAATCGTTCTTGGATCATGTGGTTTCATCATATGAAAATTTTTAAATTCCGTTGCATAGAACAACTAGTACGACTAGTCGTTCTTCAACGTATACGATACGATGCTCACGCTTCCGTGATGCGCTTGAGGATTATACCATATCCTTCACATGGTATTTGTGCTTCTGATAGCTATGGACAATGACAAAAGGTGCATGGGTCATTGTTTTTAAAAACACGCCTCGAGGCGCTGAGGCATACGCCTCGAGGCGTTTTTCAAGGAAAAACGCCTCGAGGCTATAGCCTCATTCAGCTTCAATGAGGCGTACGCCTCGAGGCTTATGAGGCACGCCTCGAGGCTTACACCTCAAGGCGTGCCTCGAGGCGCTGCCTAATGAATGGGTTGTTTTTTTATTTTTTTCTGCAATCTTTTTTTCCTTTTCTTTTTGATTGTGAGTTTTTCATCTTTCTTAGACATGTATTTTCAAGTCTTTAAGCTCATGATTCACTTAAATGCATTTTTTTTAATTTATTAACATATTAAGCTTATTTTTACTTTGTTATGTATGTTTTTTTTTATAAATCAACATGTACAAAAAATTGAGTTTTGAGTCCTTAAATCTAATTCCTCTACTCTTTAGTATGAATCAAGCATAAATGCTTTCTTTATTAAAATGTTTGAATGCAAGTCCCCTACTTTGACCTAAATTTTAAAAAGTATATTTTTGTATGAACTCAAAGCATGCATGAACAAAGATGATCATAACATGCAATATTCAAGTATTTTATTTAATCGGGACTAAATTAATACACATCAAAGCATGCATGAACAAAGATGATCATAACAAGCAATATTCAAATATTTTATTCCCCAATCATTATGGTAAGTAAAAAGTGATCACAGATTCACTGCTTACTCTCTTATCATTCTCAATTGAATGGCACATATCTCACCTGATTTTGAAAATGGTATGTTACATCTAGTCCCTTTAGTTAAATTTTATTCAAAATTTTAAATTTTGTGGAGAGTTACCCAATATTGTGCTTACATATCCATATTTACTTGACTCCTTACATATGTAGAGTTTAAAAAGAGAGAGTTATATAACAACTTGGATGTTTAAGCCATGATGCTAGCCTTTGTAACTACGATTAATTAATATATCTTATGAAAAATTTTCTTTCACGAGTGAGGCTTACGCCTCGATACGCCTCGAGGCTTACGCCTCGAAGCAATACTAGGAAAACGCCTCGATACGCCTCACGTTTTTTAAAACCTTGGCAGGGGCCACGATGTCGTCCACCTTCTTTGCCACGAGGACTACATCCTCTAGACTGTGTATAACCTCTGTTGGAGAATATTCTTTGTGGCTATTTGTTAAGAGAATATTCTATAGAGAATATTCTATAGAATATTCTCCTTTGAGCACCTATATAAGGATCCCCACACCCCTGTACTCATTGAGAAATTCCAATTGAATATCCTCCCCTTTGAGGGCTTCTCCCGTGGTTTCATCCCGCTCCTTAGGGAGTAGGGTTCCACGTTAAATCTCTGGTGTTCATTTTATGTTTCTTGGATTTATCGATTCCGCTTCTGCTTCTCAGATTTCTAACATGGTATCAGAGCGGGTTCGATTCTCGAGAACTATTTTTTTTCATTTGTTCGAGTTTCGAGTTAGATGTTTTGATCTTGGAGATCTTGGAGAATATTATGATTGTTCAAGTTCTATGGGGGGCCCGAAACCCTAATTTCTGCACGGCTGTGATTTATTTTCTGCATCTGCTGAAACAAAGATGAACCTGCCGCCTGGTGCATTTTTTTCGGCCAAAGAGATGGCTACATGAGTTTGTTTGTTTTCAATTAGTCTGCATGGACTCCGTGGGGTACTTTTCCAAATCAGCATCAAGATCTGCAACCGATAATGATTCATTGCGATCCCTCCCACACCCACGACTCCGTGTGGTGATCTGCAAAGAGGGAAAAGGCAGTAGGCAGCGGTCTATCATACAGATCGCATGCGACTGCGCAACGGTGATCCTCACCGCATCTTCCAGGAGCAGCCCTTACACAAAGTGGTTCATCATCTGTCGCACTTCCCTTACGGTCAACTCTAAGAGGCAGCGATCTGCCATATCTCCACATGTCTTTGCAATGCAACTCGTCCGCACATCAGTCCAGACCAGATCCAGGCAACCATAGCGCCTCCCGTTCAAGCAGGCGGCCCTCCAAGCCGCACCTCGCACAATCCCTCTCATCCAGACGTCTTGACTTGGCTCCATCTCATCCAGGTGGAACCTTCCAGACGGTAGCGACATGCACCCTCCAGGGAGCATAATCGCTCGCCATCCAGGCAGCATGCTCAGCGGTGACGCGAAGTGATCTCCAGTCCCAGCAATGACCCCGTTCTCCGGCGGCCTCATCTACCAGGTCTCCTCTTTCGCATGGTGCAGGAGGCATATGCAACGACCTCCTTCTCCATAACTCCATCGACGACGCAAGTCTGCTCTCGGTGGCGTGATCATGAATGGGTTCCCAATTTGGAACCCTAGCGGGATTTGCAGAGAAAAGGGGCCCGCCATTCATTTATTAAAAAAAAAGGAAAGAGAAGGGGAGGCACTTCCTGTTGGGCCAGAAAAAAACAAGGTAAAAAAGCCAAAACCGGGCCTTCACTTTTTTTTTAAAATGTAACGACATAATTGGGCCCAAAAGGGCCGATAGCCTTTTTCAAAAAAAAGAAAGTGAAAAGAGGCCTTACTTTTAAAAAAAGTCGTTGAAAAAAGGCACGTACAATAAAAAAGCCGTACGCAAGTTTATTTTTTTTGAAAAACCGATTAAAAAAATGATGAATGGCTTATGTTAAAAAAAATTGTACGTCTTTTTGATTTCTCCCAACTTGATCCGCGATCTTTATTGTATCAAGTATGGGAGAAAGGGGGGAGTTAGAGGTGTATTCTTCACAACTGTCCATTTACGACTGACAGACCGTCACTCCAGATTTCTAGAAGATCATCCGTCTTCACCGAGCATCAACTTCTTCGTCGAGGCGTATACTTCTTCTTTTACGACCTGATCAGTTCCTGCGCTAGACTTCTTCTGCAGCGATTCTTCCCCAGACACGACAGAGATACATTCCGGTGATCTGATATCGCATCAGCTCTACATGCATGACCGAGATACGTTCCGATGACTTGAAAGCCGCAGGCCCGTCCTCGTGCGTGGTCCTCTACCAGAAGCTGACATGTGTTCTTGTGATGTATCGTGTGAGGATGTGTTGTATACTTTCTTTTTGTTGCAAGCTGCATCTTTCTCTGCTCCAGCTTGAGGGGGAGTGTTGGAGAATATTCTTTGTGGCTATTTGTTAAGAGAATATTCTATAGAGAATATTCTATAGAATATTCTCCTTTGAGCACCTATATAAGGATCCCCACACCCCTGTACTCATTGAGAAATTCCAATAGAATATCCGCCCCTTTGAGGGCTTCTCCCGTGGTTTCATCCCGCTCCTTAGGGGGTAGGGTTCCACGTTAAATCTCTGGTGTTCATTTTATGTTTCTTGGATTTATCGATTCTACTTCCGCTTCTCAGATTTCTAACAACCTCCTCTGTCGCGAGATGCAACCATCACTGGGGAGGTCTGTGTGGTGGCCCCAGGTGGGATTAGAAGCCTGCTGAGGCGACCTGAGGCCTCCTCCATGGGAGGCAGGGTAGGAAATATCACGATATATCGACGATATATCGTCGATATATTGGGTATCGATGTCGACCGATATATCAGTGATATAATTCTTTTCTGGTCCTTGCTTCACGGTGCTGATATGGGTGATGTATCGTCAATATATCGTTGAATTACCGTATCGACACCATATCGATATGGTGTCGATATCGACATTTCCTACCTTGATGGTAGATATGGTCATGCCTGTAAGAAGCTGTATGCTGGCAGCCTCATACTCCGAGTCCAGAGATGTCAAGAAAACTCCAATCATTGTGGAGTTTCTGTATGCCATCCTGCTGCTCCTTAGAAGTGGTAACAAACATGGAGTTGTGAAGCTTCTTAAACTTGCCGTGAAGCAAAGAGTAGAATGTATGCAGAGGACGACTTGGTTGTGTATATGTAGCTGAAGAATCTTGGCCTTGTTCTTCGCTTGGGCATACATGGCTACCAGAATATCCCACACCGCCTTTGCGGTGGGATGGTTCACAATGTTGTTGGCGATTTCTATTGTGAGAGTCCCAGAGAGCCAAACACACGTGTAAGTGTCATCTTGCTTCCACGGCGCATTATCCCTAGTCATATCCACCGGCTCAGGCTTTGTCAGAAAGTGCTCATTGTTATTGCACTACATAAGGGTCATAAACTGCATGGACCACAACTCATAGTTAGTTCCATTCATCTTCACGAAGGGAGCCGGACCCTTGATGGCATCGGACGAAGAGAAGACATCACCATTTTTCTCTGACATGATGAAAAAGAAGGTTGAAACAGAACTCGATTGGGGTAGCATACCGATCCAAGCGAGTCTACACGATCATGTAAAGGAGTAGTTGTACGTGTAGACTCATACAACCATCCTTATCAATCCTTGATCCACGATAGGGCCGGAGAAGATGATTTCCGATCAAAATCAGACCGTACAACAAATCTGAGTGGCACCAGAGAGCATATGAAGTGCTCACAAGGGCCTATCGATGGAAGAGATGCGCCCTAGGTTGCTGGAGGAGGCGCACATTGGTTGGGCAGCACCGAGGGAGGGCATAAGGTGGCCCTACGGTAGCGCTAAGTGGTCCAAAATGGCTATTGGGCGACGTGGAGGCCTTGAAGGGGCAGATGGGTGGCGCACGAAGTCCCTGGGACTGCTGGGCAGCGACATGTAAAGGCCCTGGAACTGCTGGACAACGGCGTACGGCTCGGGGAAGGCCCCCGATGGCACACGAGGCAGAGGAGATGGGTTGGCAGGTGGGGTTCGGGTACGGGGTACGAGAACTCCAGTCTAGAACCGTCGCTCTAATACCATTTTGGGAGAAGACAATAACTTGCTTATTTATGAGGTCCTAGGGTTCTCTTATATAAGGGAGAGACCCGTTGGGCAATTTACATAATAAAAACGGAAAGAGTAGAAAATACATAAAAGATACAAAATATAAATTATATCTCAACAATAGTTGTTTGCAAGCTCTAGGAGATCAGCGATCGATGTGTTCCCAGATATTGTGTGGTGCTTGATACAAAGAGGCTGTAGAGATAGTTATTAGTCTGCGATGTTATTTATTATTTTAGTTTCTTTATGTACCTCTCATGTAATTTACCCAAGGGCTCTCTCCCTATATAAGAGACCCAAGGGCTCTATGGAATAAACATCTGAGTATTCTAACATGGTATCAGAGCCATAACCCTAACCATAGGGTTCTCCACCGCCGTGCCCCCCCCCCCCTCTCTCCCGCCGCCTAGGGTTTCGAACCCTACCTCCCGCCGCCGCCTAGGGCTCGCTGCCTCCTCGCTGCCCTCCGCAGCCCCCAGCGGGCCCCTCCAGCACCCAGCCCTCCCTCCCAGCGGGCTTCCCAATCGCCGCCAGCCCCTGCCAGCGGGCTTCCACCACCGCCGGGGCCCTCCTCGACCAGTCGCCAGCCCCTGCCGGGCCTCCCCATCGCCGCCAGGCCCTCATCAGCCGACGCCGGGCCCCTCCACCTGCTGTCCAGCCGCTGATCGTTCCTTGACAGCCGTTATTTTTGCCAAGTAGAGGCTTCCAAGGCCTCTACTCGATGCCGGTGTGCCGCGTTCTTCCTAGGACTCGGCGGTATGTTTGATTCAAGTGCATAATCGTCTACCTATGCACTTGGATCCTACAAGGTCTTGGTAGACAGTTTTCTCTTGATCTATCAGTAGTTGCTCTTCTCCGGCGTCATGTCAGATCAGAAGCTTGATATGCCCGCCATAGGTGCCTTCAAAGGTTCGGCACCAATCGTCAAGATGGGCGGGACGAATTACGAACTGTGGGCGATGCAGTTCCTCAGTCTCATGAAGTCGTGTGGTAAGAAGCATATTCTTACCGAGGATGAACCGCCGGAGAAGACAGGGATCTATGCCTCATGGGAGGCGGATGATGCGTACGCCAAAGTGTGGCTCTCAGATACGCTCACGACGGAGATAGCGAACGATGTCCTTCACCAACCCACCGCTAAGGCGATGTGGGATATTTTGGCTATGACGTACTCTCAGGTCCGCAATGAGACGAAGATGCTCCAGTTGCAGCATGATATATTTACCACGAAGCAGAATGGGAAGCCTCTTCATTCCCTGTACACGTCGCTTCGTGGCATGTTCGAGAAGCTCTACAGTACTATTCCGCTTACAGCCACACCGGAACAGCAGAAGACGTTCCGCAACGCCACTATGGTTGGCGTATTACTCGCTGCCCTAGATCCGGAGTACGAGGCAGCACGCGCCCAGATACTGGCAGATGCTACCATCCCACCGATGGAAGAGGTATACAGAAGGCTCAGTCGTGTACCCGTTCCATCCAGTACAACGACTGCGACTCCGTCAGCAATGGCAGTTTCCAGGGGACGTGGTGGTTCGTTCCCGTTTCGTGGCAGAGGAAGTGGTGGACGTGGACGTGGAGGCCGCATACGCTCTTCGTGCTCGTACTGCCGCCGCACTGGTCATGCAGAGGATACATGCTATTCCAAGCATGGTTTCCCTCCCTCTGCACGAGTAGCTGATCATGTTCAGGGTCCACCCGCATCTACTCCAGATCACAGGTTCGAAGAATTGGTGGCACGACTTCGGGATATTATGCCACAATCTTCTTCATCAGAGGGTGCAGACGTTTCTGATGTTGCGGCTTCGGCGTCAGCCAGTACATCGGCCTCAGCCAGTGCTTCAGGTAGTCCTTCAGTCTCACTTCATAATCATGACCTAACAGGATGGATTGTTGACTTTGGAGCTACCCATCACCTATGCCGTGAGAAAGATATTCTGCAGTCCTACAGAGCTGTTCAGCCAGGTCGCTCTGTACTTATTGCTGACGGTACTCACTCTCCTATCATTGGTCAGGGGGAGACAGCTCTGCTACCTTCTATGCACTTACAGAATGTGCTACATGCTCCAGAATTCTCTATGAACCTCTTATCTATTAGTCAGATTACACGTGATTTGCACTGTCGTGCTATTTTTGATCCATCGTCTGTTATTTTTCAGGACATACTGACGGGCAGGGTGATTGGCTGTGGTTCTGAGCACAATGGCCTTTATCGTCTCGTTCGTAGCTCCTACGCTGGCGTCTCCTTGCATAACCAGGCCTCTGTTTCTCCGTACACCTGGCATCTTCGGTTCGGTCATCTACCACTGCAGAAGATGCGTCACCTCCTGCCTCAGATATCTCCGAGTTCCTCTTTTCGGTGTGAAGCGTGTCAGTTAGGGAAGCATCATCGGTCTAGCTTCCCCAGTCGTCAGAGTCGGAGCAGTAGCTCCCCGTTTGAGTTATTTCATATAGATATTTGGGGTCCAAATCGTGTCCCGGATCACCAGGGGCACAGGTTCTATCTAGTTGTCGTTGATGATTTTTCCAGAGTGTCGTGGACCTTTCTTCTCAAAAATAAATCTGAAGCAGGAAATGTTCTCCAAAATCTAATAAATGAAGTTCAGAATGTTTTTTCGTCTACTGTTAAGTATGTGCGTACAGACAATGCCTTGGAGTTCTGCACTCGCTCTCTTGCTAGCTTCCTTTCATCTAAAGGCATTGTTCACCAAACCACATGTGCCTACACCTCTCAACAAAATGGGGTTGCCGAACGAAAACATCGACACTTTCTTGACATTGCACGCACTTTACTTATTCAGAGTTGTGCCCCATTATCCTTTTGGGGTGATGCTATACTTACAGCATGTTATCTGGTCAATCGAATGCCTACAACTGTTCTGGGGGAAAAGTCTCCAATCTCTGTTCTCTTTCCTGACAGAGATTTATTTACACTGACACCTCGGGTATTTGGCACTGTCGCTTTTGTTCACCGCTTATCTCCGGGGCTTGATAAGCTATCCCCTAGGGCTATCAAGTGCGTTTTCGTGGGTTACTCCAGGACACAGAAGGGGTACCGTTGCTATGATCCTGTCAATGACAAGTACTATGTGAGTGCAGATGTTACTTTTTTCGAACCAGTCATGTACTTCTCCCCTGCAGGTGACAGGTTGGTCTCCTCCACATCATCAGACTCCCAGATCTATGTTCCACCACCTCCAAGCCTTGGTCTGTCCTCTACTCCACCATCATCAATATCAACACCACCACCACCATCTCCGCCACCACCACCACCACCGCCAGTTGTTCCTCTCACTAAGTTCTATACGAGACGCAAAGGCCCTGCTCAAGCTACATCTCAACCATCCAGCACGCATCAGGTATGTTCTGATATTAATGATGGGTTAAATAATGCACATGTGCAGGAGCTTTTACCACAGGAGGATGACCAACCGGTCAGCACTGTTTTGGATGACTTGGACCGGCCCATTGCTCATAGGAAACAGCGAAGACAGTGTGCCTCATATCCCCTAGCCTCTCATGTATCCTTTCATCGACTCACTGGGGATTTCCAGAAGTTTGCCGCAGCTGTATCATCCGTTGAGATTCCACGGACATATCAGGATGCCATGAAGACTGAATGCTGGCGTTTAGCAATGGAAGAGGAGATGCGTGCATTGCAATCCAGAGGGACTTGGTCTCTGGTCCCTATTCCTCCAGGTGCGTCTGTTGTGAGCTGCAAGTGGGTCTTTACAATCAAATATCATGCAGATGGTCGTCTTGACAGATACAAGGCCAGGCTTGTCGCACGAGGGTTTACACAGACATATGGGGTAGCCTACTTGGACACTTTTTCACCGGTGGCGAGACATTCTACCCTTCGCATTCTTCTATCGGTTGCAGTGGTACGTGACTGGCCCATATTCCAGCTTGATGTTAAGAATGCTTTCTTGTATGGTGATCTACAGGAGGAAGTCTACATGCAGCAGCCACCTGGGTTTGCCGCTGAGGGGGAGTCACAGAAGGTGTGTAGACTTCATAAGGCTATCTATGGCCTTAAGCAGAGTCCTCGTGCGTGGTTCCAGAAGCTCTCCCAGCTTATTGAACGACAGGGTTTCAGAAGATCAAATGCGGATCACTCACTGTTTGTCCGGAAGACCCCTAGAGGTACCATCGTTGTTATGGTATATGTTGATGACATACTGGTTACTGGAGATGATGCACAAGGGGTTGAGATGACCAAGTCTATGTTGGGCAGCCAGTTCACTACAAAGGATCTAGGCACAATACGGTATTTTCTGGGGATAGAATTTGCAAGAAATGCACAAGGAATGGTGATGAATCAGAGGAAATATGTCACAGATTTGCTGGTAGAAACAGGAATGACTGGATGCAGACCTTCAAGTACACCCATGGACCCAAGCATGAAGCTGTACGATGAGGACACTGAGGAGGTGGACAAGAGAAGGTACAGAGAAATGGTGGGCAAGCTCTTATACATCACTATAACTCGACCGGATATTGCACTTGCAGTAAACCGGGTGAGCCAATTTATGGAGCAGCCGAGGCAAGTACATATGGACGCATTGTACATGATATTGAGATATCTGAAGTCTTCTCCAGGCACAGGGTTGCTGTTCAAGAAAGCCACAGATTTGTCTATTTCAGCTTGCGCAGATGCGGATTATGCAGGATGTCCACGAGATCGTAAGTCTACTTCTGGATTTGCTGTCTTTGTAGGAAGCTCTTTAGTCTCCTGGAAAAGCAAGAAGCAGACTGTTGTGGCAAGATCCAGTGCCGAATCAGAGTACAGGGCCATGGCACAGGCAAGCACAAAAATGATGTGGGTTAAAGCAGTTCTAGAAGATCTGAATGTTGAAGTTCCCTTGCCTATGAACCTGCAATGTGACAATCAGGCAGCGTTATTCATTGCCAACAATCCAGCCTTCCATGAGAGAACAAAACATATAGAGGTGGATTGTCATTTCACTAGGGACATGATTCAGAAGGGCTTCATCTCCACGTCCCACGTCAGTTCAGAGGACCAGACAGCAGACATATTCACGAAGCCATTGCTCAGAGGACCTTTCCAGAGATGTTCTTCCAAGCTGAGCATGATAGATATCTATGCTCCATCTTGAGGGGGAGTGTAGAGATAGTTATTAGTCTGCGATGTTATTTATTATTTTAGTTTCTTTATGTACCTCTCATGTAATTTACCCAAGGGCTCTCTCCCTATATAAGAGACCCAAGGGCTCTATGGAATAAACATCTGAGTATTCTAACAGAGGCATATAAGAGGCATCACAATCAATAGCTGAGATCGTCAACACTACGATCAACAACTTCAAATTGGTACGTGGGAAGAACAATAATGTGATATCATGAGATGGCAAGGTGGTGCTTGCAGAAGGCACAAAAGGAGAAGATTGACATACTCTATAAAGGAGGAGTTTGATCGAAGACGACACATGCTTAAAGTGTTGGTGAACTACATCAGTGATGTGACAACGACAATCTACCATATCACCAAAGGTGAAGTGGTTATGAGGGGTTTTGTTTCAGAAAATGGTTTATTGAAAAGCATGTATTTTGGGTAAAATTAGGATCCTAAATATTTTGAAAAGACCAAATGATACGATATTTGCAAATGGGCATTTTCCCAAGATAAAGAATCTAATGCCATACATAAAACATTTTTTGAGATTTTGAATATTCTTCATGTATTAAATTGAAAATGTACAAGTTTAGGTTTCTTGGTGATTTCTGGAGTTGCATGCAAAATTTTAAAATCTTCTAGGCCAAGGATTTAAAGCAATGCAAGTGAAATTTTAAAAATTTTAAATGCAAAATAAATTTTCTATGAACTTTTGAATGAGAAATGCATGATTTAGGATTTTAAATCACGAAAAATACCAAACCACAATAATTTGATAAATCCCCATATCACATGTGACTAAGATCACAAGGAATATAGATGTATTTTTAATTTTGCAAAATATTATAAAGGGATTTTAGCACACATAATCTTGATACTTTCATAGTTACACGATTTCCCTTTATAATAGTGAATTACACATGTACTACCCGGGATAGTTTATCCGTCTTACATGTAGAATCATGTCGTTACTTTGATCATTGTTAGAGTATGCGATAGGTGGGCAATTGGATCTCTCCAAGACCCACTTATCCCCTATCATGTTTAGTCCCACATCATTTATAAGTGCGCAGGTTTGTCTATGGAGCTATATAAGAAGCTCCACATCCCATGTATGCATTGAGAGATTCACAATAAAAGATCTGGCCTTAGAGGCCTTCTCCTTTGGTTTCATCTCGCTCCCTACGGAGCAGGATTCCACGTAATTTCTTAGTGTTCATATATTACTTACTTATGTACTCTTTAGTTATTTCCAGTTCCTACAGTACGCTTTATGTAATTTACCCATAGGATACTCTCCTATATAAGAGAGCTTAGGACTGATGGAATAAACATGCTTTTTTATTTTCCCAACATGGTATCAGAGCGACGGTCATAGACCGGAGTTCTTGAAACCCTAACCCTAGCCCCACCGTTGAGCCCCTCTCTCTCTCTCCTCACGCCGCCGCCAGCGGTGCCTCTCGGAGCCTTCTACGCCTGCGCGCGTCGCCTGCTGCGCCTGCGCACGTAGCCCTCGCGCGCGCGCCCTTTACGCCTTGCGTCTCCCTGCGTACGCGTGCCTCCTGCGCCTCCTGCGCACGTCGCCCTGCGCCTGCGCATCTCTTCAGCGTGCGCCTGCACGCATCGCGCGCGCCTGCGCATCTGCAGGCATCTCTAGCGCCTGCGCATCTCTAGCGCTGTGCGCCTACACGCATCTCTCGCGTAGTGCACCTAGCGCTGTGCTGCGTGTCTCGCGCGCATCCCTAGCATGCTCTCCAGCGCGCTCCTCGCTCACCTGTACGCATCTTCTGTGCGTGCTTGACGGTGCGCCTTCTCAGGCGGCTTCCCGTGTGCGCCCTTAAGCCGTGATTCAGCCCTACACGCATTTCTAGCGCGTACACCTCCAAAGGAATGGGTTTGGTTGCTTGAAGTCTACACATGCAACTAAACCCATCTATGTCCGTGTAGACAATCTTATTCTCAGTCTACTACTCCAGTCTTTGGTTACAAGTATTTCAGAAAGCAAGGCAGATATCCTATCTGTAGGCGCATTCTGAGGTCCAGCGCCGATTGTGAAGATGGATGGTTCGAACTATGAACTGTGGGCAATGCAGTTCATGAGTATTATGTAGTCAACCGGTAAGAAACACATTCTTACTGAAGAAGAGCCTGCTGAGAAGATTGGAGTTAATGCCTCGTGGGAGGCAGATGATGCATATGCCAAAGTATGGCTATTTGGAACTCTGGCAATCGAGATTGCCAATGATATTCTTCATCAGCCCACAGCCAAAGATATGCGGGACATTCTAGCCGCCACATATTCTCTAGCGAAGAATGAGACAAAGATTCTGCAGCTCCAGCATGACATATTCACTATCAAGCAGAGCCACACCAGAGCAACCCGAGCAACAGAAGACTTACCAGAATGCTACTATGCTAGGAGTTTTTCTCACTGCCCTTGACCTTGAGTATGAGGCAGCACGGTCTCAGATCTTGGCAGACTCTACTATTCCTCCTATGGAGGAAGCCTTTCACAGGTTGAGCAGGATCACTGTACCCTCTACGGTGACGAATTAGACTACCTCAGCCATGGCAGCCAACAGAGGTCGTGGAGGTCACCATTATGCACTTAACCGTGGTCCTCGTGGTAGAAGAGGCCGTACTCGGCCAACGTGTACCTACTGCCATCGCACCAGACATACTGAAGACACATGCTACTCCAAGCATGGATTTCCTGCATCTGCTCGAGTTGCTAAGCAGATAGAACCTCCATCTGCTGCCTCTTTGGATCAGCGATTTGATGATCTTGTTGCCCGTCTAAGGGGCATTATTCCTCCATGCGGCCAACATACACTACTGAGAGCCAGCCCGATGTTGCTGCATCCGCCTCTGCTTCTACCAGTGCATCAGGTAGCACACATGCATTTACTAGTAGTGGATAAGATACTTTAGCATGGATTATGGACTCTGGCGCCACACATCATTTATGTGGTGATCAAAGTTTACTTACAGGGTACAGACAGATCCCTCCAGGACGAACAATGGTCATTGCTAATGGCACACATTCCCCGATTACTGGTCAAGGGGAGATTAGACTGACTCCTTCTATGCAGCTCAAGAATGTGTTACACGCACCTGATTTTTCAATGAATTTATTATCTATCAGCCAAATTACAAAGGATTTACAATGTCGGGCAATTTTTGATCCATCTTCACTTGTTTTTCAGGACATCCTTACGGGCAATGTGATTGGTCGTGGATATGAGCAAGGAGGCCTCTATTGCCTGTGTCAGACTTCTTTTGCTGGAACCTCATCTCTACTTAATGGACCCGTCTCTCCTCTACTATGTCCACTGCGCTTTGGACATCTGCCGCTTCAGAAGTTGCGTCGTGTTTTACCCCAGGTTTTACCTCACACATCTATCCAATGTGAGGCATGTCAGTTGGGAAAGCATCATCGGTCTGCCTTTCCCAGTCGTCAGTGTCGGAGTAGTACCTCCAAGTTTGAGTTATTTCATATGGATATCTGGGGTCCGAGTCTTGCTCCTGATCATCAGGGACACATGTTTTATATAGTTATTGTGGGTGACTTCTCTCGTGTCTCATGGGTATTTTTGTTAAAGAATAAATCTGAAACAGGGAATATTATTATCAATTTTCTTAATGAGATCCGCAATGTTTTCTCTGCATCTGTTAAAATTGTGCGAAGTGACAATGCCCTGGAGATGTGTACTCATACACTAGCTAGTTATTTCTCATCCGAAGGGATTATCCGCCAGACATCCTGTGCGTATACCTCCCAACAGAATGGGATTGCTGAAAGGAAACATCGCCACTTACTAGATGTCACCAGGTCACTCCTTATACAGAGTCATGCACCTCATTCTTACTGGGGTGACACTGTTCTTACTGCATTTTACCTGATCAATCGTATGTCGTCATCTGTTCTAGGTGAAGAAATTCCGTTCTCCCTTATCTTCCCAGGAAAAGAGCTATTTTCTCTCACCCCTCGTGTGTTTGGCTCGGTTGCCTTTGTCCACCAGTTGTCTCCTGGTACTGACAAGCTCTCTCATAGGGCTGTCAAGTATGTGTTCGTTGGGTACTCCAGAACTCAAAGGGGTACAAGTGCTATGATCTATTGCGAAGGCGGTATTTTGTTAGCGCAAATGTCATATTTTTTGAAAATGTCATGTATTTTTCAGTACAGGTGATCAGTTGATACCTCCAGCTAATACTGATGCCATTTACATGACACCACCACCACCACCATCACCACCTTCACCACTACCAGAACCGTTACCATCTTCTGCACCCCCCACTATTATACCTGTTTCACGACTACCGTATCATTACACTCGCAGGCCTGCCTCAGCTCATGGTCATTGCTCATCACCGAGCTCGCCTAAGGTATGTTCTGAAGATATTATTATTGATGGATCTGATGATGTTTCTGAGCAGGATGTGTTACAGAGGACAGACGAGGATACAACTGACTTGGATGTTCCTATTGTTATACACAAATCGAAAAGGAGCTGCGCGTCATATCCTTTAGCAGCTTCTGTGTCGTTTGATCGACTTACTAGCGATTTCAGGAACTTTGCAGTCGTATTGTCAGCAGTAGCTATTCCCCGGAATTACCAAGATGCTCTGAAGGATTGTAGGTGGCATCGAGCGATGGAGGAAGAAATGGCAGCACTTCAGTCTAGAGGAACGTGGAGTTTGGTTCCTATACCTGCTGATGTGTCACCCATAAGCTGCAAGTGGGTATTTACAGTCAAGCAGAATGCAGATGGCAGTATTGACAGATACAAGGCTCGCCTTGTTGCTCGTGGCTTTACACAGACATACGGGGTGGACTACCTTGATACTTTTTCGCCTGTGGCCCGCCATTCTACTCTACGGATTCTGCTGTCAGTTGCGGTTACTCGTGAATGGCCTCTTTATCAGTTGGATGTGAAGAATGCCTTCTTATATGGTGATCTACAGGAGGAAGTCTATATGCAACAGCCACCTGGGTTTGTTGTTGAGGGGGAGTGTTCCAAGGTGTGCAGACTTAATAAGGCTATCTATGGCCTTAAACAGAGCCCCAGAGCATGGTTTCAGAAGCTCTCAGATCTCTTTGAAAAACATGGATACAAACGTTCTAATGCTGATCATTCCTTGTTCGTACAAAAGACTTCCAGAGGCACTATTGCAATCATGGTTTATGTAGATGACATCTTAATTACAGGTGATGATATACAAGGAATAAAGGAGGCAAAAGAGATGCTGGGTCGTGAATTTGTTACCAAGGACCTCGGAGTTCTTAGATATTTTCTGGGGCTGGGAGTTTGCCAGAAATCCGTATGGGCTAGTAATGTCTCAGAGAAAGTATGTTACTGACCTGTTGGGTGAAACAGGAATGCTTGGTTGCAGACCTGCTACCACACCAATGGACATAGTATGGAGCTATATGATGATGATACGGAAGAGGTGGATAAGAGAAGATACAGAGAACTAGCGGACAAACTTCTGTATGTCACTATCACTAGGCCCGATATATCCTTTGCAGTAAGTCGAGTGAGCCAGTTCATGGAGCAACCATGCCAGGTTCATATGGATGCCATACATATGATTCTCAAGTACCTCAAGTCATCTCCAGGTGCGGGTTTGCTGTTCAAGAAAGGCAAAGCGATCTCTATCTCAGCATGTATAGATGCATATTATGCAGGGTGTCCCAAGGACATGAAATCTACGTCGGGGTTTGCTGTATATGTTGGAGATTCTCTAATCTCATGGAAGAGCAAGAAGCAAACTATGGTAGCCAGGTCTAGTGCTGAATCTAAATATAGGTCTATGGCTCAGGTTAGCAGAAATGATGTGGGTAAAGGCTGTGCTTGCAGATTTACATATAGAAGTTCCACTTCCTATGGTGTTAGAATGTGGCAATCAGGCGGCCTTGTTCATTGCAAACAATCCAGCATTCCATGAACGAACCAAGTACATTGAAGTCGACTGTCACTTTATACGTGATATGATCCAGAAGGGATTCATTGCTACATCCCATGTCAGTTCAGAGAAGAATCAGACTGCAGATATCTTCACTAAGGCACTACTACGAGGCCCGTTCCAGAAGTGTGCATCCAAGCTGAGCATGATTGATATCTATGCTCCATCTTGCGGGGGAGTGTTAACATATATTATTTACTTATGTACTCTTTAGTTATTTCCAATTCCTGCAGTACACTTTATGTAATTTACCCATAGGCTACTCTCCTATATAAGAGAGCCTAGGGCTGATGGAATAAACATGCTCTTTTATTTTCCCAATACTTAGCATTCTTATTCTTTCTTTATTATAATCTTGTTCATATTATTTGCTTCCACATCGTACTTCAACATGGTATCAGAGCGGTTTCGATTTTAGGATTTTATTCTTGAAGATTTTTTTACTATATTCATGTTTGAGATCGGCTCGAAGTTCTGAAGAGTTTCAAGATTATTCTTCACATATGCACACATTCTGAGGATCTTTGTTACCATGTTCGAAAAAGCTAGGATTTTAGATGAAACCATAATTCTAAAAGTCACAAAAGGAATAAGCACCCAGCATGCGCAACTCCGCGACAAGGATACATCCTCCAATATGGTTAGTGGAACCTTAGATCTCGAAGTTGCATCTGCGTGCACGATCTCCGTGGCGTGTGTGCTAGAGCCACCACACAACACATCCTCCGATCTACAATTCTCAAAGATTAAAAACCCTTCATCGGTGATGAAAGCTACACTCCACAAGTCTGTTTGAATCCCATGATTCGAAGCCTTCCAGTTCTGCGTGACATGAGGTGATTCCATCGCCTTAGCATCATGTGTGACACCAGATGACTCCATTGCCCCGACACCATGTGCGTGACTCCATTGATCTAGGCCTCTATGCACATCACATCTCCTATTAGAAGAAGGAGATGGAGACTCGTGCACGCACAAGCCTCGACTATAGGCCCTCCGATGTTGGCTCTAGGTGGCACAGGAGAAGCCCAACCGATCTCCACACTCTCTACACTCCATTCAACTCCAGTCGGTACAAGCTTCTGATGCATGCTCATGATTCCTCAAACGGCATCGCCCACACCTCTTCTCCATCGGCGGTGCCCCTGCCAGTTAGCTACTTCTCCAAGAGATCAAAGGCGGCTAGGATGTATTCCACGAAGGGAACCCTAGTTCTGTGTATTTTCCAGGGACCTGATACCCCATTGATTTTTATAAAAAAGGAGGAATAGAAAATTGAAGGGGGGATATGGGTTGTGGCTGTAGCAAAATTAAAAAAGAGTGTGGATATTCATGTATTGGGCCCTTTGGGCCGAAAGAAAAAGAAGGGGGTGGGGGGGGGGGGGGTAGGAGGTCGATGCCTAATTGGGATTCAACCAACAAAAGGAGGGCTGCATATTTTTGGCCAATTTGGGTCGTGGGTTTTTTTTAGTAAAAATGGAGCCAATTAAAAAAAGAGAGTGGTGGGGGGGGGGGGTAGGAGGTCGATGCCTAATTGGGATTCAACCAACAAAAGGAGGGCGACAACTTTTTTTGGCCAATTTGGGTCATGAGTTTTTTTAGTAAAAGTGGAGCCAATTAAAAAAAGAGAGTGACTCGTTGAAAAATGGAGAAAACAACTTTAAAAAGGGATAAAAAGATGAAAAAAAAGAAAAGAAAGACAAAAACTAAAGAAAGTGCACGTGTTATATTTCTCCCAACTTTATGATCTATTTCTGTATTTTGACAAGTATGGGAGGAGGGTATGAGAGCAGTGCATATTCACTTGAGATGTATCTACAAGATTTCTACTGCGTCCATCATTATCTACTCGTGACTACTCAACAAAAGCAACATATTTTCCAAGGTCTTTATATAAGTGAATCGACTAAACGTCCCCATAAGAAAATGGGAGAGGACATTCTCAGGGTTTACGTATAGGAGAGACCTAACTCTCGAGATCTACATATAGACGACCACTCCACTTCTGATGTTCGACATCACTTATTCCAGATGAACTTCTCAACTTCTGATCATCTTAGACTTCTGCTGCCCATCCATGACATGACGATCGACACTCCAGACTACCACTACTACTACCATCCATCTTCATCGAGCATGGGCTGCTTTCATACATTCTATTGTGTGAGTACTTTACACGTTGGACTTCTTCTTGGCGACTATATTCGAGGCACGACCTGGTCGTCTCAACGACTTTACTATAAACATGTCCTGATCATAGCAGAGCCTGTCCTCGTGTGAGGTCTTCTCCCAACAGTGACTACTCTGAGCATGTCTCCTCTCATATCCATCGACTTATCGAGTGAAGATGAGTTGTGTATATTTTTCTTTTGTTGCAAGTTTTGGCTTTTCTCAAATCCCAGCTTAAGGGGAAGTGTTAAAGTATGCAATAGATGGGTAGTTGAGAACCCTCGAAGATCCAATTTGGAGAGATCCAATTCTCCCACTCTTGTTTAGTCCCACAACATGGATATGTATGGCTTTGATCTGACTATGGGATTATATAAGAACCCATCACCCCCTGTATTCATTGAGAGATTCGCAATAAAATATCTGACCCCTAGATGGCTTGTCTTGTGGTTTCATCTCGCTCATCACAGAGTCATGTTCCACGTAAATTCTGAGCGTTCTTATTCTTTCTTTATTATTGTTCAGATTATTTGCTTCTGCATCATATTTCAACAATCACTAACTCAAACACCTCTTGAGGTTAATCTAACTTGGTATAAATCATGTGGTTGGCTATTTTTTGATTATTTTATTCACCCTTTCTTCCTTTCTCCTTAAAAAATGTTGTATATTATACATTTTAAGTCACAGATCTGTCTGTATGTCAGTGTTTCATATATGATGTTTGTAAAGCAAATAATCAGATAAAGAACGATAAAAGAAGAACACTCATGGTTTTGTGTGGAACCTTTCTTCCTTAGGAGCGAGATGAAACCATAGGAGAACGGCTCAAAGGCCTATGCTTTCTATTATGGATCACTCAATGAGTACATGGGTGTAGGGCTCTTTATATAACCCCACGTTTACATCGATGTCCCATTAATAGATGATGTGGGACTAAACATGAGGGTGTGGTAATTCGATCATGGAGAGATCCAATTATCATCCTAAGACATTTTCAACAATTTTATATGAAGAAAGGCATGAAATGGAAAGTTATATTCATCGTAGCCCTAGAGCTCTCTTATATAGGAGAAAAGCTCGAAGGAAAAATTACATAAAGATGGCGGAAGAAATAAAGAAATGTGAAATAAAGATAAAGAGATAGAAATATCGAGGATGTGGGCGAGACACTCGAGGTCCTCCATGACAACATAGAAGTTGTGGCCCATTGTCTCATCCAGGCACACAGTGGAAGGAGGTCAGTGCAGTAGGGGTACAACGAGGGGGGAGGTGCTTCGTCCAAGCACACAGGGGGAAGGGGTGGGGGTGGCATGGTACAATGAGGGGGGTGCACAAGGGAAGGGAGGCAGGGGCAATAGGGTATGGGGGGAGCATGCCTCATCCGAGTGTACGAGGGAGTGGGGTGGGGGTAGCATGGTACAGAGAGAGGGGAGAGGGGGGGGAGGTTGTGATTTTGGGTAGAGATGGAGAAGGAATTTAGGGGGATTTCCAAAATAATGTTGTGATTTTAAGGGAGGGAAACAACACTGGAGGGAAAATGAAAATTGGTTGCTCACCCAACTTCGCCTAATTATTAAAATGTTAAGAACAAGTTGATCTTCATTGCCAATGATTAGTCCGTCGAAGAAAAAATAATGAATGTGACGACTAGTAAGCTGTCATGAATAGCCATCACATCACTAATAATAGATTTTCCACAAATGTGTATGTAAGTTTGTATTTATATGTATATATGTACCTACATGTACACGTGTATGTTAACGAATTAACGGATTGGATCAAATCGGATTTTGGTAAAGATCCGATCCAATCCACACTTAAACAGATTTTGGAAACTCCAATCCAATCCGATCCATTAGAATGATGAAACCAAACCAATCCAATCCAGTAACATCGGATTGGATTGGATTACGGATTTTATCCGATCTGTGTGCACCCTTAGTTCCGTTCTTGCCAAGAGAAAGAATAAACTTCCGTTCTCCTTGGTCACTCAGGAAAGAGACTAAGCTCCTAAGAGGCTAACTAAAGACGGTGCCATAGTAATAACTATTTGAATGTATTCTGATGCTCGATTGCAGACTTCCATGGTCACACTAATGATGTACTTATTACAGTTGATGCTTTTGGTTTGATTGCCTATATCGTTCTAACCTGTCATTAAATCGTGAACTGTACTGATATGCATCTATTAATTGAAGCCCGGATTATCTTACAATAGCTACAACACGGCCAGAGACAATTTTTGGTGATACGGCTATTGCAGTGCATCCTGAGGTAATTCTGATTTATATTTCCTGTTTTTTTAACAGGGAAAACATGATAAGTTTTTTTACTGTAAAACTTATATCTATCTTTCTTTTTACATTATTTTAATCTCCCTGCCTGACTGTATGGTGATCAGTTGTCTCATTGCCATTCATTACTTCGATGCCTTCTTATGCATGTGCATATGATGCTCATGAAGGATCAAAGATCTTTCTCTATATGCGACCGATTGTGGATTTGAACATTTTGTATATGTGTATGGAAGGTGTGAATCATGTGATACAAAAATGATCTGCATATCTTGTAAATTGTTGCTACATTCAGCACATGAAATCTATTACAGAGAATTTATATACAAAAAATTTGCAATAGTAATACTCTACAAGACTTCTTTAACATAGCAGGGCTCTTTTCTTGGCCTGCTCTTATGTAATTTGATGTCTTAAATTAAAAACAGAGCATTTTTTGAGGCGGGTTCTATTTCGGGGCTCCACCTTCTTTCCTTTCAAAAAGAAAATTACTTTTTCTATGCTGTCCATAAGAACAAAATAAAGCCTTCCCCAAAAAACTGCATCTTATAACATGGATATTTTTTTCACAATTCTGATTTGTCTTGCGGCATATCATGGCTCGTGAATATGCAAGATCATGTTTGCCGATCTCGTTCTAATATTTTATGGTTGTCTCTGGCTTCATGGGCAAGATCAATCATCCAAGTTCTCTCACTTCATTTGGCCTGATCTTAAATTTCAGAGGAAATTTCAGAGGAGTGTTGAGCATCCAATCTACCATGTGGGGATGCTTGGAAAAATAACTTTTAACTCAAGGATGTTTATAAAACATTTTGCTTGTAAAAAAATGTCTATCAATTTATAATACATGAAATTTTACTTTCAAAATGTGTCCCTCTGAATGTTATTTATTGTCATGCAAGTTTTTCAGCAAGGTAAGATGACTTCTGGTTTTTTTTAAGAAAATATTTCTAGTTTTTCTCTAAGAGTGACCACATTCTTGATGCCTGCATTTTTTATTCAATAGAAACTCTATATAGTTATGGAAATCAGTTATGGTCCTCTTTCTTACGTTAGTTACTATTAAATGTTCACCACCAGTAGTTAGTTACTGCATTTTATAATGTAAAACATACCACTTTAATAATTATTTGTTTCTATAAATGCTCTGAGAATGTTGGTGAATTTCTTTATTTCTGTTTTGTTTGTTTTAATTCAGGATGAACGCTATGCCAAGTACATTGGGAAACTTGCAATTGTACCCATGACTTTTGGACGTCATGTTCCTATTATTTCTGACAGAGTAAGTTCAACTTTTGCCAGTTTTCATGGAATATTAATCGTTAAAAGCGTTTGATTTCCCGAAGTGTTCATTGTCTAGTGGTTTTTCCCAATTGAGTTGTCTTTATGATAATGAAAGGCTATTCCGTTATGTTATTACACTGATATAGGCTGGCTTTAAATATTGTCTTTTCAGATTGGAAAAATCATATACAACGACAAAAGTATTATCTATCTCATAGACAGTCGGGAATTTTGTTAGGACCCTAACAACTATAACAAACGTATGCAACCAGTTTAAAGTTTTTTCTAATGTTAAAGCTTGTAGATAAAGAGTTTGGAACTGGAGTACTGAAAATAAGCCCAGGGCATGATCACAATGACTATCTTCTTGCGAGAAAGCTTGGTCTTCCAATTCTCAATGTAATGAACAAGGATGGAACTCTGAACGAGGTTGCTGGATTGTACAGGTAGGTTGAACATGGTCCTTGGCATACTTGTCAGCAGGCTTTATACATTTTGATGTTTCTGTTAACAGCGGTCTCGATAGGTTTGAGGCACGGAAAAAATTATGGTCCGATCTTGAAGGGACTGGATTAGCTGTGAAAAAGGAGCCATACACGTTACGGGTTCCGAGATCTCAGCGTGGGGGAGATGTATGGTTTTATCGTTATCTGGATTCGCTGAACTAAACTTCTTATATCATGCTATTCTTGGAGTTGAGCATTCTTGTGATGACTTTTTTTTTGGTTTCTCCCAAGATTATTGAACCTCTTGTGAGTAAGCAATGGTTCTTGACAATGGAACCACTAGCTGAGAAAGCACTACAAGCAGTTGATAATGGGCAGTTAATCATACTTCCTGACCGGTTTGAAAAGGTAAACATGAATCTTGGACTTGCATACCTACCTGAAAGTCAATTTTTATTTTGTTGAATATAAATTTGGCCTTGTTGATTGCATGTTCTCTTAGTATTTTTGTCATAGTTAAAAGGGAATGTGCATATGTTTGTCACTTGTTATTCATGATGGAGTAGATAGAATACTGTGCAGTTGATAAAATCTTTGTATTGGCAGATATATAAGCACTGGTTGTCAAATATCAAAGACTGGTGCATAAGCCGGCAGCTTTGGTGGGGCCATAGAATACCTGTTTGGTATATATCTGGTAAAAATTGCGAAGAGGAATACATAGTGGCCAGGAATTCTGTGGAAGCACTTAAGAAAGCTCGCGAGAAGTTTGGAAAAGGAGTTGACATTTACCAAGATCCCGATGTTTTGGATACCTGGTTTTCTAGGTTAGTTCTTATTAGATACATATGTAGTGAAAGTGTTGTTTGACAATGATTTATAATGTCAGATCTGCATGCGTTTTACTTTTCCTTTTGCCATGCATATAGTTAATAAGCTTGATGTGGTCATTCTCTGGATAAAGTTGCTGGTGCTGCTGTACCATGTGAAACAAACATGGCACAAAAAAATCATGAACAAATTAATGACTAAATGAACCAACGTATGTATATTGAAGATATCGTTCTGCCAGATGAATCACATAAAAAAAAGGAATAGATTAGGGTAGAGCGATTCTGGAATCCAGATAAGATTTATTGGACTTTCATCATAGTTAACGCAAGATTAGAAAAATGAAGCATTTTTGTCGGTTAGGTTCTAATGAGAGTTATACCGGGAAGTGGATATTCTTCTAGGTCTAATAAACAAACAAGGCTTGGTTGTTATAGTTTAGCCTAACACCCATTACAATTAAGGCATGTCTGAGGTTCGGAGTTTGCATGAAGATAATTGAAAACAATTATGTGGACATAAAAACACATCCACAATATCAAAACATTAAATTTAGTCTGATGGACAATTCAACGTAAAGAAAGCGTACAAATCTCTCTACAACTTGCAAGAGGAGCTGCATGACAATTTGAGGAGGGACTTTACTTTAATTTGGAAGAACAGGACTCCGAATGGGGGTAAAAGTGTTCCTTTGGCTTCTAGACACGTCCGTGTGCTCACGAAGGCCTGCAGGAAGAAAATCTTTGCGCTGAGGAATTTCTTTGCCCCAGATTTGCAAAGGGTGACGAGGATTTGGAGCATTTATTCTTTGGTTGCTTTCAATCGAGGAGCTTCTGGTTGAACGCTAGAATTCCTTGGCTAAGAGTGGGAAGTGGTTGTGACTTCTAGGAATCGATTCGGGCTTTCTGTGGTAATAACTCTCAGGACGACTGCACTTTGCCTTTTGCACATATGTGGGCACTTAGGTCTGCAAGGAATGAGTTACTCTTTCACGGTCATATCGTCAGCGCGGAGGATGTATTGGAACATGGAAGGGACTTGCATAGTTCTTGGTACAATAAAAAGTAATTTGTAACTTATATATATATTATCTCGTGATGGATCCTACCTTGGGACTCTATCCTCGTTTCTCCTCAAAAAAAGAATGAACACTCACACCCTACTACTTGGGAGAATGACCTAATAATTTTACGTCTTCATTGACTCTTCTCATTACCATATGTTTGTAGGTCCTATATATAGGTTGCATTCCTACCAGTAACTTTAATAATATATGAAATGAGACCAAACACTTTACCTTAAAGTATGATAATAGGATCTTTCTACAGGATCCAGTTATCCTATTCACTTAATGCACTTCTTCAGGCTGAGGTATGCCATTCTCAAAACTTCTCCAAGCTAACACATGTATTGCTAGGCTTGTAGAACCTGAATTTTTCACTCGCTCAGACACTTAATACATGACAACATTGTCAACATTGACACAACACATATTGTGGTTGTTGAGGATGCCGTTGCATCGTGGTCATGTTGGTGAGTACGAGGAACTGGATGGTTAGAATTTGGAATGATGATTTATCAAGCAATCGTGTAAATATCTTGCTCCCGTGCTCTGCATGTGCATCGGTACTCGGTAGGAGTGGCCTATAACTTGGATTCATCTCTCTACATGATCATAAACGTAGTCATTTTCTGTACTAGATCTCGAGAATGGTTCTCGCTCATAGGTAGGGTTTGAAATATAGATATCATATAAGTAGGCATTAAAGGTATATATCGGGGATATATCAAGATATATTGTAGATACAGGGGGTGCATATTGATATGGCCTTGAATTGCCATGATGTTCCAAGGGATTAGTGGAGTATGTTCTCGGTGTGAAAAAGGCAATGGAAATTCCCAATCGCATGTTTCGTGCCTTTCTGAATTCTTTGTGGATTTAGGAGGCGCATCCACCTAGCATGTGAGTTGAAGATGGTGGTGTGCTCAAGGACTTATTGGGGAGAGATTTGATGGGGTTCGATGTTGACATGCTTAAGGTGGTAGCATTGAGTTTGGTTATCTAGCGGGAGAGAAACATGCCGATTTTAAAAATAAAAGATTTCACTTAGTGAATGCATTTGCGCATGTGAAGGCCCTATATAAGACACGATATTTGTTACAATTCTGTATTCTATCTTTTATTTTGAAATATATGAGGTTAGTTCGTTCACCTTCTGGTTCATTGTTTTCTAAAAAATCTGCGGAGTCTCAAAATGACTCCAAATAGTGTTTATTCGTGAATTAGAATAATCTTAATTCTTAGAATAATTAGTAACACATAAATACACTCTTATAGACATGAAGAAAATGAGTTTAACACATTAACATACAAATTAATATAACGAAGATTATAGAGTAAATTATTTATGATAACCACAAATTTGAAAGAAATGAAGATGATCTAATATGATCGACATCTAAAAATTTCTACATGAACTAGAGAAAATTGTGAACATGTATGGGATTCATATTGATAAATTACTAACACTTGCTAAAAAATTCAGTTATTTATGCGTGTCGGATTTGTATCCAAATGTGTTAATATTAGAAGTAGCCATACAAAATCTCGAAGAAATCAACCCATAAAGCTTAGAAAAAAAACCAAATTACCATCATAAGTTGGGGAGTTGAACATTGTACGAGGGTGTCACGTATCATGGAGATTTTGATGATATCTCGGGTCTTATGCTGATCTTTGTTCCTTTTGGTTTACGCCAAGCTGAGATACATGAGATATGTAATACCTTGCACTGCCCAAGTGGAGATTCTCCCAATTACCTATATGGGTCTTCCCATAGTTGCGGGCCGCCTGCACGCGACAGATTGGAACGTGGTTTCTTGATAGATTGGAAAGTAAACCGACAGGCTGGAAGGTGAGATTATTATTGAAGGGAGTGAAGCTGGTTCTGCTCAAGCATGCACTATGCAATACCCATTTTTGCTCCACCAGATGGTTACCTACGAGGTAAAGGATTGAAGGCTTGATGAGGCAGTTCCTATGGTCGTATGGTAAGCAGGAAGAGGCGAGATTCACCTTATGAATTAGGAGGTGGTGACGCGTAGGAAGAAGGACGACAACCTTGGGATCTTGAAATTGGAATACATGAGCAAGGCGCTCATATCCAAGTGGGTGCGTAAATTCTGAGGGAAAAGGATGATCTAGTTTGTAGACTGTTGGGGAAGGTATACATCATTGCTCGTACATTGCAGCTCGCAGCAAGCAGATACACGTCCTCGTGCTGGATTGGCATCAAGAAGACTCTCCCGGAAATGGGAGGAGCGTTGCTTCTGTGGTTAGAAATGGTGATTCTTTTTGATTTTGTCTAGATAACTAGACATGTCTAGGATGCTTAAAGGAGTGCTACTCACGTCTTTGTCCCTCTGCTGAAAACCTGAACGCTACTCTGGGCGAGGTGTGGTCAGTGGGAGCTTGGAACCCTTGATTTTCGGCAGCTTTTTCTGATCAAAGATTCCATGAAGATTTTGCTTTACTTGGAGAGTTTGAAGAACTCTTTAGCCATACTAATACCCTGTACATCATCTCCTATAACAATGATATCATCAACATAGGCAAGTATAACAACATAGGTCATCTCCTCCTCCATAACAAGATGCCACTGACTGTCTTGCATTGCCTACTGATATGTTCGTGGGATCTCTACAACCGATAGACCCACAACAAACATGTTGAAATTCGCTGAAAGACGTTCCAAAGAAACATGGGCAGCCAGAAGATACACTGCACATATCATGGAATCAAATTTCGATGAAATTCGACCAAATTTCGGTTTCGGTGAGTGGCCGAAATTCGATCGAAATGGTCGATGTCGATCGAAATTTGGGGTCCCCTATTTAAAAAAGACCGAAATGATCGAAATTTAGTTCGAATTTCGATCGAACTTCGATGGAAATTTCGTTTCGGTCACTCACCGAAATGGTGACTGAAATCGTAATTTATGGCCTTGGCCATATACACCTCCGCTTTTGGAAAGGAATGGGCCCATTAAGGTCCTCTGTAACATATGTGGCCTGTTAAAAAAAAGCCTCTTGAGGAGGCACTTGCGCATCTTGTAAACTAGCCTAATGTATAGACTAATCACCAGTGCCATCAGTAGAAATAAAATGCTCAGAGCATAACTGGGGTGTGTTGGATGACAAGGAAGGCCCATGAGCAGGGGTTACAGAAGGTGGCCTGCGAATGTAAAGATGTGGTAAAGTCTGAGCCAAGGCGTAAGAGCAATTACAATAGGAGGTCGGATGGTGGAGGTAGCGGCGGCATAGGAATATCCATACCTGGAGCTGGTGGTGGTGTAGGATGAGGCATGTAGACCTCCTCTCCAAAGTTAGATGGAGTCAATGTATTACCCATAGAAGAAAAATACATAACTGACTCAAAGGAGGTAACATTCGCACTAACATCGTACTTCCATTGAACATGATCAAAGCACCGATACCCCGTCTGGGTCCGGGAGTAGTTCATAAAGACACACTTGACAGCTCTGAGGGAGAGCTTGTCATGACTGTGTGTTAGATGTTGAACGGATGCCACATAGCCAAAGACATGAGGTGTAAGAGAGAAAATCCTTCTCGAGAAGCATAATCGAGAAAGGAATCTTCTCTTCTAACACAGAGGATGACATACTGTTCACCAGGTAACAAGCAGTGAGGACTGCATCTCCCCATAAAGAATAGGGAGCATGACTCTATATAACGAGCATCATCGCCACGTTATGTAAATGACGGTGTTTGCGTTCAGCAACATCATTCTACTGGGAAGTATACACATAAGAGGTCTGTTGTATAATGCCAAGGGACCTGAAGAACTGAGAAAACTGTAAAGTGCATAACTCCAAGACATTGCCAGAGTGAACATACTTGACGCTAGCAGAAAAACATTCTTTATTTCGTGAATAAATGATTGAATAATATACCCAACTTCGGACTTATTTTCAAAAAAAAACCCATGACAATCTAGAAAAACCATCAACCGCTACAAGATAAAATATGTACCCAGATGATTAGAACATGATTGGGACAATAATTATCAAAATGCACAAGCTCAAATAATGTACTGCTACTACGACTCTGGTGAACCGAAAATTTAGACATGTAATGCTTCCCAAGTTGGCATGCTGCATACTGAAAGGTGAACCAAGAAAAAAATTATGGGAGGACATGACCCAACTTCTGCAGAGGAAGGTGGCCAAACCAATGATGCCGCATATATGGAGAAACTGATCCAGTGGGAATGGAAGAGGTGTGAGCATATGGAGATCGGACCTGCTTGTAGAGACAACGTTGCTTAGGACCACATCCAATCACCATGCCCGTGAGTATGTCCTGAAACACAAGAAAAAACATCAAATATGGCACGACAATTAAAATCCTTTGGTGATGACTAATAAACAATAAATTCATTAAAAATCGGGTGCATAAAGCACATTCTGTAGACACATAGAAGGTGTCAAACAGAACTCCCCCTGTCTGGTAATAGGTGATTGAGTCCCATCTGCAATGACAAATGATCGGCCTGGAGATACATATATGTACGATGCAAACTGAGCTTTGTCTTCGCATAAATGATGGGATGCACCAGATTCCATGATCGACTCTATCGTGTTTTCCTTGTGACAAGTGACAACTGGTAGGGGCATAGGCTATACCTGAAGTGCTAGAAGAGCCTTTGGTTGTGGTAGCAACTTCGGATGGACCTGCATGAGCACTAATAGTCGCGGCAACTTGAGTCCTGATCTCCCTTTGACAGGAGACAATATCATCCAACTTCTAATCAGTAGTAGGTCTAAAAGTGGAAATAGGCTTAACATGCTCGACCACACGAGCATATCGGAGTAGGCATGCTTCAGGTAGAAGGTTTCCTCCGGATGACCAAGTCGATGGCACTAAGTGCATGGTTCACATTGACGTCCACCTCCTCTGCCACGAGCACCTCAGCCTCTAAATTGAGATGTACCTCTTCTGCTGCGAGATGCGACCATCATTGAAGAGGTTTGAGTTGTGGCATTAAATGGGATAGTGATTCTGCTAAGACGGTTGTAAGTCTCCTCCATCAAAGGTATAGATGTACTCGTAAGGAGCTGGGTGGTGCTGCGTTATACTCAGGGTCAAGAGCTACCAAAAAACCTCTAACCATCAACCATCGTGACATTTCTGTACACCATATGTTGCTTTGTAGATGTGGTCACGAGCATGAAGTTGTCCAGCTTTTCAAACGTGGTACGAAATGAAGAGTAAACAGAGTGCAAAAGATGTCTATTCTGTCTGGTCGTGAAGATATCGTATTGTAGATGCAAAAAATCTCGATCTCATTCTTCGCCTGACCATAAGTGGTTGCAAGGATATCCCGCATTGCCTTGGCAATGAGCTGATGCAAAATATCATTGACTATCTCTATGACTAGAGCCCCGTGGAGCCATAAACACATACACATAGGGTTATGCATGGTTAGTGGATTAGATGGGTACCCGACTCGACCCGTATGGGTCGACCTTAAATTCATGGTTACCAACCAAATGAACTGGATTGGGTATCTGATCTGATATGACCAATTACATATGGAGCTCCGATCAATGGATACCCATGTGTCGATATGATAGCTTAACCTATGCCCTTTCCTCTTGCTAACAAATGTGTGATGCCCCACTATCCGTAAACCGTCCATGATCCATGGAATGGTTTGTCTATTCATCATATACAAAATCGAATTCGACGCATTGACCTGAAGTCAAAATCGACATGAAGCCGAAACTGAAATATAGACATGAAGCCAAAGTCGACATAAAACTGAAATCGACATATTGACATGAAGCCAAAATCGATATATTGACACGAAATCGAAATCGTCAATCAACATGATGTCAAAATTGATATGAAGCCGAAATGGACATATCGCCGATAATGTTGACATGAAACCTAAATCGACATCATCGAAAATATTAACATGAAATCGAAATTAACATATCGACATGAAGCCTAATCGACATATCGTCAAAATCGACATGAAGTAGAAATCGATATATCGCTGACAATATCGACATGAAGTAGAAATCGATATATTGCTGATTATATCGACATGAAATCAAAATCGACGTATCACCTACAATATCGACATGAAGGTGAAATCGATGTATCGCTGACAATATCGACATGAAACTGAAATTGACATATCGCTGACATGAACCCCAAATTACAATATCGACATGAAACCGAAATAAACTTATGGTCCACAATATAGACTTGAAGTCAAAATCGACATGTCGACAACATGTCATCAAAATCGGCCCCAAATTACAATAAACAATAAAGAAAGGGCAATGAAAGGCAGGAGAAGGTCGCCATTTCATTACATTTCGATGGCCTGATGAGATCGAAATGTGAGCAAAATTTGCAAATTTTGCCGACATTTTTAGCCATGACTACTATCTTTTATTCTGCGTTATTTATACATTCGAGCAACCATCGACACACCCTATCTCGGTTAAATATTCATGTCATCGTAATGTGAATAATTCACACACATCTTTATAGATAATTGTCATTGATATAGGAAAAATATTATTCTAGTGGAGTTATGTCATGTTGTTTCAATACATTCCTTGGGTATCCGTGAGTATCCACGATCCACTCAATAAATCTGGATACCTGTTATATTTGGGTACCTGTTCGGGTTGGTTTATGACCGGTAATGATGGGTTAAGGTAGATCATGATCAAATAGATGAGATACCCACCTCGTGCTATTTGGGTACCTGTTCAGGTTGGTTTATGATCGATAATGATGGGTTAGGGTAGGTCGTGATCAAATAGATCAGATACCCACCTCATGCTCACTGCTACGTACATGACATCTTGCTTCCATGAAGCATTCATCCCCATCTTGTCCGCCGACTCAGACTAATATGCACCTTGTTATTGCACTACATCAGGGCCATAAACATGTACTATAACTCGTAATTGGTTTCATCCATCTTTACGAATGGGCGTGAGGCTCATGAAGGCACCAGACGAGAAGTCATTGTTGATTTCTGACATGATGATAAAGAGGTCGAGGTAGAACTCGATTGGGACTATAGACCGATCTAAAGATGTCTACATAATCATAAGGTAATTCATTGTGGGTACAAACTCATACCAAAACCATCCCTCTCCAATCCAGGCCTGCTAGGTCCGGAGGGGTGATTTATTGATCTGAAATCACCCTTTTTTGGCCAAAATCTGATTGCAAACAGTCCTCGAACATTGAAAAGGCATTGAGGGGAGGAGGGAAGTGGTCCATGGAACCCTAGACATCCATGGGGATCGTCGTTGGGGTCCCGGCAACGAGCTGAGGGACCTTTGGTGGTGATAGCGGTGCTGTTGGGGGCCTTAGGCGGCGATGTCGCGCAGCTGCTGGCGGTGGTAGTGCACCGTCGTGTGGGCTCGTTGCGGGCTTTGGAGCCATTGGCAGTGGCATTAGGGATCCTCGTGGGGTCGTTGGCTGCGGTGGGGGGTGGAAGGGTAAGGCCATTGGCGATGGCACACGCGAGCAGAGAAGGGTGGTCGACGGGTGGAGGAGAGAGATTAGGGCACTGGGCTCCGATCTAGGATCATCGCTCTAATACCATGTAGAAAGAAACTAATAACTTAATTATTCATGAGCCCCTAGGGTTCTCTTATATAGAAAGAAAAAACCCTAGTAGGCTAATTACATACTAGAGATGGAATAAATAGGAAAATACATAAACATGGAAATATAAGTTTATCTCTCAAAAAAAAAACATTTGATTTACATGGTTTGATATGGTAAAGATGACCCCCTACACCATAGGTGAAGCTGCCTTATAGCCTTTCTCTTTATTGGTTTTCCCAATGAATCCCATGTGGTATATAACCCTTTTTTATAGGTCCCTTTCATATTTAACTCTCTCATAATTGGTGATGTAGGACTAAACACATAACATAATATGCAATAGATGGATCTTTCCACAATCTCCAATTGTCGTAACGACAACCCTAACGCTATTCTCGGTTTCCACTTTTCACTCCACAATATCGAGAAGTTGTAAGAGAGCAAGGATGGCGATTGAGGGGAGCGACTGATGGTGATTCGTTGCGGAAAGAATGTGGGGGAGCGGCCTTTTCGCCATGGTCAGGTTGCAGGCAACTATGGCGGATATTGGTTTGAAGATTGGGAAAGAATTTGGTGGCAACGTCATCCTCTTGCATGGTGCTATGGTGTTCGTGCGGGGCCTCTCCGATGTGGGGTCACAACATTGCTAGGGGCAAGAAGGATGACCCTATTTTGTGGCGATACCCTACCTTCCGTGATGGAACATCTCGTGCCTAGTACTACAGGATCCCAGTGCTGAAAGGAATGTCGCGTCGTGTCATGTACGTTCGATTGGTTGAGGGGTTGCTGGGCGATTTTTGGGAAGGTTGTCTCTGTCCTAAGCCATGGGCTATCGAAGGGTGGGATGCCAATGTGAGAGTGGAGTTCACTGCCAAGGTAAGATCCTTGCCCTCGGAGCCTCTATTGAAGGTTGGTCGAGCTTCTTTTCAGGTGGAATTGGAGGAGGTCTGGTTCGACGAGGCCGGTGATGTTGGGGCTGATTCGTGGCTGCTGTTGAACCTCTCCAGAAGCGACAAAATTCCGATCGTTGCGAGCCCTCATGATGCGGAGCACGTCTCGCCTGCAAAAGGCTCTGGAAGCTTCAGTAGTTCGGGTTTTCGGGGACTTGGCAGATCCATTGCCCAGGTCTCATGCTCCGGGTACTTTTCTTTCTGAACCCTTACTCTCGAGTGCGGTTGAAGGCTTTCAGGTCCGCTCTCAGACCCACCTCGAGGGTCCCGGATCTGATCCCTTCAGAACATCTTAGAGGATCCATCTCCGCCTCAATTTCAAACACGGATAAGGGGTTCTCCTCCAGACTCTTGAGGTGTGGCATGACCACGTGTCTTCTCCTCGGCTCATGTTACTGGTTGCAAGAAATCTGAGGGGACGATAGACTCAGGAGCAAGGCCTTAAATGTCGGTTTCGGTCACCATTTCGGTATCGACCAAAACAGAATTTCGATGGAATTTCGGTGGAATTTCGACCGAAATTTCGGTCATTTCGGTCATTTTTTGTACTAGGACCCCCCATATTTCGGTCATTTCGATCATTTCAGTCGAATTTCGGTTTCGACTGGATATCGATATTCGACAGAAATTCGACCGAATTTCGCTGAAATTTGAGGCCATGCTCAGGAGCTCTTCATGGAGCTAGACTCACAAGGGGTGGTCGCTGATGGCAACTAGATGGAGATGGAGTCCTTTCTAGGGTCACTGCTAGGTCTACCTAGGCCCACTGAGGAGCACTTTCGCTTCGACTTTCATCGCCATGGCAGTTTGGCAAGCGATACTTGAGGTTTACTCCTAAAGAAAGCAGAATGAGATGGCGGATGGTGGTGTGTGATGCACTGGAGCAGTTGGGAGACGAGTTTGACGGTAACCTACCACGGAGGGGGTCATCGAATGCTGTTGTTAGAAGAGAGGAGTCTTCGTTATCATTCATAGGAAAACCCTAGGCTCTCTTATATAGGGAGAGGCCTTACGGGTAAATTACACGGATGCCTAAATAGGAGAAAGAAATAGAAAACAAGGTACATAAACATATGATAATACTAGAAACGATCTCTACACTCCCCCTCAAGGTGGAGCATAGATGTCGATCATGCTCAGCTTGGATGAACATCTCTGGAAAGGTCCTCTGAGCAAAGGCTTGGTGAATACATCGGCAGTCTGATCTCCTGAGCTAACATGGGCCGTGGATATCAATCCTCTCTGGATCAGGTCCCTGGTGTAATGGCAGTCAACTTCAATATGTTTGGTCCTCTCATGGAATGCAGGATTGTTGGCGATAAACAATGCTGCCTGATTGTCACACTGAAGCTTCATAGGTAGAGATACAGCTACATGTAGATCTTCTAATACGGAGCGAACCCACATCATTTCCGTGCTGGCTTGGGCCATTGCCCTGTATTCGGATTCCGCACTGGATCTTGCCACCACCGTTTGTTTCTTGCTTTTCCAAGAAACCAGAGAGCCTCCAACGAACACTGCAAACCCTGAGGTTGATTTTCTGTCCTTAGGGCATCCTGCATAATCTGCGTCTGCACACGCTGAGATGGATAAATCTGCACCCTTTCTGAATAGTAGCCCTAATCCTGGAGTAAACTTCAGATACCTCAGTATCATGTGTATAGCATCCATGTGAACCTGTCTGGGCTGCTCCATAAACTGACTCACCCGGCTAACTGCAAATGCAATGTCAGGACGGGTTATAGTAATGTAGAGGAGTTTTCCCACCATCTCTCTATATCTCCTCTTATCCACTTCATCAGTATCATCATCATATAACTTCATGCTGGGGTCCATGGGGATGCTTGATGGTTTGCACCCATCCATACCAGTCTCAACCAGGAAGTCTGTAATGTACTTCCGTTGTGTCATCACCAGACCATGTGCATTCCTTGCAAATTCCAACCCCAGAAAATATCTTAGGGTTTCAAGATCCTTTGTAACAAACTGACGACCTAGGAATGCCTTCGCCCTTGCTATGCCCTGAGTATCATCTCCTGTAACAAGAATATCATCCACATAGACCATTATGACAACCGTACCTGCCGAGGACTTCTGGACAAACAACGAATGGTCAGCATTGGACCTCTTGAATCCCTGGTGCTCAATTAGGTTGGACAGTTTCTGGAACCATGCTCGTGGACTCTGTTTAAGTCCATATATAGCCTTGTGAAGTCTACATACCATATGCGTCTCCCCCTCAGCAGTAAACCCGGGTGGCTGCTGCATGTAGACTTCCTCCTGTAAGTCCCCGTACAGAAATGTATTCTTGACATCTAGCTGATAAATGCTCCAGTCACGAACCACTGCAACAGACAGGAGGATACGCAGAGTCGAGTGTCTCGCCACTGGAGAGAAAGTATCCATGTAATCAACACCATATGTCTGTGTAAATCCTCGGGCGACTAAGCGTGCTTTGTACCTATCCAATGTGCCATCCACATGATATTTGACTGTGAAGACCCATTTGCAGCTTACAACTGATGCATCAGGAGGTGCAGGGACCAAAGACCATGTGTCACGGGACTGCAAGGCCCCCATTTCTTCTGCCATTGCTAGTCTCCAGCATTCACTCTTCAAGGCATCCTGGTATGTCCGTGGTATGTCCACGGAAGACAAAGCTGTGGCAAACTTCTGGAAATCACCTGTGAGTCGGTGGAAGGAAACCTGTGAAGCTAATGGATAGGATGCACACTGTCGTCTCTGTTTCCGAATAGCAATCGGAACATCCAGATCATCATCTGGGTCCACCTGTAAGGAGTCATCCTGCATATGTTCCGAACCTGACCCGTCAGTAGTAACATCATCTGAACATACCTGAGGCTTAGTGATTGGCTGAGCTGCTGTCTGAGCGGGACCTGACCGACGCGTATAGTGGTTAGGAAATGGTGATATGATTCGCCGTGGAATAGGTGGAGGTGGAGGTGGTGGTGGAGGTGGAGGTGGAGGTGGTGCTGGCATAGGAACTGACACAGGAGAAGAGTCAGGTGGAAGACAGGTAGGTGGTGGTGGAACCAAAATATCATCAGCGGTGGTGGATGGTACCATTCTGTCCCCGGCTGGCGAGAAATACATGACCGACTCGAAGAAAGTGACATCCGCACTAACAAAGTACCTGTTGGTAGTAGGATCATAACACCGGTATCCCTTCTGGGTTCTGGAATACCCAACGAAGACGCACTTGACTGCTCTTGGAGAGAGCTTGTCAAGTCCAGGAGATAGACGATGGACAAACGCCACAGAACCAAAGACACGAGGTGGCAGTGAGAATAGCTCTTTGTCTGGAAAAATAAGAGAAATGGGTATCTTCTCTCCAAGGACAGAGGACGACATTCTATTGACCAGATAGCATGCAGTAAGAACAGCATCCCCCCAGAAAGAAATAGGAGCACAACTTTGAATCAATAAGGTACGAGTGATATCCAAGAGATGGCGATGCTTTCTTTCCGCCACACCATTTTGTTGGGATGTAGATGCGCAGGTGGTTTGATGAATAATTCCCTTCAATGACAGAAATTGAGAAAGAGAACGTGTACAAAATTCCAGGGCATTATCAGTCCGAACATATTTGACTGAAGAAGAAAAAACATTCTGCACTTCATTAATCAAATTTTTAATAACATCTCCTACTTCAGACTTATTCTTCAGAAGAAAAACCCAAGAGACACGAGAAAAGTCATCTACTACCACAAGATAGAACCTGTGCCCCTGGTGATCGGGAACACGACTCGGACCCCATATATCTATATGTAACAACTCGAAAGGGGAGCTACTGCTCCGACTCTGACGACCTGGAAAGCTCGACCTGTGATGCTTTCCTAACTGACATGTTTCACAACGAAACGACGAACTTGGGGAAATCTGTGGCAGAAGATGGCGCATCTTCTGGAGCGGAAGGTGACCAAAACCAAGGTTTTAAAAAGCGTGAGGCGTATCGAGGCGTTTTCCCAGTATTGCCTCGAGGCGTAAGCCTCGAGGCGTATTGAGGCGTAAGCCTCATTCGTGGAAGAAATTTTTTCATAAAACATCATAATTAACCATAATTACAATTTTCAAGTTCTAGAAATTTAATAGTTATGAGTAAATACATAACTCCATGACATTTCAAGGCTAATATCATTGTTTAAACATCGAAGTTGTTATATAACACTCTTTTTTGGACTCTAAATCAGTAAGGAGTCAAGTAAATATGAATATGCAAGCACAATAATAGGTAACACTCTGCAAAATTTAAAGTCTTGAATAAAATTTACTAAAGGGGCTAGATGTAACACAAGATGCATACTAAGAGTAGAGGCATTAGATTTAATATCTCAAGATCCAAATTTTTGTTCATGTTGATATATAAAGAACATGCATAACAAAGTAAAAATAAGCTCAATACTTTAATAAACTAAAAAAATGCATTTTAGTGAATTGTGAGCTTAAGGACTTGAACATACTTGTCTATGAAAGATGAAAAGCCCACACTCAAAAAGAAAAGAAAAAAATATTGCAGAAAAAATTCAAAAAATCAGCACACAAATGAGGCTACGCCTCGAGGCAACGCCTCGAGGCTTACGCCTCGAGGCGCGCCTCAAAAGCCTCGAGGCTTAAGCCTCACTGAGGCTGCATGAGGCTATAGCCTCGAGGCGTTTTTCCTAGAAAAACGCCTCGAGGCGTACGCCTCAGCGCCTCGAGGCGCGTTTTTAAAAACAATGACCAAAACAAAGATGCCAAATGTAAGGTGAGACTGGACCAGCAGAGTGAGCGGAGATGCCAGCATAGGATTCCCGGACCAGCCGATATAGATCGTTCTGCTCAGAGCCACAGCCAATCACCTTGCCCGTGAGTATGTCCTGAAAAATGAGAGAAGACGGGTCAAATATAGCTCGACAATTCAAATCCTTTGTAATCTGACTAATAGACAGCAAATTCAGTGAGAACTCAAGGGCATGTAAAACATTCTGTAGCTGCATAGTGGAGGATAAGAAAACCTCCCCCTGGCCAACAAGGGGTGAGTGGGAACCATCTGCTATCTGTACTGAGCGACCTGGAGGAATGGCCCTGTAGGCCTGTAATCTACCTCTATCTCGACACAGATGATGTGTAGCTCCGGAATCTATAACCCAGTCAGATATATCATGTGAAGGTATGAAGGCTGATGATCTACCTGAGGAACTGGCAGCGGCGGAAGAACTGGCTGAGGCTGTGGCAGCAATATCAGAAGAGCCACCAGATGAATCACCAGAAGACTGTGGCATAATATCTCGGAGACGGGCCACAAGTTCGTCAAATCTATGATCTGCAGTAGACGGTAATGGAGACTGTGAATGCTCTGCAACCCGTGCCGATGCTGGGAACCCATGCTTTGAGTAGCATGTCTCCTCTGAGTGTCCAGTTCTGTGACAATATGAGCATGTCTGACTGACTCGACCGCCTCTTCCCTGAGAGCCACGGCCACGTCCACGACCACGCCAAGAAGATGGTCCACCTCTCCCACGCGAAGCTGCCATCGCAGATGGGGGTGGAGTAGAAGAGCTGGAGGAAACTGGGATACGACTGAGCCTCCTGTATACATCCTCCACTGGAGGAATGACTGCATCTGCTAAGATCTGTGACCGTGCAGCATCATACTCAACAGTGTTCACGAAAGCGGTCTGTGCGGCCGCATATGCGGCCGCATATGCGTATGCGGTGCCTTCAGCGCACCGCTTTCATGAAGCCCTGCATTATGCGCCCTGTGCGCTTATGCGGGCCGCATATGCGGGCTGTGCGGCCGCCTATGCGGTCTGTGCGGCCGCATACATATTATTTTTTTTTTTAAATTTTTGCCATATTTTTATTATGTTATTTGTGCTTTTGCATGTATGCCAACCATGCATCCATGACTATTTAAATCCATCATCAAAGTAATTGTACGACGAGATTGGAGCAAACACGCGAGGAAGAAAAAGAACAATGTACCAATAATTTAGCAAATTAATTTAGTCAACTAATAGTTATAATGAATGTAATATATTATATGTAAAGTTTGGTACTTTTGATGGAGGATCAATTATAAATATAACAACAACGATAAATGCCAATACATTCAATAATAGAGGCATTTTGTATGCTAACTTTTCTATTTTGTTGATTGCTGTCAATTATTTTGTGTGCTAACCGTTCTATTGAAGTACTGATATTTGATTGATAGAGATTGTTTTGAACTCTATATGAAAGTTATTTTTCTTAGATCTTCGGTTGGACCACAATTATACATAAATTTAGTTCTCTTGTAGTCACTTTTGTATATATTTAATTATTTTTCAATAAAAAATTAGGAAACCGCGTAGAACCGCATATGCCCCCGCATACCGCTTAATCGCTATTCTGTGACCTGTCCGAACGCATACGCATACTGCTTTCCTGAACCTTGATACTCAGGATCGAGGGCAGCAAGTAGAACGCCCACCGTGGTGGCGTTCCGGAACGTCTTCTGCTGCTCTGGAGTAGCAGTCAGAGGGATGGTACTGTAGAGCTTCTCGAACATCCCTCTTAGGGATGTGTATAGAGAATGGAGAGGTCTGCCGGCCTGCTTCATCGTAAAGATGTCATGCTGAAGCTGCAACATCTTTGTCTCATTTCGCACCTGCGAATATGTAGTAGCAAGAATGTCCCACATTGCCTTAGCAGTGGGCTGATGTAGGACATCATTCGCTATCTCCATCGTCAACGTACCAGACAACCATACTTTTGCGTAAGCATCATCGACCTCCCATGAGGCATAGATCCCTGTCTTCTCCGCAGGCTCATCCTCGGTAAGAATGTGTTTCTTACCGTTTGATTTCATGAGGCTCATGAACTGCATGGCCCATAACTCAGTTAGACCCGTCCATCTTCACTATCGGCGCCAGACCTTTGAATGCGCCGGTGGAGGGCAAATCGACTTTCGATTCTGACATACTGCTGCTTGAAGAAGACGAAGGGAGAATAGACAATGTGATGAATGTCTACACCAACTGCATCGGATTTGAGTACGTGTGTAGACTTTTACGCACTCAAATCCATAAACCGGAGGAAGAGAGGTCTAGGGCACGCCTCAGAGGGAGCTCACAACCCCTGAAAGGTACCGAGAACAACGCCTATGGGCACTGGATCCCTACAGCGGCAGATGGGAGGTGCCGCCGGGGATATGGGTGCCGCTGAGGCGGCTTTAGGAGGCAGGGGGGGTTGCCGCTAGGGCTTCGGAGGCTATAGGCGGCAGGGGGGGTTAGCCGCTGGGGCTGTGGGCGCCGTTGGTAGGTGCAGCGGGCCCGCAGGAGGTAGCGGCTGGGGCCGCTGTGCGGCAGGTGGCCGCTGGAGAGTGCGGCTGTGGCCGCTGGAGGGTTGCGGCTGGGGCTAGGGACTGTCGGAGGAGCGCCGAGAGCCGCTGGCGAGATGAGAGAGAGAGCGAAGAGGAGGGGCGGCGGGTGGGGAAGGGAGAAGAGCCCTAAGGCGGCTCTGATACCATGTTAGAAGGGAGGAGTCTTCGTTATCATTCATAGGAAAACCCTAGGCTCTCTTATATAGGGAGAGGCCTTACGGGTAAATTACACGGATGCCTAAATAGGAGAAAGAAATTGAAAACAAGGTACATAAACATATGATAATACTAGAAACGATCTCTACAGCTGTAGTGAGGGGAACTTCATATATCAGGGGTGGCTTCTAGTCTTGGCAGGGGTGGTGTTGGAGGGCGGTGGCCTGCCAATGAATGCAAGTAGTTGTGCGTGTGAAGTGGGTGAGGAAACATGCCCAGATGTCTCCATCGGCAGCAACACGGGGCAACGGGACATGGGGATAGACGTTGTTTTGGCGGAATGCCTGGACGTGATGCCGCCGACTATAGCGAGAACCAGTTCCTCATGAATATCTATTTCTAAAATGTCAAAGGCGCGAAGAGGCCTGAGAAGAGAATGGTGATTCGGGATTTGTGTGTTGAGGCGAAGGCAAACCTTGTGCTATTGCTAGAGATGAATTTCTCAAGGCTTTGGGGAATTGTAGAACTCGATTAGGGACTCTCTTCTCACGGAGAGCAAAGCTTTGAACTCTATGGGGGCATCAGGCGGCTTGGCCGTGGAGTGGAACATGACAAATTTGGCATTTTGGAAGAAGAAAACATGGGAAGAAACTCTCTTTTGGTCTAGCTTGAGCGAAAGGCGGGCACCATGAGACTGGTTGTGACCAATGTATATGGTCCCCTTAATGGAGTCAACATCTCTGACTTGCTTACTTGCTGGATGAACTACGTCTGTTTCTGCTAAAATATCCCGAGGAAGCTTGGATTGAAGGGGGGTGGATTTTAATGTGACGCTCCGTTCGGAGGACATACCTCGCTTGCGCAATGAAGCCGGTGGCAGTTCTGAGACTCTTTTGTTGTTCATTAGTGCGTATGGCTTGTAGATCATGGATGTCGGTGGCTGTCGATACACCTGGAGAAACTCGAGTTCGAGGTCTCGCATTGATTGGTTCTTGATCTCTCGTAAGACGGCAATGGTCTTTCCCTTAGCTGATATGTGGGCACTACGTCATGCGCAATCCGACCACACCCTGCTCTTATGGTCTTTCGATGTGGACATGCGATTGAGATCCTTCTTTAGATTCGAGCAGTTGTGGCTTCTTGAGGATGGTTTCCACGAGATAATTACGTCATTTTGGCAGGAGAATCAACATGTTGGGTCGATCACAGGTGGACTGGCTACGAAGCTAACATTGTTGTGCAAGAACCTCATAGATTTCCATAGAAGAACTCGAGCACAACACTATAGCGCGAGAATGTCGGATCAGGAGATGATCTCTCGGTTGGATTCGCTTGAAGATGAGCGAGATTTGTCGGCTAGTGAAGCTGAGGAGAGGTCTAGAAGTATGCAACAGGTGCAACTGGAAGACATGAAGAAGGAGATCGAATGGAGATAAAGATTGGGGTGAAAATGGTTAAGGGAGGGGGAAAATAATACACATTTTTCATTCCATGGCCTGTAGTAGAAGGCGAATTAACTACGTTCGGAGCATTGAAGTTGGTGGGACACATGCACGAGAGGATGCAGATGTCAGCCGTGCACTCAGATTGCACTTTCACAACTTTTCCAGAAGGAATTCTTGTGCGTGGTAAGGATGACGGGGTAGAGGTGTGAGGTGTATTTCCTCCCATCAGACTGGTTAGCTGGTGGCACCTTCTTCGGAGGAGAAGGTGAGATGAGCTTTGTGGCAACTTACCGTGGATGCGGCACCTAGCTCGGACGGTTTTTCTGTATGCTTATAGAAGGAATTACGGGATTGTGTGAATAAGGACGTTGTAGAATTACTACAGGAGTTTAGGGAGGGGAACCAGGACTTCGAGCGGCTCAACAAAGCTTTATTGTTTCTTCTCCCAAAGAGGGAGGGAGCCGCGTGCGTGGAAGATTACAGTCCTAGTGAGCTATATGATGCAATTTACCTCATCATTACCAAGGTATTTGGTGAACCGATTGCGGGGAGCCCTGGTAAACTTCATTTCACCTGAGCAGTTTGCTTTTGTCCCTGGGAGACACATGAGATACACATGGGTTCTTGCGTCAGAGATTGTGATTGACTAGAATAGGTCAAAAAAGAAGGGAGTACTATGAAAGGTGGACTTTCCAAGGTGTACGACTGCATGGACCGGAGGTTCTTATGGGTGTTCTCTTCAGAAGAGAGGCTTCCCTGACGTCTGGATTGCGTGGGTCAAGAGATGTATCACGACGATATCTTATTCGATACTTGTGAATGGTCAACCGAAGGGTGGTTTCTTTTAATCTCATCGGGGGGTACGTCAGGGTTTTCTACTTGCGCCCCTCCTCTTTGTGATTGTAGTGGATGCCTTGGCTGTGATGATGAGATTGGCTACAAGCAATGGTCTTTGTACATGATACATGAGGGATGATATCTCCATTCCTATTCTACAATATGCGGATGACACAATCATTTTACTTGACATGTATCTTGAACATGCAAGACGAGCTTCTCGTATTACGGACATTTTTGGTGACTCGAGGCTTCGAATCAACATGTAAAAATCTACGATTGTTCCCTTTGGCTTGTCTCAAGCGGAGGGTCAAGAGGTGGGCCGCACTCTTTACTACGGGGGTCTCTCCCTACCACCTACTTGAGCCTCCCCGTGGTGGCTGGCCGTTTGTATGCATCGGACTAGATGGATGTACTTGACATATTAGAGAGCAAGATGGTTGGGTGGAAGCCGAGGACGTTCTCTAGAGGAGGGAAGCTGGTGCTCCTCAGACATGGGTTGTCTGCTATTATGGTGTTCTTTTGCTATACTAGGTTGCTTCCTTTAGGGGTGCGGTCGAGATGGGAGAGCTTGATGAGGTGTTTCTTTTGGTCGGATGGCCGACAAGAGGGTGGAGGCATACTCCCAGTGGATTGGGGTATTGTTTCAAGAGCAAGAAAAGAGGTCGGGCTAGGGATTTTGAAGTTGGAATGTGTGAACAAGGCACTTCTGGTAAAGTGGGCCCCCAGATTGTGGGGAGTTATTGAAGATCTGGTTTGCAAGGTGTTGCATAATATTTATGATGTCCGTGGATCACTGAGGGCAGAATCTATATGACTTCCCTCGTCCCTTTGGCTGGGCATTACTAAGATTTTGCTGGAGTTGGGGGAATTGGTACGACCGATGGTGGGGCAGCGGTGAGATCTTTAGCTTCTGGAAAGATGATTGGACCAATGTGGATCCACTAAAAGAGTGGTATACACTCCTTTTCACCCTTGTAGATGATTCGAACGCCTTGTTATATCACGTTTATTCGATTGGTACATGGAGTCCTTTCTCTTAGGTCCTTTCTGAGCAAAGACTAAATGACTTTGTCATTGTTGGGGGACCTATCGAATGTTGACAGTATTGCAGATGGCAGGAATCGCTTTGTTTGGAAGGATGGTAAATTCTCGATGAATAAGGCATATCACATCTTTACTAGTACGCCAACTAACTCACATGATGAACTCAATTGAGACTGCAGAATTATTTGGGTTTGCAAAATTTTGTTGAGGATTAAATTCTTTCTATGGTTAGTAAGACACGACCATCTGCTAACAAAAGTACATAAAGATAGGTTGTTGCACGTTGGGGAGACAGTGTGTGACAGATGCGGGTTGGAGTAGGAAGATATGAATAACCTCTTCTTTGGATGTTGGACCTCGTCTGCGGTGTGGGAGGGAGCGGATATCTCGTGGCTTTAGTACACATACATCTCATCTTTTTGGAACCTTATCCTCGTCTTGTGAGTGAAAGGGGCCCGATGGCCCTTCTTTGAAAAAAGAGGGAGAAGGGTTGAGTGATCATTTTAGGACCGATGGCTTGCTGCTAGGTATCAAAAAAAGTAGCCGAATGTTCTAAAAGCCCAATCGAGCTGGGCTACAATCGAGAAAAAAAGGAGAGGGAAGTGGGCCAACTGTAGGCTACCACTGGATTAAAAAAATTGGTTTTTAAAAAAAGAGAAGAGAGATAAAAGCCGATTTTTTTGAATGCTTTAAAAAAAGAAAAGAGGCTACGTATAAAAAAAGAGCCATGCGTAAAAAAGAGAAGAAAAAAAAGGAAAAAATTGCATGTTTATTTATTCTCCCAACTTAAGTTACGCTTTTATTCTATCAAGTATGGGAGAAAGGGGGGGGGGTCAGAAATAAACATATTCTTCAGGAATACTGGATGTCCATGACTGATAGAACAACATTCCAGATTGATACTGCTACCATCCGTTTTCATCGAGCATCGACTTCTTTGTCGGGGTGTCTCTATTCCCGACTGCTACTCCGTGTTGGACTTTCTTCTTCTACTGCGATTCTTCTCCAGGCACGCCATAGATACGTTCCTGTGACATGCATGCACAACAGAGATACGTTCCGGTGACCTGATATCGTAGCGACTACAAGCATGACAAAGATACATTCCGGTGACCTGAAAGTTGCAGACCCGTCCTCGAGCGAGGTCTTCTACCATCAGCGGATATATATTGTTCTTGTGATGTATCGTGTGAAGATGTATTGCATAGTTTTTCTTTTTCTTGCAAGCTGCAGCTTTCTCAGCTCTAGCTTGTGGGGGAGTGTTGGAGAATGTAATAGAGTGGTAATTGGATCTCTCCAGGATACAATTTCCACCCACTCATGTTTAGTCCCACATGTACTAACTGTGGGACTCTGGTATGTTTGTGAGGCTATATAAGGAGCCACGTACCCACTGTACTTAATGAGAAATTCAATAGAAACATACGATCCTTTGAGGCCTTCTTCCATGGTTTCATCCCACTCCTTAGGGAGTAGTATTCCATGTAAAGTTGCAAGAGTTCCATATTTAACTTTCGTTATTTTATTGCTATATTTATCGATTCTTTTCCACATTCTAGATTTCAACAGTACCTATTCAACTAAGATTTTTAAGAATGGACATAAGACAATGCATGTGTAAAGGAATGGTTGACAAGCTCTCACTTTAGAAATTGCTAATGATGTTCTAAATCAATCCACATTATAAGTTATGTGGAATATCTTGTCCACAACCTATTCTCAAGGCAAGAATGAAACCGGAATATTCGAACTACACGATATTTCTCTTACAAAGCAAGTTTGTCATGCTCCGCATACTTACCGTGCAACCCTGAATAAAATGCTCGTACTCTATGTGAATGTGGTGATCAGAAAACACACAAGAATATGTCCATGGTATGAATTTCTCTTGTAAGCTTTGATATAGTATGTGATTCGACTTGTATTGGTTGCTTACTAGTACCACCGTGCATTGATGGAGGAGGCTTATTGTAGGATTGCTATTCTTCACATGCATCTTTTGCCATGATTGCATCTCATAAAAGAGTAGGCTTCATTGCAAGTAGAGGACATAGGTACAGAAGCAGACGTGGAGGTTATGGAGGACCTGTTGGAGTATTTGGTTATGCGTCATTTATATGGGAGATGGGTAAATGGATCATTCCTGGATCCATTTACCACATCCAAGTCTTTAGTCCCACATCTACCAGTTGGGAGATTTGGAGACTCAGTGGAGGCTATATATATACCTCTACACGCATTGTATCCAATGAAAAAAGCAATAGACTATCAGCCCTTTGAGGCATTCTCCCATGGTTTCATCTCGCTGCTTAGGGAGTAGGGTTCCACGTAAAATATTTTTGTCAAGTTTATCTTTTTGTTCTTCATGCTCTGTTTATCATTTTTGCTTCCGCATTCCTATTTTCTAACATGATATCAGAGCGGATGGATTCTCGAGGAATTCATGATCGCTGTTTTTTTGTTCGAGATTCGTGATTTGTTCAAAAGATCAAAGGTTTCACAAAACCCTAATTCTATGAAGATTAAAGTTCTTATTTTTTAAGATTGTTTTGTTCGTGGCTGGTTTTATTGTTCGTGTTGAAGATCCGTTCATTGTTCTAGGGGTTCATATGAAATCCTAATTCTGTGACTCCAGTTCTACGCCCGTGCTAAAAGCTCCATGCGATGGAGCACCAGACGCCACCTCACACGAGACCCAAGTTTCTAGCGATGTCGATGTCGCTCCTCCTAGTGTTTGCTATCGGCGGGTTTCTACATCGCGTACATCCAGGCTAAGGAGAAAGAAACAAAAGAGGAATCAGAACTTGCGTTGCTTCTTACGAAGAAAGCACCACATCACAGATCGAGCTCGATCTTATGAAAACTAGGCAATGCGAGAGGAGCACCCCTTCTTTTTAGAAGCAGCATCATCTTCTCTCCATCGACCCTGCGGGATACTCCAACCGCAACCTCCAGGCGACAGCGCTCCCGGCAGAACTCCTCTGGGCGATGTATCCTCCACACGATCTCGCCGACGACGTTGACGTGCTCCCAATAGGCGGAGCCCCTTCACTCGCATCTTTTCCTCACACACCATCTCAATCGATTCCTTCCAGCGAGACATCCCTTCTCCATCCCGACCTCTAGGCGGAAGCCCTCCAGGCGCGGGCGGCGACAACGAAAGATGAAGACCCGAGAGAGGGTTCTCCAGTTGAGAACCCTAATATAAGCCCTAGTGGGCCAACATTATTTAAAAAGGATCAGGTGCGGTTTAGACCCACTGTGGGATGAGAATTTTTGTTAAAAAAATGATGAAGAGCAGAAAAAAGGGGGGGGGGAGAGAGAAGATTGGGCCTAAGCGAGCTGAGAAAAAAAACATATTGTATTTTTTTCTTGAAAAAGCACGTACAATAAAAAGCCGCAAGCAAAAGATTTGCAAAAAAAAGGAAAAGCTGAAAAAATGATTTGAGAAAAAATGTGAGAAGCCGAAAAAATTGTGATCGGCTAAGTGATTCATGTTTCTCCCAACTTGGTCGGTGTTGATTTTCCAACCAGTATGGGAGAAAGGGGGAGTATTGTGTAGAGTCACGAGTCTGTTCCAGATTCAGATGTCAGATTCCAAGCCAACCAGATTATTCAAACTCTACCATTGTCAGATATTCAGACTCGACATCAGATTGGTTCCGAGTCTTCAGTTTCATACATGCACATGTATGCGGTCTTCTTTTTAGATGTGCACATGTATGCCATCATTGCTTGTGGTCCCCATCATTCTTGTTTTGTCGGTCAGGGTTTTCATGTGATCCTTAGGGACTCCAAAGTAGAGTATCATTCCTTATGCCATATTGGCTAGGGTTTTTATGTGGTTCATAGGGACTCTAGAGTAGATTACCATTCTCTGTGTCAGATGGGAGAGACCCAGTTCTTCGACGAGGAGACTTCTTCAGACTCCTATCTCAAACGATCGTGAACTTCAGTACGAGATCCTTCCGAGGTTCCTATGAGAGAGAACCCACTTCGAGGTCCCTATGAGAGATACCCATCTTCAGTGATATGCGTATGGATAATTAGCGATGCTCTTTTCGACCCTTTCGGAGATGGAGCAGTTGTCCACATTGTTGTCGCGGGCCAGAGTACTCCGACGAGGAGACTCCTTTCACTTGCAGTGACTCTGACATGTGCAGTACATAGCACATGCTCTCCAACGAGGAGACTCACACTCCAGGACGTTCATCCTCCTCACCTGCACGGCATGAGAACAACGTCCTCGACAACAACCAACAATTGTGCGTGTTGAGTTGATATTGTCTGTAGTGTCTTGTATTGTGAATTGAGATTTCTTTCTGTTTGCCCAAGTTGAGCATCGTATGTTCCAACTTGATGGGGGGTGTTGGAGTATTTGGTTATGCGTCATTTATATGGGAGATGGGTAAATGGATCACTTCAGGATCCATTTACCACATCCAAGTCTTTAGTTCCACATCTACCAGTTGGGAGATGTGGAGACTCAGTGGGGGCTATATAGTACCCCAACCCATTGTATCTAGTGAGAAAAGCAATAGACTATCAGTCCTTTGAGTCGTTCTTCCGTGGTTTCATCCCGCTCCTTAGGGAGTAGGGTTCCAGGTAAAATCTTTGTGTCAAGTTTATCTTTTTGTTCTTCATGCTTTATTTATCATTTTTGCTTCCACATTCCTATTTTCTAATTGGACCTTTGCACCCAACATCAAGTTCTTTTGAGAAAGAGGTACTCTTACCTCCTTTTCCTGTTTTGAGTCTTGTGCATCTTGAGCTTGCAATCCATGACTCTAAGTTGGATAAGGTCTACATCGAGATACCTAAGCCCATTGAAATTGATCTTCCCGCCTCACTACTTGTCCAATCTATCAATCCAGTGGTAAGTACTAATCACTTGATTTCTGCTGATGGCATTGGTAATAGTATTTCATTGCAGGACTCAGATACTCGACAACGAGAACCTACGACAAGCCCCATATATGACTTCAACCTACATATAGCCATGCAAAAAGGAAAACACAAACGCTCCACTTAACCGCTCATCGGCTACTCCACTCTTAAGTGGCTTTCACATGAGTATAACTAGTTTATTCATGCTCTCTCAACCGTAATGATTCTGAAGATATATCGGGAGGTACTGGCAGATAGGAGTTGGAAGCTAGCTATGGTGGAAGAAATGTACACCCAACAATCCAAGGAAACACTGATTCTTGTTTCCCCTCCAAATGATGTTGTTGTAAACTGCAAGTCGATGTTCAAAGTAAAACACTGAGCATATGGTAATATTGAATGCTATAAGGCACGATTAGCCACAAAATTATATATCCAATCCCATGACATAGACTATCCTGATCCATTCTCTCCTTTAGCTAGACATGCATATTTTTTAATTTTCTTTGCTGGTGTTGTAAGCGAAGTTTAACCCCTTTTTCAGCTCAATGAGAGGAATGCCTTTTTATATGCAACCTGGCTGAAGAAGTCTACTTGCAGCAACCACCTAGGTTTACTACTAAGGGGAAATTTCGGAAGGTGTATCAACTTCAAAAAGCTATCTATGATTTTAAAAGAAGTCTGAGAGCATAGTTTTAGAATCTCACAGTTTATTCAGAAACAAAAACTCATTTGTTTATTCTTTTTATATTAATGACATCAATATCACTAGCAATGATCTACATGGGCTTGCGAGGACTAAGCTCCTTTTAACCTTTTAGGACAACAATTTGTTATCAAGGATCTGATACGATACTCCTTGGTTTAGAGTTTGCTAGAAGTAATGGATGTCTATGATGAGTTGGAGGTTTGTTTGTTATTGATTTTCTTAAGGAGATTGGTATGATATACTAGAGGCCTACCATTGTCCTATTGGATTCCAATACATTGGAAAGAGGTGCTTAAAGATACAAACAACTTCTTGGAAAGATCCTTTATATGATTGTCACCTGCCAGATATTTGGTTTTTCGTAAGTTGTGTTAGCCAGTTTTCTGAAAGGAAAAAGAACTTTCACTGCAAAGGTGTGCACCTAAAAAAATCATCATACAAACTCATGGTTAACGTACAAAGCTACATATGAATGTAGCTAACAAATTTAACAGAATTCAGAACATATCTAGAAAACTTGTTTGAACACCGCATTCTTCTATGCCTATGATTAGTCCGAGAATTACCCTATTTAATTTGTAGGAATTAAATGTGCGGAAATAAATGCGTCATTTCGTTGTAGGCAGGTAATCAGAATCAATCAAGAAAATAACCGCGTAATTATTTCATAAATTTTAATTGAAGCGGTTTTATTTTTATTTAGCCTGGGCAAGTCCCGGAATCAAACCCGAGAAGGCAAGGAACAACATAGATTAATGTCTATCAAATTTTATACGCAGTTTTCGTTACAGATATTTTTGGTGTTTTAATGCAGTTTTTGAAATGCAAATGAAATGAGGGCCAATTTTAGGGATAAAAATATAATGTCAATTAAATGATGTTAAAATTATGAAACTTGGCCCGGATGTTAATTATGGTGAAATGAATGATCTGCATTTTTTTTGGAAATTTTGGATGCAAGATGAATAAATAATGAATTTATGAAGATCGAAAGTGATAATTTCAATAATTAATTATAATAGATATTAAATATACTTATTTTTAGGAAATAAAAATATCTAAGATATATCACTAGGTGATCTATCTCAGAAAAATCCTAAACCCTAAAGATGCGTGACTTAACATCTATCAAAAGTTAAATATTAAGATACAGAAACTGATTTTTATGGAGCAAAATATGCATGCAAATGCAATTTTTTTAGGTGTATTGTGAAATACAATTAATTCTATTATTCATGAATTTTTGACAATTTTTGGGGCTATGGTTAATTAATTGTGAATTTCTAAGCACATATTGGGTAAAATATGCAATTTTTCACAAGAATATTAATTATTAAATAGCCACAGATCTCAAAAATATAAATCAAGTGCCACAATGTGTAGAATTAGTTGATGAACAAAAGCGCTATTTTTAAATAGGAAAATGATGCAATAATGATGCTCAAAATTATCGAAGAACACAAGGGTCTGTTTGCAATTACAATATTTAAATAAAATAAAAAGATGCAGTGCAAGGGTCTAAAGTGCAATTACCGATCCCCAGAAGGGGGCTCTTGCAAAAATCCCAAGCGGTCACGTGCGAAACATGTGACCCTTGAGCGGTTGGGTCTTCTAGTGGATTGGAGAGATTCTAGGGGCTCCTTCACAAAATCACCGCCAGAGCACGTGCGAATCACGTGCCTGATTTAAGGTGGGGGCGGATGAGCGAATTGGTGACCTGTCGGGGGCTTGGTTGCAAAAGTTCCCCCTCATGCATGCAAATCACGTAAAGGGGTCTCAGGTCTAATACCCGGCCTTGGGGCGGAGGAGGCGGTATGGCAAGTCTTCTAGGCGGAGACATCGATGAGGAGCTCAGTGCAGATGGGATGGGTGGGCGCGTTCTGTTGATGGTGACTTGATGGCGATACCCGAAGTAGAAACAAACGGGTTCGGAAGGTGATGGCCTGCTTTGTTCTCCGCAGGAGAGTGGATGGTGGTGGAGCGGAGGAGCAGCTCTGCTTGTGTTGGTGAAGAAGCACAAGGATGGAGTCGATGGCAAGGTGGCTCGAGGCTCCCAGAGAAGATGGTCAAAGCTTGGAATCCAAGCTCTGGTGTTGATGGAGATTTGGGACCTGGGGTAGGAGCACATGGAGGTGGTGGCTGGATGCAGACTACACGGCCGAAGATGTTGAAGCTCGGGGAAGGCGAGGCGGAGTTGTCGGTAAAGCGCAGGTGAGGAGGCGAACGGGTGGTGGCTTGACGTGGGATGATAGCGTGGAGATCGGAAGAGGGAATCAAGAGGACAGAGAATAGCGGAGGTGATGAATAGTGGATGGGGTACCTGGAGTATTCACGAGCTCGACGGTGACAGAGAGGCACCGGAGCTGAAGCAGCTGCCGGCGGAGCAAGCTGCAGTGAGGCATGGAACCTCGGATCACGCCAAGCAGAGGGGTCGAGCGTCGGAAAAAGCTTCTTCCTCTTGTGATGGGAGTCGGTGGCTGGCGCAACTGGTGCAGAGGAGCCTTGGTTTTATAGGCTATATGATGGTCGGAGATGGAAGTTAGGGAAGCGCGATGGGATTTGATTGGGGATTGAATGAGGATCCGATTGGGCGCAGGTGACCGTGCCTAAGATGGAAGGTGACAGAGATTTGATGGTGGTGGGGAGCAGTGAGATTGATGTCGAATAGGAGATGGAGATCACATGGGGTGAGATTTGCGGGATCAGATTGGGTTCGCGAGGCAGCGCGACTAATCGAGGAATGAGGGTGGTGATCGCGAGGGAGGCGGTCAGATTGGTGATCTGATGGGTATGGTTTGGCGTGAGATCGAGGGAACGACGGTGAGATCGCGGAGAGGGGAAGGCGGCGCAACCCCTAGTTTGGAAAAGAGGTGAAATGATCGAAGGTGGAAGACGATCTGGAGCCGTCCGATTAGCCGAGATCGGGCGGCCCAGATCATGCCATGTGGAATTTATTATATATATATTATTTTATTTATATACAACAACAACAAAGCCTTTTCCCACAATTAAGTAGGGTCGGCTACATGGATTCTTCGCCTCCATTCAGATCTATCTTGGGTCAATCCCAGGCTTATATCCACAAAACAAAGCTCCCTTCGTATGGTCTCTTTACACACTTCTTGGGCCGTCCTCGCCCTCTCTTAGCCGACTCAACATCCCAACGCTCGCATCTCCTAACTGGTGCATCAACTGCTCTTCTTTGCAAATGACCAAACCATCTTAAGCGGTTTTCTCGCATCTTATCCTCGATCGGAGCAACACCAACTTTCTTTCTGATTGCATCGTTCCGAATCCGATCTTTACGTCTGTATCCACACATCCACCTTAGCATTTTCATTTCTGCTACAACCATTCTCTGCACATGTCTATGGTTCACAGGCCAACATTCAGATCCATAGAGCATAGCAGGTCTCACGATTGCTTTGTAAAATTTTCCTTTAATTTTTAAAGGAATTTTCTTATCACAGAGAACAATAGAGGCTCCTCTCCACTTTAGCCAGCCTGCATTTATTCTGTTAGTAACATCTCCAACAATTTCCCCATCATGTTGCAAAATAGAACCCAAATATCTAAAAGAATCTCTCTTCTGAATGTTATCATCACCAATCTTCACCTCGATTCCTTAACCATTGCTTCCATCAATGGTGCACTCCATATATTCTGTCTTAGCCCTACTTATACGAAATCCTTTACTCTCCAACTCATGTCTCCAGACCTCAAGCTTCTCATTTACTCCATCTCTAGTCTCGACAATCAACACAATATCATCAGCAATATTATTTTATTTTTATATAAATAATAAATGAATTAAAAATACGAAAAATAAGTGAGACATGGCAGCTCCAGGAGCTGCTACGTGTCAGCTCCAGAAAATTCGAAAAATAAAAGACAAGAAAAAAATCGAAAAGAAATAGCAAACGATCTCAGATCAAAAAAAATTTCTTCACGAAAGCTGGTCGTCTCGACGAGATCTATGACTTTCACAAAAAGATCAAAACCAAAATAGATCATTTGCACAAAGTGGTATGTTTGGGTACTCTATGTGTAAAATATCTTTATTTTTGGGTTTTGCAATTTTTTGTTATTTTTAAGTAATATAAAAGATCGAGAAAAATATGATAAAAACGAAGACAAATATTTACACATTAATCTATTTTTGGATTTTTTATTAATTAAGAAAAAAAGAAATAAAATAAAGTACGATAAAGATGACTTTTGTACAGACTGTTAGTGAACACTCAAACTTGGTTAGTTTGTTTGATTTTAGTTTTATTTTAGGTTTTGAATTTTTGCGTATTTTAATAAAAATTTTGTCAAAGAAAGTAATTAAAAAGAAATAAAATCAAAACAGTTAAATATGTACATAAAATAATAGGCCGAAATCGTGTAAAATACACAATATGCAAAAGAGGCCCAAAACCAAACTTTTACATATGAGCTCCGATTCACTTGAACTTGGTATTATTTTGAAGATAATTGAATGCACATTAATTCAAAAGTGAGCAGGATCAGATTGGACACTATGTGAGGAAGATATCAGTGCTTTTGTTCGTTCATCCTGAAATTAAGGTTTGGGTTTCCACTTATTTATGTTAGTGATTTTTTTGTATTGTACACATTGGAGGTAGTTTTAGGTGATTTTGAGTAAGCACGAATTAATTAAAAATCGCAGAAGTTTGCTATTTTACAGATCAATTGAGTTGGGATTTCTGGCTTCTTATTTTATGCAATTATGTATGATAAAATGTCATTATTATTTACATATGTATGAATGCTAATTATGTAATTTAGATGATGAAATGTCAATGAATTTTGGGACTGAGCTTAATTAATCACTTTTAGAGTGATGAATATGTGATTCATCATCCCCCTATACTTAAACCATATTCGTCCCCGAGCATCTAAAGAAATGCAATGAGGTGAAATGAGATTGGATTCCATACCAAGACCATGAACAAAAGGTGAAAATGGAGCTAGACCCGACCTTTGAATTATTAGTTTGGCGGAACTCCTGTGAGAATTAGGGTTTTAAAAACAACATCCTCGAGTTGTACATATCATTGTCACATCTCAGAAGTGATCTTAGACCAATCCTCTTCCCAAAGCATACCCCATAAACATTGAACAATTGACTCGTGTGTGAAAGATTTTAGCTCTTTCCATGAAGAATGTCGGACTACCATGCAAACCTCTCTCCCAATAATTCGTCATCGGGGAGTCAGGTGTTTCCTTCTATGGTCTGTCGCGCTGTGTTCACAATCGAAATAGGGAGAAAAATTAGAAGAAGGGAAAAGAACTGGAGGGTGACCAGTGTAGTTACCTCTCCTTGTGAAGTCGACCAATGTAGCCAAGTCTCCACTAAGATCTGCAGGTTTTCTTGAAGCGTGGACCTCTTTGGTCAAATATTTATTTGGTAGTTGGCTTCTTTTTGTTTGGATTTTTGGTAGCTCTGCGTTGATCTTGTTGTACCCCTACAGATATGTAATCTTTTTTCCGTGCATGTTTTGGGGTCTTAGAAAAAACTATGCCCAGCCGTCCATCCCTTTTTCGAAGCTTTATTTCAACCTGTACTCTGGTCTTTGGATGTCCATGCTGCCAGAAAAGAAACTCACACAATCTTCCAACACCCCGTCTGAGTTGAGCTAAGTGCATAGTGTGAGAGTACAAATTTATTGCCTATTCAAGAGTCGTACCCAGAATGAGGTGACCAAGTTATACACAAAAAGTCAAACTCTGCACATTGTTATGCGAAACTCGAAGAATTAAGGCAAAGATCTGAAGCTTCTAAAATCCTCTTTTACTGTGAAGTTCCTCTGAAAATTAGGTGGATTAAGGCTAAGTCCAGATCACTCTCAATTTCTGCTCATAACTCAGTTTAGAACCCAAGGACTTTTTACCAATGCAGATGCATGTAATGCTGGATGAGGTGCAAATGTATGGAATGTAGACAATTTTTTTATGAAATTTTTAATTCAAGATTTGTTGTTGTTATTTTAATGCAAGGGTTTTTTAGAAAAGAATAAGACACCATTTTTTTTTCAAAACTTAGGTTACATACGTAGTATTATTGTACAAAACACAAAGTTAGTTAGGTTTTTTTGAAGATTTTATAAGTTAGTTACCTACCCGTAAATAAGAATATAAACTTATGTGAAAGTACGAGCTATGGGTAAAATATATACAGAGTATATATACACCCATATACTTAGCGAGTGCTATGCCATCAGAGCACAAGAAGCGCAGAGAGGACATAGCTCAGGCTAAGCGTAAGAGAGTGAAAAAGAAAAAGAAAAATAGAGATTGGTCGTCTCTCTATACTTAGGCTGTGAACAGTCTAGGTATAGAAGAAGGGCGAAAAATGAGGCGGACGAGGACATGGAGTTTTGAATGAGGAGAGTATCTACAGTGGGCATCGGGTCCCCATATACTTAGGCTCTGGTCATCCTAAGTATGGAAGAATGATGGAAACGAAGCGATTGCTGGAAGATGTAGATGAGGAGAGTGACATATACAGATGGCATCGGTACCCCCCTATACTTAGGCCTTGGCCTAAGTAGAGGATGAAGAAGTACAAGGGAACCGATGGGGTCGGGAGGGAGGGTTATCGATGATTAAGGAGGTTTTCGACAGGTCTTTTTGTGAGCCTTTGGTGGGAGGTCTAATGATAGGAAGAAGATAAAATAGACAAGTCCCATCTATCATCAGTGTTATCCTCAGAAGAATCATGCTGGAGAGTGTTTTGATAGGAAGAAGATGAAGCATATGAATCAGATGATTCGCAGCCGTCGTCGGAGTTATCCTCAGAAGAATAGTACTTGAAAGTAGAAGTACTCCAAATATTCTTATTTTTAAGCTGCTCTATCGAGATGTGCTTAGTCTTGTAGTTCATTGCATCGTCCTCGGATGATGAATACTAGCACCAGTCTCAGTATGATCATAAGGTATTATTCCAGTATATTTAATGATACCAGCAGAGTCGGCTCTCGAGGAACAATAGTGAGGGGCAGGAGTCGTCCAACGGGGATCGACATTCGGCTGCTTGTTTAGATAGGGCGTCAGGGCTGTCGAACTGAACTCACTCATAAAGATCACCTTATATGGACCTGATGAGGAATTATTAGATGATTCCTCTTCTGGTATGTCGAATGCAACTTTCTTGATCGGTTTACCAGATAATCGACTAGATGGAGCAACCGGAATGGGCATTTTGGTCCATGTTATCTGTGAAGGTGCAGGTCATGTGAGTGAGGTGCTGACAATCTGGTCTTCTGATGAATAACCATTGAAATATTCCTCCTGGTCAGCGTACGTCCAACATATTTGATCTCAATTGACTTGACGTTAGTGCATTCCTGTGTGGGATTGATTTGATCCGAAGATTGGATGAGATCGAAGTGATCCCAACGCTGTAAAATTGATTTCCCGAGTCCCGTACTCTACAGTTGCCTTAGCTAAGTCTAAGAACGGCTTTCCAAGAATGATGGGAGACTGTGTGAATTCTCTTTGATGCTCATCATCATTGATCGTGAAGTCCACTTTGAGCGGAGCACCATGGAATGTAATGATGTCTGAATTGTTCCTTTCGATCATTTTATAGATGGATCAGCCAGCTGAACGATCTCTTTTGATTTCATGATTGGTCTAAGTTTGAGCTTGTCAAACACGAGCTGGAGGATATTGATTGGTGAGTATCATCGATTCGGGCATGGGTAAATATTGTGTCTTTGATTTTACAGTCAAATCGAGGCAACCGCTTCACTCTGCGGCTTTTGTTCTTTCTTCTCATCATCAAAGAAGTGTCCATTGACAATATATGTCTTTCGGTCTTTGTTCTCTTCCTGTTTGACATTTTCCGCATTAATTTACTTTTCATGAATCTTTCCAGGTCGGGAAGTGTTCAATGGCCTTTTCCAAGGGAAGTTTAGAAATCACTCTTTTATCTAGCACTTCCCTTAGAGTAGGATCCTCACCACTTTCAATTTTTATGGATTTTTCTATTGTGTTTTCGAATTTTTCGAATTTTTTGATCTTTTTGGTGTGGTGTGTAGATGTGATACTTTCTACAACAGAGGAGGAGTTTTGATGTGCTGAATCAGAGCGAGTCATCCCTAAGGGTGCGTTTGGTACGCGGGTTAAGGCGGGTTAAACTGGTAGAGGGTAACCCGTTTTTGAGTCTTGGTGTTTGGATAGAAGGTTAAACTGGGGGTGGGTTAGAAGTGTGTTTGTTGTGATATGATTGTATTGGAGTTTGAAAAAGTGAGTAGTTATTGTGATGTGATTGTATTGAAGTTTGAAGAAGTGAGTAGAAGTGGAGTAGTTTATAATTTTTATATGATATGATGGTATAATATATTATTTTTTGATAGGATTGATGATGTAAAATTGATTTATTTTTTTTTAAAAAGAACAAAGTGGGGCCCACATGAGAGAGAGGAAGGGTGGGTTAAGGGGGGTAAACTCCCCCATGAGGAGCTTACCCCACTAACCGAACGGGGCCTAAGGGTATGCAGAGGTATTGCTACCAGAATCATCCCTACAGTTTACAGAGTATATGGGTTCCTGCGTGTTCTCTGTTTTTTCAACATGAGATCTCATCGTTTCCTCTTCAATTTTTATTCATGAGCTAAGAGGAGATCCTTTTGGAATATATGGTATATTGTTTCTATTCTCTGAAATTTTCTCCTGAAAAATCATGAACGGAGTATGCTCAGTTGGTAGAAATCTATAGGCCTCATACTCAACATACTGTGACTCATGCATGTACTGTTGGGTCGAGTAGAGCCTTTCTCCATAATTGTTGATCGGTCCCTTATATGGTGAAGTTGTCATACAGGGTGTATACGTATCGATATCATCAGCCCTTTCTGATGTATGAGTGTCATGTCTGAAGATGGGATTGTCACGGTTAATCCAAGATGGAAGATCATCTGGTGCGGGCCAATCCACTTGGTCTGTTCGGGTTTCCATATTGTTCCTGAGGGTCAAATCAGAATGTGAATTTGTGAAGTGTTGACCTGTTCCAATAATATTGTAAGGATAGAATGAAGTCGGTTGGAAATGCCACTTTAGCCCCATGATTAAAATCCGAGGCCTCATATGTCACTTCAGCCCCACTCAAACTAGATGCCACGATGGAGCAACCATTCGCAAGGGCTTGGAAGTATGACTTCAAAGAAACCACATCTTTAGCAGGAGTTGCCTTCCCACTTGACTCGTCGTTGTTAGGAAGAGCAATCCAAAGCTACACCATTGATCTCTTGATTTGCATCTCCAGTTTCCTATAGAAGTACAAGACCTATCCTTCTATCAATGCCAACAATCCTAACTCTTCCCCTGCACATAGGCCACTGCTCACCATCTCCATGACTGCCCCAATATGGGCCGACAACACTTTACAACATCCGAGGTCTACCTCGCAAAGGGAAACCTGAGATATTGAATTTCCAACAAGGAGGACTGGTCTAAACTCTATCCAAGTACTTAGGACGTTGTTAAAGTATCGATTATGGTGGCTACTGCACCGCTGTATAGAACAACATCCGCTTTACTAGATGAGAGACCTCTCGAGTCAAAAATATCGCTAGGTAGCCACACGACGTCCATGTCCTCCCCATGTGCTCGAGCCCATCGAGTAGCCACCTTCAAGTTGTCTAGATCATCCTTAGGATCTTCCCCTATCATCATGCCATCTAGCAAAGAAGAGTCCAATCCTTTCTACGCTACAAGACATTGCAAAGTCTTGGAAATATTCCTTCCATTGATGATGTCCCCCTTTGGTTGCATCAAAAGTTTTATCCACTCGTTGTGTTATGATCAGACATGACGACCCAACAAACCACACCGAAATGGATCTCGACCTTGCTCAGACATGTCCTTACCATGTACCCATCCACTCCAGTACAATGAGACCTTCGTCGGAGCGTTGAGCGCTTGGGAACAAAACTGCCTAGGCCTTCTCCATTTCCCGTCCTCCAAGCCTGTGCCTGCTCCCTTTGAGGACACCTTCTCAATGAGGTTGACGCCCATCATAATCGATTGATACCTCGCCACCTTCCCTGGAGGCCACAACCACCATCTACAGGATCCCTTGCAAGGGTTGGCAACCCTTAACGCATCCATTGCATGTCCTACAGTCATCATGTTGGAGCAGAGAAGCACCTCCACCACTAGGAGATTCCGCAACGATGAACAACAGTGGAAGGAGATCTTTGTTGTTGCTCACTAGGTCAATCCCACGAGTACCCCTCTACTGCCTACTCTTTGGATAGTGCAAGATCACCCAACACAAGTGATGTTGTCCCCTTCACTCGAGAATGGAGGGTTTCACTCATAGGGTTTTGCCAGAGATCCCCCTCTGAGCCATTGCATAATGTCAATAGAAATAATTTAGCCAGTTCATGGCAGGCCAATACGAGCTCATGTGGTTGTTGTCATGATATTAGCTATATGAACACTTCATTGGGGGAATGAACTATTTTCCAGGATAAGAGGCCAATAGGAGGTCCCCTTACCCTCTTAGGTTATATTGTTCTGACTATGCATGTTATTCAGTGGATTGAAGATCCACCTCTAAGATCTAGGTTTGCGATGATTCTAGGTGATCACGTGCTCACTTGGAAGAGTAAGGAGCATCAAATTGTATCCACAGAATACACGGATATGACCCAAGTCACTGCAGAAATGATGCGGGTCAAGTTTATAGTAGTAGTTCTACACATAGAGATTCCTTTTTGTATGCAGCTATGGGGCAAAAATCAAGCAACCTTGTTCCTAGTAAATAGTCATGTTTTTCATGGGAGAACCAAGCACATTATGGTTGATTGTTACTTTGCCACTATACCAAATATATGATTAAAAAGTGACTAATCTCAACTACTCATGTTATCAGAACAAACAACAGATGTATTTAACAAAGCCTTACGGGGTAGACCTTTTCAGAAATGTTTCTTCAAGCTAGGCATGATAGATATCTATACTACATCTCTAGGGTGAGTGTTGAGAGATACTCATTGTAAACCCTTTCATGGCATAGTTTTCTTTTGTCTATGAGCGATGACTCTGGGTGTAACACTAACCCTAGTTTCTCCATGTATAAGGAGGGCTTGTATGTGATGATTGTTGTATCGTCTAAGTTGAGCATTTTATCCTTTTAGCTTGCGGGGAAGTGTCGAGGAAATTGAGAAATTGGACCTCGTGTGTGATTAGTGTTTAGTCTTATACTGGTTGGTGTTGGAACTTGATTGTGTTTTTTGGACTACGTAAAGACTCCCACACCTCATGTATCCATTGAGAAAGCTAATGCAATTTCCAACCCTTTGTGGCTTTTATCCTACCAATCTTTTGAAGTAATATTCTACATAAATCTATGTTTTTTTTCTACTTTGATTTCACATGTTATATTTTACTATTCCAAATTAGATGTAGGAATCATTCCTAATTATCAATTTTTTGTTTAACCTACTTGCTCATTAATTGTTTGTCATCTCCTACTGGAAACGAGGAATTGGATGAAGAAACGATGGTTGGTTTTCTTTAGTTAGAATCAGAGCACAGATTATTCTCCAAAGAAAGTGTCTTGATAAGTTGAAACTTGAGGAGTGCTCAATGTAAATAGAGCTTGCCAGCTATTTAGATATTCTTTTTGATCCACGTAATGGTTTGAGTTTGGCCCTAGATTTTGTTAAGGACTATAATTTGTGAGATATAATCCCTATATAAAGACCTTATGCCGCTAGTTTTATTTGAGAAGTGTAATATGAAGATCCGGCTTTTAGGCCACTTCTCCTGCATTGCGCCATTTAACACAATTTAGTGTTTTCATTTTGTTGTTGTTTCATTTATAGTTTCTTTCATGTTATTCGATGCTATACTGGGAGAAGCGAACAAAATCAAAGATCCAATATTCAACGACAGAAAATGTGCTGAGTATTCACAGCGTTAACAATAGTTGGATAGAACACAACACATTACCTGTGTATTGTAAATTGATATTCAGAATGCCTATTATCATAGTATTGTTGTTATTTTTACCTGAAATTATACCTAGGAAGAATATAAATAAAACTAGCGCATGAACATGAATATTTCTATAGAAGGAAGTTATAAGAACAAGGAAATGATCTTTCTTTTATTCATATTTGCTTGTTCCGGTTCTAGTCTGCTGTTTAGTTTTTTTATAGTGTGATTTGCATATATATAAGTGCAAAATATGATTACTGCATTCGGAATTCAGAAGATAGGCAGTTGTGACAAGTTGAATATATCTGTGCCGTGTGCATTTTTAACTATCTTAACTCAGTGTTCTTTCAAATTTTGATAATGTGGATGGTGATTGAATACTCTTCTATTGCAGCGCATTATGGCCCTTCAGTACCCTTGGATGGCCGGACATATCTGCAGAGGATTTCAAGCGCTTTTATCCGACCACCATTCTTGAAACAGGGTTTGTATTTCTTACCACTCAAAACATTTAACCTCTACATATTCATTATGACAACAAGAAGTGAATAACTGCATTGAAGAATACTTGAAACATAGTGGCATCCTTCTACAATTTTAAGTTGACGCAATATATTATGTTTTATCTTTACATCAGGATTAAAACGTGATTTCTACCTTTATCAGAATAGAATACGAAATACTAGTTTAAGTTTTTGCTCGTCAGTATGGATTGTGTTTAATTTTGAAGGTAGTGTCCTTCATATGCTGCACAAGTATACTTAATTTTTTATATGGTTATAGCATTGTCATTTTCCTATTTTTTTGGGTAAGATGATGTCTTGAAAGCTTTCCTTTAACTTACAGTTTCAAACACAAGATCAAACTATGCAGATTGAGCTAATAACTTGCGGAAATGCTAAAGGGAAATTTTTTTGATAAGAACAACAATATGTGGTCTTGACAAGATTGTTTGCTGTTACACATGTGTTAAATTAATATTCTCTTAAATAAATTGATGATCAATTGATATGTGGCTTAAATGATGATGTTGAATTTTGAACACGGTTATTAGCAATATCGATTGTAGGTTGGTGGTTAGATTTACCTCCCAATATAATTTTGGTCTCAATCAAGATTGCACAAGTCGGTAGTCGATATTTAGTCATTCGAGTACGATTAATTGAATTTAGTCAAGCTTTAGTCGGTTTTGTATTTTTTTAGTTATTTTAAATATATAAATCATTTTTATACGTAAATTCTCATATATTTACATAAATTTGAACAGTTCGAATACTGGTATAATATTAAAACGAGAAATTGAATTTTAATTAAACATTAAGCATTTTAGATATAATTTACTTAAAAAATAAAAAAAGTACATAAATAATTGTACAAAACAAGTCGGCTCACTAGTCAGGTCAACCAAAAGAATAAATACCATTTTAAATACCATTTGGTTGTTTATGTAATGATCATGTCAAATTTATAAACAATGAGAACACTAAAAGTTGCTTGTGCTTCTTAAAAAAGAGGGTATAGTTATATCTCGAACACATGATGATTCAAATGACGAGGAGTGATTGGGCTTGTACAAGCTTGCAAAAGTTAATAGTCAGTGTTTCGTCGGTTGGGTAAATGAGTAAGAATTAATTGGCAATATGACAACAAATATGAATTAGTCCCTTTTGTATTTTTATTTATTTTTGTTGGAGAAAATGAAATTGATGGTTATTCACGAGACCCTAGGGCTCTCTTATATAGGAGAAAAGCCCTGGATTAATTATATGAGAGGTACATAAAGAAAATGAAATAAGAAATAACACCAAAGAGGTACAACTATATCAATATTCTCCCTCAAGCTGGAGCATATATGCCTATCATGCCCAGCTTGGAACACCATCTCTGGGAAGGCCTCTAGTAAGAGCTTTGGTGATATATCAACAGTCTGATCTCTAGTAGAAACATGAGAGGTGGATATGAGACCCTTCTGGATCATGTCTTTGGTATAGTGGCAATCCATTATATATGTTTCATGCATTCATGGAATGCATGATTATTTGCAATAAAACGTGCTGCCTGGTTGTCACATAGAAGCTGCATGGGAAGTGGTACATCAACTGCAAGATCAGTCAAAACCGACCCTAACTCACATCATCTCTGTGCTTCCCTGAGTCATGGCCCTGTATTCGGACTCTGCACTGGATCTAGCAACCACTATTCGCTTCTTACTTTTTCATGACACGGGTGAGCTGCTAACAAAAATAACGAACCAGTCCCTAGGGCATCTTGCATAATCTGCATCTGCACACGCTGTCACCTCAAGAGAAGTACCTCTGATGAATACAATGTTCACGAAAGCGGCTTGTGTGGCCGCATATGCGTATGTGGTGCCCTCAGCGCACCACTTTCATGAAGCCCCCCATTATGTGTCTTGTGCGCTTATGTGGGCCACATATGCAGGCTGTGCGGCCGCATATGCGGTATGTGCGGCCGCATCACATTTATTTATTTATTTATTTTTATTTTTTTAAAATTTGTGTCATGTTTTTATTGTGTTATTTGTGCGACGTTTTCCTTGCTTTTGCATGTATGCCAACCAAGTATTCCATGACCATTTAAATCCATCGTTAAAGTATTTGTACTGCGAGATTGGAGTAAACACGCAAGGAAGAAAAAGAATAGTGTACTAATAATTTAGAAAACTAATTTAGTCAACTAATAGTTATTATGAATGCAATATTATGTAAAGTTTGGTACTTTTGATGGACGATCAGTTATAAATATAACGACAGAGATAAATGACATTATATTCAACAATAGAGGCATTTTGTGTGCTAACTTTTCTATTTTGTTGATTGTTGTCAATTATTTTGTGCTAATCTTTCTATTGAAGTATTGATATTTGATTGATAGAGATTGTTTTGAACTCTATATGAAAGTTATTTTCCTTTGATCTTTTGGACCACAATTGTACATAAATTTAGTTCTGTTGTAGTCACTTTTGTATATATTTATTTATTTGTAAATAAAAAATTAGGAAACCGTGTAGAATCGCATAAACCCCCGCTTAAGCGCTATTTAGTGACCTGTCCGAATGCATACACATACCGCTTTCCTGAACCTTGGCTGAATATAAGACCAGTACCTGGTGATGACTTCAAATATCTCAAAATCATATAGACAACATCTATATGAACCTTCCTGGGCTGCTCCATGAATTGGATCACCTTGCTTACAACAAAGGATATGTCTGGCTTGGTGATAGTGGCATAGAGAAGCTTTCCAACAAGCTCCATGTATCTTCTTTTATCTACTACCTCAATGTCTTCATCGTATAATCTTATGCTCGGATCCATAGGGGTAGTAGCAACTAGCAAGCTTGCACACTGTCATCCCTGTCTCAAGTACAAGGTCTGTCACAAACTTCCTCTAGGTCATCACAAGACCCCGCCGATTCCTGACAACTCTATTCCAAGGAAATATTGAAGTCTACCAAGATCCTTGGTCATAAACTACTGACCTAGGAACTCCTTGGCAGCCCGAATGCTCTGCTCATCATCACCAATGATAATAATATCATCAACATAAACCAAAATAACAACAATAGTTCTCTATGTCCTCTGGACAAACAACGAATGATCCGCATTGGACCGCGTAAACCTGTGGCTCCCAATCAACTCTGACAGCTTCTGGTACCAAGCTCTCGGACTCTGCTTCAGGCCGTAAATTGCCTTGTGGAGCCTACAAACCTTCTGAGACTCCCTCTTAGCAGCAAATCCAAGTGGTTGCTGCATATATGCCTCCTCCTGTAGATCTCCATATAGAAATGCATTCTTTAAATCCAATTGGTAAAGAGGACAATCTCTAGATACAACAACTGACAGAAGAATGTGTAATGTCGAATGTGTAGCCACTGGTGAAAATGTATTCTTATAGTCCACCCCATTAGTCTGGGTGAACCCCCTTGCAACAAGCCTTAGTGATCCACACTGTCATCTGCCTACTGCTTCACTGTAAAGAATCTAAAGATCCATTTGCACCCGACAACCGATGTACTTGGAGGAGCAGAGACAACACTCTAGGTACCACGAGACTACAAAGCGGCTATCTCCTCCTCCATGGCAAGACACCAACAACCATCCTGCATGGCTTCTTGGTAAGTGTGTGCTTGCGTGGTATAGCAACAACTTATAGTCCCATGACAAACCTCCTATACTCCTCTGACAAATGATCCAAGGAAACATGAGCAGCTACTGGATAAAGTGGCACATTACGACACAGCTTCCTCAAAGCAAAAGGGACATCAAGATCATCGTTCTCTGTTATCACCTCCTCCTGTCCAACATCCTGAGGTACAAGCATATCACCAGTGCCATTAGTAGAAACAATGTGTTCATTATATACCCGAGGCATGCTAGATGTTGGGGAAGGCCCATGAGCAGAAGGGATAGTGGAGGACCTGCGAATGTAGAACCGTGGCAGAAACTGTGCCAGGGTAGACAAAAGTGGAGGTGGTGGTGGAGATGATTGTCACACAACCTGAGATTGAGTGGTGGAGATAACGGAGGTGGAGAAACAAAAATATCGTCTCCAGAGTTGGAGTTTGACAACATGTCACCTGTAGGGGAAAAATACATAATAGACTCAAAAAATGTGACATCGGCACTCACATAATAGTTTCGTCCTACAAGATCAAAATATCTATACCCTTTTTTGGGTACGGGAATAGCCAACAAACATACATTTGACAGCTTTTGGAGAGCTTGTCACGACCATGAGTGAAATTGTGGACAGATCACAGATCCAAAAACTCTGGGAGTAAGGGAGAATAGGTCCTTCTCGGGAAATACAATCAAGAAAGGAACATTTTATCCAAGAATCGTGGACGACATGCGATTCACTAGGTAACAGACAGTCAGAACCATATCACCCTAGAAAGAATGAGGAGCTTGACTCTGAATCAAAGTGTCCTCGTGACATCAAGAAAATGACAGTGTTTGCGTTCACCAACACCATTCTGATGTGACATGTAAGCACAAGACATCTGATGAACAATACCTAGAGATATCAGAAATTCAGATAACTTTAAAGTGGAAAATTCTAAGGCATTGTCAGTATAAATAAACTTCACATTAGCAAAAAAATATTCTTAGTTTCAATAAAAAGTGATCGAATGACATAACCAACTTCAGACTTCTTCTTTAACAAGAAGACCCAAGATAATCTAGAGAAATCATCCACACCAACCATATAGAACCTGTGTCCCTGATGATCAGGAACGCGAAACAACTTGAAGGACTGACTACTCTGATGACTCTGGCGACTCGGAGAAGAAGATGGATGGTGCTTCCCAAGCTGGCACGCCTCACATTACAAGTTGGTGCGAGTAGAGATCTGTGGGAGAACATGACACAGCTTCTGTAGACGAATATGCCCAAAGCGAAGATGCCACATGTAAGGAGAAACTGATCCAAAAGGAATTACTTCAGCACCAACACAAGGAGGCTAGACCAGTTTGTAGAGTCCTCTCTGCTTACAGTCACATCCAATCACCCTGCCCGATCAAATATGGCATGGAAATGAAAATCTTTTGTAATCTGGCTAATAGACTAAAGATTCATCTGAAATGTAGAAGCATGTAAAACATTCTACATACACATCGAGAGAGCTAGGACAATCTCCCCCTCACCAACGATGGGTAGATGAACCCTATTAGCAATCACCATTGATCTACTAGGAGGAATAGACCTATAAAAAATAAACTGAGCTCTATCGCCACACATATGATGCGAAGCTCCGAAGTCCATGATCTAATCAGTCACATCTGGACTGCGACAACTGGTTATTTCATAAGCAATATCTGTCGGACTTGTAGAAGCTATGTCAGCGTCTGCAACTAAAAAGATCCTGCTGGAGTGGTTAGTGTAGTCATCATCTCTCTCGGTCTAGAAATAATGTCATAAATCGTGTATCATGAGACGGGACTGGAGAAGACTTTGTTTGCTCAGCTACGCGAGCAGATGCAGGATACCCATGCTTCAGGTAGCATGTCTTCTCTGAATGACATGGACGGTGGCAGTGTAAACATGGGCCACGCTGACGTCCTCCTCCTCAACCATGGGGTCCTCGTCCACGAAATTGTGAAGTACTCCTCTGCCGCGAGAAGCAGCCATAACAGAGGGAGTTTGGGATGTGATAGCAGATGATGTAGTAATCCTGCTCAACCTCTTGTAGACCTCCTCCATTGGAGGTATCGTCTCACCAGTAAGTAGCTGAGTACGTGTTGCATCATACTCAGAGTCAAGTGATGATAGGAAGACACATGTCATTGTGGCATTCTGGTATGAATGTTGCTGCTCAGCGCTGGTAATAATGGGCATAAAGCTACGCAAACGCTCAAACATACCCCGAAGATGCAAGAAATGAGCATGAAGGGGTCGATCATTCTGCACGGTCAAGAAGATGTCGTACTGTAGCTGTAGAATCCTGCTCCCACATGGCCTTGGTTGTGGGTTGATTGACTATGTCATTGGCAATCTCTGTGGTGAGCGTCCCAGAGAGTCAAATCCTCGCATAGGCATTATCTCACTTCGAAGAAGTGCATTTGCCCCAGTCTTGTTCGTTGGCTCAGAATCCATCAGAATGTGCTCCTTGTTATGGCACTGCATGAGGGTTTGAAACTGCATGGACCACAACTCGTAGTTGGTCCAATCCATCTTGATGATGGGAGCCGGGCCCTTGAAGGCACCAGACGATGAAAAAATGTCACCCTTGTTTCTGACATGATAAAAGGAATGCCGAGCAAATCAAATCTGGAAGAAGATTGGGTAGTAGACAATTCTGATTGAGTCTATACAATCATATGGATGAGTGGTTGTATGTGTAGACTCGTACAACCATCCTCTTCAATCCTTCATGAACTCTAGGTTCGGGAAACGGGATTTATGCTCCCAAAATCATGATCCCCGGTCAAACTCAGACCGTATGTGGGTTCACCAATAGCCGAACAATGGCCCTATGACTGTGGAGCAGCAGCTCATGCCGCATGGATGCAGTGGAGAGCAGCTGCAAGCGCACATGTGGTGGCCGGCAATTGGCAGCGGCGGCCTGGCAGCATCTGGAAGGGAGCTGCGGGCTAGGGGAGGTCCAGCAAGCGACCTGGGCTGATCAGCGGCAGCGGGGCCTGGCGGCGTCTGACAGGGAGCTGCGGGTTGGGGGAGGTTCAACAAGAGGCCTGGGCTGATCAGTGGCGGCGGGGGTTGGGGGATTCATTGGTCGATAGCGGCTGGCTGGATGTTCGGTCGATCGGCGGCGACGGGCTCGTACGGTCGGCAGCGAGAGGAGAGAGGGTCGGGGGCTTTGATGGGATACAGGAACCCCGGTCTAGGACTCTAGGACCGTTGCTCTGATACCATGTTGGAGAAAATGAAATTGTTGGTTATTCATGAGACCATAGGGCTCTCTTATATAGGAGGAAAGCCTGTGTTAATTACATGAGAGGTACATAAAGAAAATGAAATAAGAAATAACACCAAAGAGGTACAACTATCTCAACAATTTTAAATATGCGAGTCATTTTTTTACGTATATTCTTATATATTTAAATGGTGGATGATCTTTGTGATTGGGTGCTGAAGGAATGTTTAGGGAGATTGGATGGTTACCTTGTACCCGTATTTTCAGCTCTCACTACAATGACATGTAGCGTGAAATGATTATTGTGTTGCTTTTGCTTGTATCTCATTGTGACGCCCTCGGATTCGGGCACCCATTTACACCGCATTCGTACTATTATATTCACAAGCGATCTCACTAAGTTAATGAAAATCAGGGAAATTTTTTTACGATTTGCTTTTGCATTTGACATTTACATCAATGTAATAATGGAACAACCATAGAACAAACACCAACAAGTGCCACCAATCTTTTCATTTCATTAATTTGCATAATTTATACATGTACAAAATAGACGACAATGTATATATATATCCCAAAATATATACATAAGAGAAAGAAAGCATTTACAATATGAGTTGAACAAAAACTATAACAAAAGAAACTGTACCATCTGGAATATACCCATCGCCAGGAATCATCAAGTGGTTAATGTGTTGCAGGCTCCTTTATTTCCAAAACATAAAAGGAATAAGAAGTATCAACAAGCGCTGGTAATTTCCAAAAAACGTACAAAAATAAGCAGGCATTTAATATGTTCAAAAGAAAGCAAGTAGACATGCATTTATGAATTTAAAATCTACCACTACCTACGTAGAAAAGGTTTTCAATTTATTCTATATGTATTTCCCACTGATTTCTCATTATCCCAAAATTTCTCATTTATAATACTTCCCATAGTAATTGAGGCTAGTAAATATATATTGTTTTCTTGTCATTAAGATCATGGTATGGATTTTGATAAGAAGTTGGTAAGGTGATGCTTAATTTGACTACTCGTTTCTTAATGGTAGAAAAGATGAAATTCTAATATGGTTCTCAATTCTATCTATCTTTCAAGTCTAGTGGATAGTCTGTGGTCTTGGTCTATGTATGACCTCACACTACGACTCTAAGGCATGAATAATGCCTTAGGGTTGGGGTGCCTCTATAGGCATGCGGTGTTGTGCAATGCATCGTAAGTTCCCAACACGTTCACTGGCTTATAGGAATTTCTAATTCAACTTCACTATAATAAATTCTGACCAACACAACTTATCATTGTTTTCAACTCTTAACCAAGATACATTATAACCCATTCAACTTTGATTGTAACTCCTCCAATCCTCATCTATAGCTGTTTCAGACTTAGCTCGGAATGATTCAGATTTTGTCTTGAAATTTAGATGTAACATCGTCAAACCTGTTGGCGGAAAGTAACAAAACTCAAGCGGTGAGGAAGTCTCCTAAGGAGACTCTTCCATCTCGCCCTCTTATTGGAGGTGCGATCCAATAGAGGGAAATGTCTACTCCAAAACTACGCCCCAGAGACAGGTGAGAGAGACTCTCCGGAAAAGTCACTCTAGAAACCAACCCGACTAGTATGGGAGAATGAGCTCGTACGAAAAACTGAAAAACCGAGGATCCCCCTCATGGGTATCCTAAAACAGAGGGTCAGTGGATTGATCAAAAGTCAGGATCCCAACGAGGCGTAAAACACTGCGAGCTCACGCAAAAACCGAAAAAGGGCTGGGATCCTATACCCGCGCACTTGGCGGCCGCTTCCTTAACTGAGCTTCCTATCTCTCGTCAGTTGAGGATCACCGTGCCCTCGCACGGTCATGTGTAAAGGTCACTATGACCGGCATAATTAAATGGCCTCCCTGATTCACAAATTGTATGGATGCACTCAATTCATATTTCATGAGTAAAAATTGATATCCGAGGCTTCAATTGATATGTACAAGAAGAATAGAGGGTTAACCCATCCCATTCTTTTGCTTAGTCACCTTCTCTTATTTAACTTTTCATCACTAAGTCATCGGGGGTCTAGTATGCATAAACGAAAGTATATAGAGTTTAATCAGGGAGCATTACGAAAAGAATTAATTCTAAGCACTTGGAAATGATACATTTGTATCACCTCAATTAAATTCTAAGCACTTGGAAAAGAATTAATATAAGATATTTACACCCCTTTTACTACACCAATCAAAAGATCAATTTCTTCCTTCTTAAGTTTAGTTAGTTGCTTCTTGGTATCGTCATAATCGTCCTTGTAATTGGTTGTCATGTATATATATATAGTATCACGCTAGCTCAAGAATAATTACTTTATCACATTATTATAATCTGGTTAGATTTGGCGGTAGCCCTTCGACCGGTATGGAGGTGCATAAGACTGGTTGGATGGTTGGATTCCATTAAAGCAAGAATTGCTTGGCCAACTGAGATCGTGTGTGCCAACCCACTTGTTCATATATTTCCACTCACTGTTTGTCATGACATTAAGTGTTAGTCCAACTCGTCCCAAATCTCAATCACCGGTTAACTTTACATATTCAAGTACTGTGCACATGGATTTACACGCTTAATATGTTGTGATCAAGGTTTTAAAAAACGTGAGGCGTATCGAGGCGTTTTTCCAGTATCGCCTCGAGACGTAAGCCTCGAGGCATATCGAGGCTTAAGCCTCGCTCTATAAAGAAAAAATTTCCTAAAACATGCTAATTAATCATAATTATATTTTACAAGTCCTAGAATATTAAATAGTTGTGATAAAAAAATAACTCGATGACAATGCAAGCTTGATGTCAGAGTAGGTAGGAGTATGGACACTCCTCAATTCCAGCAAACTCTTAGTTTCTTTAAATTGGACCTATATGATACAGCAACCTAGTGAACATCAGCATCTTGGCCGAGCTATTCTGACTCTTTTTGTTGATCATTGATCCAATTTCAAGCTCTATTTATTGGCCCCTTATTTTCAAACTCTCTGCATAGCATACAAGGGTTTGGAGATCTTCAATTGGAGCAAACTATGGAAACTTATTTTATTTCTGTTGAAGGTGGTCCTGCAAAGGATGGATAGACCTCAAAGTAGGACTAGCCAAGAACATGTATCTTACTTTAGGCTTCAGCTTGCATTTTGGTCTATCTCCTTGGGAAGATTTATCAAGCTTGCAAAAGTCGGCCGACTAGGCCGACTAGTCGGCCCGACTAGTCGAGTCGGGGGGGTAGCCGACTCGACTAGGCCTAGTCGGCCCTTAGTCGGTCCACCCGACTAGTCGGGCCGACTAGTCGGCCTAGTCGGCCGACTAATCGGCCGACTTTTACAACAACCTTTTTTATTTTTTTTGTTTTTCACTTTTTTTAAAAGCAAACATATTCTAATACGCTTAATGTTATATTTAAAGTCAATTACTTCTTTTGTTTCATCATGATGTCATATAAAATGTACAAATACATGTATATACATACGAATATATGTATAAAAAACTGATTTATATATTTAAAATAATTAAAAATTCAAAACCGACTATTGACCGACTAATTCCGACTAGTCGCCCGACTGCCGACTAATCCTTAGTAGGTGACCCCGCCGACCGAGTACCGACTACCGCTTTCTGCAACCTTGAGATTTATAGACCCATCATTTATCAAGCACCGTTTTCATTTATTTCCTATGTCAATGATAAATGTGGAGTAGAGCAGTGTGCAAGCAACCTGCAAGCTCCTCATGGATCACATCCAAATAGCTAACATGAGCTACCTACTCAAATCCCATATCAAATACAAGGCATGATGATATATGTTTACCCGTTAAGAAGGGGCTGGAAAGATCAATCCATCATTGGTCGATTAATAAATTTATGTCAAACCCTAGCTAATTAGAAATGACCCACGTAATTAATAAGTATAACTGATTCATGAGGCAACGCCTCACTTGCGCCTCACGCCTCAGCGCCTCGAGGCGCCCCTTACGACATTTGAGGTGCACGCCTCACTAAGGCTGCTTGAGGCGTGCGCCTCGAGGCGTTTTTTTCTGGAAAAACGCCTCTAGGCGTACGCCTCAACGCCTCGAGGCGCGTTTTAAAAACCATGGTTGTGATATAAACAATCGGGCACACATTACTTAGTTTCCATCTCTTATGAGAACATTACTAATATATAATACTGTAGAAAAATATGAAGCGGAAGCAAAAACATGGAACAAGAATAAAACATATGAAGAACGCGGGATTTTAACGTGGAACCCTACTCCGAGAGGAGCGGGATGAAACCACGGGAGAAGCCCCTGAATTGGGCGTTTCTTCTATTGAAGTTCTCAATGAGTACATGGGGTGTGGGGCTCCTTATATAGCCCCACGGACAGACCCAATAGTGACTGCTCCCCCATGTGGTACTAAACTTATGGGTAGGCTCTTTTCTTTTCCAACACTCCCCCTCAAGTTGATAGTTGGGACAGCTGCAACTTGCAACAATAAAGAAAAATATACACCATTACATCTTCACTTTAAATCACCACAATAAACGTATGTATCCGCAACTGGTAGACAAACCCGCTTGCTGATGGGTATATCAGGTCACCGGAACGTATCTCTGTCGTGCCTGGAAGGTCACCGGACTGTCTCTGTCGTGCCTGCATAGTCACAGGATCTCTGTCTCAGTCATGCCTGCGGGTCACCGGACTTTGTCTCCGTCGTGCCTTGAAGAAAACAAATCCAGTGCGGAGTCGATGTCGAGGATAGAGACACCACGACGAAGATCGATGCACATTGAAGATGGCTTGATATTCTGTGAAATCCGGAGTGTTTGGTCTGTCAGTCAATGATGTAGGATGCATATGGCTTTTACTCCCCCTTTCTCCCAAACTTGTGAGAATAATGAAAATAATAGACAAGTTGGGAGAAGCAAACATGAATCACATTTTTTTATGCGTACGGCTTTTTTTTTGTACGCGACTTTTTTTTCATTCATTCTTATTTTTTTAAAGAAACTCCTCTCTTTTTTTTTCAGCCTCCTTTCTATCCCCTTTTTTTTGAAATATTGCGGCTTTCTCCTTTTTTTCTTTTTTTTCACATCATTTTTTTACAATATATTTGTGTACATCAATATTTTCTCGTAAACCGTTCCATTTTTTTGTCTCTCTCTGTTTTTTTAAAGCCGTTCAACCCCTTTTTTGTGGCTTTTGCAATCATTTTTTTTGTAATTTGCGTACGCTTTTTTTCTCTCTTTTTTTTAATCCCTCACTCTCTCTCTTTTTAACAACATCATACGGCCTCTTCCTTCTCTCTTTTTTTTTGGTTTGAAGCAATACACGGCCAACATGGGCTTAAAACAACTTGCCACCCCTCTTTTTTCAACCAGACCACTGCCCCCCTTTCTCTTTTTTTTTATAAAAATAATGGACGGACCTTACAATAACGCTCTGGGTTCCCACGCATACTCGTGGGACATTCGTTGCGGCCGCCCAAGAGGATCCACCGATGGGGCATCTTCCATCGCCGCCAGAAAGTGGATCTCGCCCTGCGCGAGACTAGATTTGCCCGAAGGAGGCACGCAGGAGGGTGCGCCTGGGCTCGCCGCCTGGGGTCTTGAGAGGAGAGAGGCGTTCGCGGCGAGAGGCGGGGCTGGAGGAGAGCGCGCGTGGAGCCGCCTGGACTGGAGATCTCGCACGATGGTGCGGCTGGGAGGCGCCGCCTGCGGCCTGAATCGCGCGCTTGGAGAAAGAGCGTCAACCGTCAGAGATGCGGCCTGACTCCATCTCCAGCGCAGGGGAAGGCTGCTGCCGATTCCTGTGGGTGGTGCGCCTGTACGTGCGGAAGGAGAGGTGCGAGTTGGCAGCTTCTTGAAGTCGGGCGAGGGCTCATGGGAGAGCGCGTCGCCAGAAGAGGGCTGCCGCTAGGGCTTCGCCGTTCACGATGAAGCTGCCCGCTTGCGCCAGATCTGCCGGGCTTGAGCGCCGCACGGGGCGCTCCTCTTCGTGTTCTTAGCGCCGCCTTATGGATAAGGGCTTGAAGGGGCGTGCTGCCTGGATCGTACGCAGCCCGAAGGCTGGGGGTTGCCTGGGCACCGTCTTGGAGAACTCGCGCACGCCATGCACACGTGAAGAAGCGGAGAAGGCGTGCGCGCTGGGAGCGCCGTCTGGAGATCTGGAGGGTGCACGCCAGCGGTGTATCGCCTGCACGCGTGGGGCGCGCATGCTACTAGCATCGCTGAGGAGCAGGACTGCAGATTCTGAGATCTGGATTGGTAGGTCTGGGCGCAGGAAGGGCTGGAGATGTGCAGACCTGGGTGCCGCCAATATGCGGCTAGGATTTGTTGAGAAACCCTTGACAACATCTTTCGAAAATAGAACAGATCAGGATTTTACGAAGCCCAAATAACTCTTGAACAGATCTCACATATGTTACAAGAAAATAATGAATCTCGAAAATGAATAAAAATATGAAAATTTTTTTTTCGAGAATCGAACCCGCTCTGATACCATGTAGAAAAATATGAAGCGGAAGCAAAAACATGGAACAAGAATAAAACATATGAAGAACGCGGGATTTTAACGTGGGACCCTACTCCGAGAGGAGCGGGATGAAACCACGGGAGAAGCCCCTGAATTGGGCGTTTCTTCTATTGAAGTTCTCAATGAGTACAGGGGGTGTGGGGCTCCTTATATAGCCCCACGGACAGACCCAATAGTGACTGCTCCCCCATGTGGTACTAAACTTATGGGTAGGCTCTTTTCTTTTCCAACAAATACTGTTTTAGCATACATAACAACTAACAATTATTTTCGACTAAGATTCATAATTAGTGCATATTATCTATTTATAACCTGGAGGTTGGATCTTGGGGATAATAATTAAAGCTCCTCTATTAAAAAAACTAAGAAATCACAAATTCTGACACAACTGTATAGGTTCAATTTTTTAAAAAAATGGATGGCAGAATATTGAGGATTTATAACATGGATTAGAGGTGTTAATGTAGATTCAAGAGGAGAGGTGTCAAGCACATTTCTAAAGAATGATAACGCCACGTGCATGGCAGCAAAAGATGAGGAAGGAATGTTTCTTAATCTCTCCAATTTGGAGATTGAAAGCCTTTCATGCAGTGCTGGATGCTCCCACGTTGAAGAGAAATTTGAGAAAAGGATTGGGAGAGAGTGTATTTGAAGGGGAAAAGAGGCTTCGTTAGAATTGGGAAAGGAGAAACTAAAAAGATAAAAGGGGATGGGTAAGAATATATATAGAGGAGAAGGAAGGTTCAAGGAACCTTTCCTTTTTTTCTGTTTTTTTCTCTTATTTATTTAGAGTGTTAAAGTCGACTGCATTCGTGTCTTGGGTGTTGGATTTTGACGTGCAATATCTTGATTTGATCGTCTCTGAACAACGATCAAAATGAGTATAATATTGATATACTTCCGATCAAGCTTGCAAAAGTCGGCCGACTAGGCCGACTAGTCGGCCCGACTAGTCGAGTCGGGGGGGTAGCCGACTCGACTAGGCCTAGTCGGCCCTTAGTCGGTCCACCCGACTAGTCGGGCCGACTAGTCGGCCTAGTCGGCCGACTACTCGGCCGACTTTTACAACAACCTTTTTTATTTTTTTTGTTTTTCACTTTTTTTAAAAGCAAACATATTCTAATACGCTTAATGTTATATTTAAAGTCAATTACTTCTTTTGTTTCATCATGATGTCATATAAAATGTACAAATACATGTATATACATACGAATATATGTATAAAAAACTGATTTATATATTTAAAATAATTAAAAATTCAAAACCGACTATTGACCGACTAATTCCGACTAGTCGCCCGACTGCCGACTAATCCTTAGTAGGTGACCCCGCCGACCGAGTACCGACTACCGCTTTCTGCAACCTTGCTTCCGATCGTGTTTTGATTCTCCGAAATTTTCGAGATACGCTTTTGGTTTGTGGTTAAATTTTACGATTTAAAAATACCAAAAGGCCTCTGATTGACGAACGGTCAAATCCGTTGATCTTACTTCGTCGAACCGGATTTTTAGCTAGTCTCGATTTATTTCGCAGTTTCCGAATTTACGTCGCGGCTTTTTTGCGCACGCATTACGATGCAACCGATTTTTGGTCGATTTCGTCCGAACGACTTTTGATTCATGATCAATTGATCGATTTAGGTTTTTTAGCATTGACCAAGAATTTTATTGGGTTGATCGGACCTAAATCGGATCGGATTCGGGTGTGTGCGGATTCGGATGTTACACTCATTTACATTCATTTAATCATGAATATTTACATAAATAGCATTACATGTCTTGCATAATTTACATTCATTTAATCATGAATATTTGCGTAAATATTATTACATGTCTTGCATACATATCAACATATTTGTCTTGCACAAGAGTGCACAGAAATGTCGTTAGCTGTTTTAAGACAATTTCGCATAATTTGTCAACCACATTAGTTTTATAAAAATATTTTTAACTTTATTAAGTATGCAATGGAGTGCTGTGAGATTTTTTGAATTCTTCTGCCTCGTTTTTGTGACTTGTTACTTGAAATTTTTTATTATGGCTCATTACTTTTTTTTGGATTTCCAGACATGACATATTGTTTTTTTGGGTTGCGAGAATGGTTATGTTGGGAATTGAGTTTACAGGAATTACACCATTTTCTTATGTCTACCTGCATGGACTCATCCGTGACTCTCAGGTATGCATCTGCTTGGAAAGGAAATATATAACAATTATTAATGGATTTTTGTAAATCCTGATGAACATACAAAGGATCATATGATATAGCTGTATTTATATTTTTATCTTGATATTTTTTATGGACTGTAATTTTCTGATTAACCATCATGTCACTGTTTGCTTAAATATTTATTTTGATGCAACAATAAATCTGAATAACCATTCACTTGCGGATTTTTGCAATGAATCTTATTTAAAGAGCTAACAGCTGTACCAGCAAGATTTGCTTGTAGTAGGAATTTACGAACTTACTAAAATTTCCAAATTTTAACTGCACGTTTTATGGTGTTTCTACTTGTCGTAAGTTCCCTCAGGATATATATATATATATATATATATTCATCCCAATATTATTTATTTCCTTAAACAAACTTATTTATCATTTAATGATAACCGTTTTTTTACTGATTATATTATATTAGTTGGTGAAATCTAAAGAATGTCAGTTCCGTCCAAATCAACAGATAGATATTCGATCTGAAAATAAATGACAGGTATGTTTGAAACTGAATGCATGTAAAGATGTCTTTCCCTTGGATTAGAGTGTTTAGAGATGTGCCCCGTATAAGGAAGATGATAGAAGATGAATAGACAAGGAAATCTTACAGGACAGTAAATTAACTTCTCAGTCCAGAAGATTCATGTGATCAAATGCAAGATGGGTCACTTAAAGACTATAAATGGATGAGTGCCAGCTCATAAATATTATTATATAGGGTGCGGAATAATTAAATGGGCAAAAAAGAGCACGTGCTCAAGATGAACTCATCTTTCTTTTGATCTCTTGTGTTGCATAGTTCATCATTTCGAGAAAGATTTTCTTGGTTTTACTTTCTCATCGTGCGTGCCTAACATAGAGCCCTATCAAGTATTACATGCATTTTGAAGTCTTGCATGAAGTATCATGCAGAAACCATGAAAAGTGGCAAGTGCCTTGCTAATTGATATTTTCTCGTGCAACAACAATTACTCTATCATGGTGATGTAGATTTCAAGTGTTTATTTTGGGAATTGCAATGCTATGACAATATCCACTTGTTTTTGTTTCTTTAGAAGAAAGAGGGTGACCACCCAATGTCCAAAACGTATATCAATGGAGAACAACACATTTGTTTGTTTTTTGCCAAGAGAATTTGCATTGGTTTCGTGGTACTTATATCATTTAGCATGTTAAAAGACTTTTTTGTTCTTATGATTTATAGGGCGTGGTTTTTAATGTGTTGGAAGAAATGGTGGGATTTACATTGAATTAATGTGGAGTGGTTGCAATTATGGATTGACATTAGAAGAGGGTTGGAGAATGAATGGTCTTGAGTCTCCTTATATAGGGACTTAAAAGTTAAAACAATCGTTATTGGAAGTTAATTAGCAGTAATACATCAAAGGATGTGTTAATTTGGCCAAAATAGCAATTTCCATACAAATTGAGTGGTCACGACAAAAAGTAATTGACATGCCATTCTTGTTAGTCCACTGAAGCCCAAATTTGTCAACTGGTCAATTTGGGTAGTAGGTTTAAAACGGATGAAATGTCAAGTCCTTATTTTGGCAATTGAAACACAAGTAGTCAACTGGTGCAAGAATTAATTGACTGAAATGTCAATTAGTTGACTGAAATTGAGATTTAGTTGACTGATACAAGTTTGAATCTTGCTCTAAGAGAGTAGATGCATGATATTATAAAGTTTATGTTGCAACTCTTTTATATAATATATTTTGAGCTTCCATGTTTTCTTTTACTTTAGAGCTCCCCTTTAATTTCATACTTAAGATATGAACGGAAGTATCATAGCCAATACTATGCGTGATTTATCTAAAAAGATATGTTATCAAGTCACCTAGTACCTCAATGGAGGTGGACTTCTCTAATCGGTGTATCTCGTTGGGGGTTGCATCTGTTATCTTTTTGAATTGGATGTTCCTTCAATTGATGAAAGTTTCATCTCTGATGGTTATGCGGCTTCCTGCTTGTATCGATTTTGTGGACCTTGGTGGCTGCAATATAGTCTCTTATACCCTTTGTACTTTCGATCAAAAACTTTTTTTCAATAAAGAATTAGATTTGTCTCTAAGCTCTTTAATTTCACTTGTAAACAAGAAAACTATTATTAAGTTCTTAAAGATAAATTTTTAAGAGATTCATCCTCTTTCTTAGCAATATCTAGGTTGAAAACCTATTTTCTTTAAGCAAATTTTCATTTTTTAGCCTATCAATCTCATTTTCATGCTGCTTAGTTTTAATAAAAAGTTCTTGTGAAACTTAAGAACTCATCATATGACTTACCTTCATCCTTGTTATCTAACTCGATGGTGTCTACTAGTACAAGGCATGTATTTTCATCGTGGGTATCACTATCGATGTCGGTAGCATCATCCAAAGAGCATGGAATTCCTTCTTGAATTTGTTGGATTTCTTTTCAGAAGGTTGCTCCTTTATTAGCACGGAACAAGTCTTCTTCATATGTCCAGACTTCTTGCACTTGAGGCATTCATATTGTTCTTCCCCATCGTTTTTCTTATTAGCGAATTTGATCTTATTTTTGGGGAATTTCTTGAATTGTTGTGTAATCATCGCAATATCCTTGTCTTCCTCATACTTGGATTGATCCTTCGATTGAGTAGCCTTAATGCCAAAATACTCTTTTGTGGATCTTCCTCCTTTTTCATGTTATCAATCTTAGTTTAATAGGCAAGAAAAATAACTAGCAAGTTGTCGAGAGTCATCGTGTTGAAGTCAGAAGACTCCTCCATGGTGGTAACCTTGTGCTCCCACTTAGGTGAGAATAAGTGTAGCACCTGGGGATGGGGATGGTTGGGAAGAGGGGCGAGGTGTTTAAGCGGCTCGCAGGCGGAGGCGCTGCTGGTGCCGTTCTCAGAGGCTGAGATCAGAAGCGCGGTATGGAGCCTGGACGCGGATGGGGCTCCGAGACCCGATGGTTTCCCGGTGTTCTTCTATAAGGAGTTCTGGGACATGTTGAAAGGAGAGATTGTTGACCTGATGAACGAGTTTGCTGAGGGCAACAGGGGTTTTGATAAAATCAACAAGGCTTTATTATTCATGCTGCCAAAGAAGGACTTTCCAACAAGTATCGAGGATTATCGCCCAATCGCGTTCTCCAATGCATTATATATGATTGCCGCGAAGATGTTGGCGAACCACCTCAAGCTGGTTATAGACTTGGTGGTCTTACACAGGCAGAGTGCTTTCATTCCTGGGAGAAAAATGACGGATGGATTAGTGATGGCGTCTGAGATTTTTTTGCACCGGAAAAGGTCGAAGTCGAAAGGTGCTCTTTGGAAGATTGGTTTCTCCAAGGCATATGACTGTGTTGACTGGAATTTCATGTGGACATCGTTAAGGCAGAGGGGCTTCTCGGAGGTGTGGATCGGGTGGATGAAAAGATGTATAATGACGGCTTCGTTCTCTATATTGGTTAATGGTAGGCCGGAGGGTGGTCCTTTCTAGCCACAACGGGGGGTGCGACAGGGCTGCCCCCTTGCCCCGATGCTCTTTGTGATAGTCGCCGATGCCTTGGCCATTTTGTTCAATCAGGCTGTGGAGTTAGACCTATGTGTCGGTTTCCGTCTGGAGGATATATCTATACCTGTGCTTCAGTATGCAGTTGACACGTTAATCCTGCTTGGAGGGTCGGAGGCGCACACGACGAACGCGGCACTGCTGGTTGACATATTTGGTGAGCTCTCGGGTCTGGTTGCCAACAACGCGAAGTGCAAGGTGGTCACCTTCCGCATGACTGACGGCGAGAACGAGGCGGTGGCTACTATAACTCGCTGCTCTCTGTGGTCGATGCCGCTGACATATCTTGGCCTGCCATTGACGGATGGGAAATTGAAGAAATCAGATTGGGATATTGTGTTCCATAAGATGGAGCAAAAGATGGCAGGCTAGAAGGCGACAACTTTGTCCAAGGGAAGCAAGCTTGTCTTGTTGAAGCACGTCCTTTCCGCGATATCGCTTTTCTTCTTTGATATGTGTATCCTCCCTGTTGGTGTGCGGAAGAAGATGGAGGCGTTGATGAAGTTTTTCCTTTGGTCGGATGGCAAACAACAAGGGGCGGGGCTTCATCTTGTGGGGTAGAAGGAGGTGAGAAGAGGAAAAAGGATGGTGGCATGGGCATTCGGGATGTTGATTGCATGAACAAGGCGTTGCTAGGCAAATTGGTTGCCCAGATCTGGGGTCACTCATCCTCTTTGGTGCACAGGCTTCTTCGCAAGATCTATGGGGTCCAGGGAGAGCTGGAGGTTGGGAGGCTGCGGTGGAAATCTCCCCTTTGGTCTGGTGTCAGTGTCGTTCTCCCGTCTCTCGCCCAATTTTTGGTACCGAAAGTGGGAGATGGGTGCTTGTTTCATTTCTGGGAGGATGATTGGACGGGGGAGGGAAGGTTGTGCACCAGGTTTCCGAGATTGTTTGCTCTGGCGGCTGATCGAGGTGGTACTCTTAGTCTGGTGGGGGGGACATGCACTTGGGCACCCTTGTTCGTCAATGATTTACCGAGGCAGAGGCTGGAGGACTTTCTTGCGTTGCAATCTGAGCTGTCGTTGGTGGCTGACACTCTCCATGCATCCCACGCCGTGAATGCGGATCACTTTGAATGAAGGGAATGAAGCTCTCCACCAAAGCAATATATTATCACATGAGTAGTTCTTCGGAGACGCTTGACGCGGATCTAATTCAGGATTTAAGAGTGGTTTGGGCAGCAAAGATTCCTAAAAGGGTCAAGATTTTCCTGTGGTGCTTAAGGAGGGATCGCATTTGTGACTAAGTGAGGCGGGCAAATATCTTCGGTGTTCAAGATGTGATGTGTGATGGGTTCCATGGGTAGCAGGAGGACGTGGAACATATTTTTTTCAAATGTCAAAGCTCGTCTGAGGTTTGGCGTGAGCTGGGCTTGTCCTAGCTGCGGTATGAAGATACGTCTTTTTGGCAGTCGATCAGGAGGGTGGGACATGGTTCCATGGCGGATGTCTCAATGGCATTCGTGGGGCTGTGGGCGATCTGGCTGGGTAGAAATGACATCATCTTTAAAAATCAAACGTTCTACTCGGAAAATGCTTATATCCATTGTAAAGCCCTTTTACAACTTCTGGGCTTCTCGCTAATGTAGCACCACTTTTCGTTTTAATATAATTTTAAGGCAGTAGCTCCCACCTTGGGAGTTTACCCGTGGTTGGTTTTTCAAAAAAAGTGTAGCACCTTAGCCGGTAGCTCTCTGGGTAGAAATGTTTGGCCAAAATTCGGAATTGTTCTAGAATTACTAAAAAACAAATATTCATGTCCTTGATACATTCTTCCCAGTTGATCTTGAGCATCTTGTATTCGCACATATGCATGCGGAATCAATATCTTTTTTCATTCTGTTTGTACCTTTATGGAGGCATTCCTGGATCTCGTGAGCTGTTTTCAGATGGGATAATCAAATTCAACTTCGAAGAATGCACAATATAACACATGAGTTGCCTTTGAGTTTATGGACATCGGCTTCTTTGCATCGATCTGGCCTCCATACTCTTTTATAAACTCGGCATCCTTCTTCATAATGTAGTGCATATCAAAATCCCCATATTGCAAGAAGATTATCATCTTTGGCTCTTGTTGCGAGTAGTTGATGCCGTTGAAACATGGTAACAGGGTGGTTGAATTTCCTTCCTTTCTTGATCTGATGTTGTCTGCTTTGCATTTCAGTTTGTTACGATGGTGGTTTGGTCCATGCTCTGATACCAATTTGATATTTTGCAGTTGAATTGCAATATGTGGAGTTCTATCAAGTAAATACGATGGATCAATTTTGTCCATTTATCATGTGGATCACAACCAAACAATGTCAAATGTATAAAATTGTCAAATCATAGAGATAATCAATCAACCACATATGGACTTATGTATTGTTACGAGGAAACCCAAATCACGTGAAACCCTCAACCAGAGTTCTTCCGACTCGAGATCAATCAACCAAAACTCTTGATCCCTTTCCGTTATCAAACGGCTTTCAACAAAGTAACTCCTCCTTAATTACAATATTAGAAACCACTAATACCATACTTTTCTTCCTAACCGGAAGATGGGCTCTCACACATGAGCACCCCATATATTAATACATGTAATAAAATTCTTTTCAATCTCAAAATAATATGAAATGCAGTATGAGGTAATCAAAACGATCTTATAGATTTATACTACACAACGCCAATGCAATGAGACATAAATATGCGATACACCTTATTCTTCTCTCACGGAATGGAATTGAGCATACTGAGAGACTCTTTTTATCACTTCGAAAAAAATAGTGTTGAATTGTAGAGAACGAATGGCCTTAGGTCTCCTTATATATGGACTTAATCCAACTGTTATTAGAAGAGAGTTAATATCAATACATTAAAGGGTGTTGGTTGGCCAAATTATTTGTTGCCATATGTATCTAGTGGTCACGTTAAAAATAGTTGACTTACACTTTGGTTTCGTCGACGCCTAAATTAGTTGATTAATCATGGTTAATAGGTTGAAAACGGGTGAAACGCCAAGACATTATTTTGACCGTTGGATTACACACGCAGTCGACTAGTGCACAAATTAGTCGATTGAATGGTTAATTGGTCAGATTGAAATTGAGATTTGGTCGACCGATTTAAGGTCGAATCCCGATCAGAGTAGATGCATGATGCATGATATTGTAATATTTGCAATTCAACTCTCTTATATCACACCTTCTAATTTCTTTTACTTTAGAGCTCCCCCTTAATTTTATACTTAAGGCTCCCCTGAAAGATGGGAATGGAGGGATCATTGCATGTGTTATGCATGATTTATCTAAAGCTATATGCAAACTAGTCACCTAGTATTCTTGGTGGAAGTGGACTTCTCCAATCCTTATCTCCTTGGCGGTTGCTTCTATTGATCTTGTAGATCTCAGTAGCTGTAATTGTAGTCTAATACCTTTGTACTTAGGGTCCTTGAGGGTTATCTTGCAGAGAAATCTTAGGTACCCATCTTCCCAGTCTGTAATATGACTCCTCAAGTGTGGGCAGCATAGATGTCATGATCATCCGGTATCTAGACGAAGCATAACTCAGATCAAGGTCTACAAAAAACACCATAAACTCCATTTCCTTGTGATGTTCTTTATATTTTAGATGCACTTGCACCATGGAATACATGCATTATGTTATCGAACAATGATTTTAGCATAGAGAAATATTTAACTGTGCGATGACTAGGCTGCTTCAGATTCATCATATGATAGTCTTTCTGAAACACAATAACGGAGGGTTGGTTATATGCACATATGTCCTTTCATAAAGCTTCACATATTATAGGCACTTTCATAATAAGTAAATTCATCTTGAATTTTGAAAATGACACTTAAGGATAATCTATACCATTTTCTTTGTGCTACATGACATTCTTCTTAGTCTTTGCGGCATGCTCTAGTTCTAGAAGAATGTGCTCCTCAACGTATGCAAGCAATTATATTAAACATATTTAGATCATATCACGAGTCAAAAATAGTCTGGATGATCTGAGAAAGCCTTGAGAGAGGTATCGTTGGTCGAGGCAACATCAGGCTAGTCGACTTCGTGCCTGGGCTACAACAGGCCGAATTGGGTCGGGGGCTATGCTGGTGGCCATAGGAGTGGTAGCAGTAGGATTGTGGCATGGTTTCCATGGATAAGGGTTGTCAGTGAGGATAGGGTGACTTCGTTGAGAGGGGGAAAGGTTTTGATACGAAGTTGAATACTTGTATGTATTTCTTGCTGAGATGAATCTATAGGACTCTATATAAAGGGAGACTAAAGTTAGAGTTCACTGTAAAAAGAAAGATATAATAATCATCGAAGGAGTACTGTACAACTCATATCACACAATATGATCTTTCTAGAGAGGCCTCTATTAAATTCCATGTATTCATCTTGGGGTCATTTGAGCAATTTGTAGTGTCCTTCAAATTCCACATGATCTATCTAGGTTTACAACTAATCTACTGATCAGTTTGTTGAGTCTCTAGCATGTAAACTATTCGTTTGATTTCTGACCAATGTAAGCATTCATGATATTTGTGCTCCGTTTTTGGGGGATTTGTGGGTTGGGGGGGGGGGGGGGGGGGGGCTGTGAGTGTTGATAACTATATGGTTGGCGTTTTTTCATGTACCCTTTTTTTACAACTTATTCAGTCCCACATCACCTTTCTATTACGTTGACCATTATTTAGCTTTCCCAACAGCTATATGATACATCAGTTTTAGTAACATTTATTTTTCAAGGAAAATTAGAAATATAACACCATTTCGAAAATGGGTTTTCCTAGTCCATTGATGTCGCAATGACTGCAAAATATTCATAAAGTGGAACCACATTTGGTATCTTATGTTTTTGCAGGGCAGGAAAATGTCCAAAACATTGGGAAATGTCATTGATCCTCTTGACTCTATCATGGAATATGGTGCAGATGCTTTGCGGTTTCCATTTCTCTGGGTAACTGCTGGCCAGGTGTTTATTACTTTTTCTAGATTTTTGTATTACCGAGGTGATGTATGCCATCGTTGTAAATGATAAATTTAATAATAAGATTTATTCTGCACCTCACATTATCTTACAGGATCTTAATCTGTCTACTGAGCGACTAGTCTCAAATAAGGCCTTCACAAATAAACTCTGGAATGCTGGGAAGTTTGTTTTGCAGAACTTGCCAAATACTGCTGATGCTATATCCTGGGAAGTCTTACTAGATTTGAAGGTCAGATTTCTCTTATATCTTTTTATTTCATATTTTGCTGATCTGGCGGTCTTGCAATCGTATGAAAAATTTTCAAGGCTAAGCATGTGAATAATTTTGATGATTCATACCATCTGTTTTCTTTCAAAATCTATGCCACTAATTCGGTGCCACTAATTCGGTACTGAGAGGTGAAAAGATTAAATTGTGGATTTGTGAATGGACCTCTGTTTCAATTTTATCTGAACTTTCTGGGTTTTGACGCTGATCAAATGCTGTTTTGGTATCCTCCAGTTTGACTCAGAAGAATCACTTTTGATCTTACCTTTGTCCGAATGTTGGGTGGTATGGATTTATGATTTTCCTACAATCTAAACCAATACATGCGAGGAAAAACACAATCTGATTTGATTCTTTTTGCCTTATAGGTCTCTGAACTTCATAGGCTGGTTGATAGTGTCACGTCTAGCTACGAGAGATTCTTCTTTGGAGATGCTGGTAGGGAAATCTATGATTTCTTTTGGGGTGATTTTGCAGATTGGTAAGATGGGCCCATATGCCATTTTTCTAGTAGTTGCTTATATTATGTTGAGAATTATTTTGTATGTGCTTATTTAATTCGTCTTTATTATGTATTCTATCTTTTGAGTTTTCTCATGTATATAAGAGAGCCTATGACCCTCATAATAAATAAGTAATTATTTTCTCTACACATGGTATCAAAGCGGTGGTTCTATACCGGAGCCATGAGTCCCACATGTCTCACCTCTACGTCCTAGCCTCTGATTGACACCCCCTCTCTTCACACGCTTCTTTCGATTGTCGCCCACCCCGCACTCTCATTCCAGCGATGGCCCAACGACTATTATTGCGGCATCTGGAGGTGGCCATGCGGCCCTTATTGCGGCCTATCGCTGCATAGGGCATCGTCTAGAGGGGGGGCTCTCGAGCGTGACTTGTACTCGTGGCACCCACTAGCAGTTCAGGTCGCATCTAACAGCATCTGTAGTGACTCTAGTCATCACCACTTAAGCTCTGAGGTGTTCAATCATCTCGGCAGCTACCCTAGCCGTCTGCCACTCGGTGCGACACTGTGTCAACTTTCTAGATCGTATCACATTCTAGTTTTAGGGGTAATTTCAGATAACTAAGACCTATTCGCTAGCCCTAATGCGCATTCTGTGTTGATGGGAACGGTTTTGGCATGAGTCTGCACACACAACTAATTTCCCATATGATTATGTAGACACCTTCATATCACTGTACATCCCCAGTTGTGTTTTTTCTCAGCTCGTTCATCATCATGTCAGAGAGCAAGGCAGACTTATACTCCTTCTGTGCCTTCAAATACTTAGCATCCATATTCAAGATGGATATAACCTGTTGGGAAAAATGAGCAAGTTGTTTATTCCATAAGCCCTAGGCTCTCTTATATAGGAGAGTAGCCTATGGGTAAATTACACAAAGCATATAACTGGAAATAAAAATAACAGAAAGATACAGAAACTACTATATGCGTTAACACTCCCCCTCAAGATGGAGCATAGATATCGATCATGCTCAGCTTGGATGCGCACTTCTGGAATGGGCCTCGTAGTAATGCTTTGGTGAATATATCCGTTGTTTGATTTTCTGAGGCAACATGAGATGTAGCAATGAAATCCTTCTGAATCATGTCACGTATAAAGTGACAGTCAACCTCAATGTGCTTGGTCCGCTCATGGAATGCTGGGTTGTTTGCAATGAATAAAGCTGCCAGATTATCACATTCCAAGGTCATAGGAAGTGATACATGTAGACATAGGTCTGTAAGTACACTTTTCACCCACATCATCTCTGTGGTAGCCTGAGCCATAGCCCTATATTCGGATTCAGCACTAGATCTAGCTACCACCGTCTGTTTCTTGCTCCTCCATGAGACTAGAGCATCTCCAACATAGACTGCAAACCCTGAGGTGGACTTCCTACCCTTGGGACATCCTGCATAGTCTGCATCCGCACATGCTGAGATAGAAATCCCTTTTCCCTTCTTAAATAGCAAACCTGCACCTGGAGATGATTTGAGATATCTAAGAATCATATGTATTGCATCCATATGAACCTGACGTGGTTGCTCCATGAACTGGCTCACACGGCTCACTGCAAATGATATATCGGGCCTAGTGATCGTGACATACAACAGTTTGCCTACCAGTTCTCTGTATCTTCTCCTGTCCACCTCCTCTGTGTCATCATCATAGAGCTTCATGCTAGGATCCATTGGTGTCGTAGCAGGCCGACACGCAAGCATACCTGTTTCACTCAACAGATCTGTAACATATTTCCTCTGCGACATTACCAATCCATACTGATTTCTAGCAAATTCCAGCCCCAGAAAATATCTAAGGACTCCAAGATCCTTAGTGACAAATTCGGTTCCCAGCTTTTCTTTCGCCTGCTTTATGCCCTGCTCATCATCTCCTGTAATCAAGATGTCATCTACATAAACCATGATTGCAATAATACCTCTAGCAGTCTTCTGTACAAATAAGGAATGATCAGCATTGGAGCGTTTGTATCCTTGTTTTTCAAAGAGGTCTGAGAGCTTCTGAAACCATGCTCTGGGGCTCTGCTTAAGGCCATAGATAGCCTTATGTAATATGCAAACCTTGGAACACTCCCCCTCAACAGCAAAACCGGGTGGCTGTTGCATGTAGACTTCCTCCTACAAATCTCCATATAAGAAAGAGTTCTTCACATCCAGCTGATACAGTGGCCAGTCTCTAGTAACTGCAACTGACAACAAGATCCGGAGAGTGGAATGACGGGCTACTGGCGAGAATGTATCAAGGTAATCCACCCCGTATGTCTGTGTAAAGCCACGCGCAACAAGCCGTGCCTTGTATCTATCAATAGAATCATCTGCATTGTGCTTCACTGTAAACACCCACTTACAGCTCATCGGGGTCACATCTGGAGGTATAGGAACTAGACTCCAAGTTCCTCTGGACTGAAGTGCCGCCATTTCTTCCTCCATTGCTAGCCGTCATCTACTGTCCTGCAGAGCATCTTGATAATTCCGTGAAATATCTACAGCTGAAAAGAGCCACCACAAATGTCCTGAAAACACCAGATAGTCTCTCAAGAGACACAGAGGCTGACAAGGGATATGTAACACAGCTCCTCTTCGATTTTCGTATAGCAATGGGAACATCTAAATCGGTTGTAGCCTCATCTGGCCCCTGCAATATATTCTGCTCAGAAATATCATTAGATCCATCAATAGAAGTATCTTCAGTACATACCATAGGCGGGCTAGGAGACGAGCCATGACTATGAGCAGGAGGATGCCTGCGGGTATAATGGAAAGGTAGTGGTGAGACGGGGATCTGTAGTGGTGGTGGTGGTGACGGTGGTGGTGGTTGTTCTGCAGGAGGTGGTGGTGTCATGTATATGACATTGGTAGGCAGTGGAAGAAGCTGTTGAGCACCTGAGTCTGAAAAATACATCACAGATTCAAAAAATGTAACATCTGCACTGACCATATACCGCCGACACAGAGGATCAAAACACTTGTACCCCTTTTGTGTTCTGGAGTACCCGACGAAGACACATTTGACAGCCCTAGGAGAGAGCTTGTCAGTACCAGGAGACAACTGATGGACAAAGGCAACTGAACCAAACACACGGGGGGTAAGAGAGAACAGATCCTTCCCAGGATAGATAAGGGAAAACGGGATCTGTTCATCCAAGACAGAGAACGGCATACGATTGATTAGGTAACATGCAGTGAGAACTGCATCACCCCAGTAAGAGTAGGGAACATGATTCTGTATAAGAAGTGATCTTGTGACATCAAGAAGGTGGCGATGTTTCCTTTCAGCAATTCCATTTTGTTGAGATGTATGAGCACAGGATGTTTGGTGGACAATCCCTTTTGAGGAGTAATAATTGACAAGGACATTAGTACACAATTCTAGAGCATTATCACTTCTCACAAACTTCACAGATGTGGAGAAAACATTTTGAATTTCATTCAGAAAATGGATAATGATATTTCCTGCTTCAGATTTATTTTTCATCAAAAACACCCATGACACACGAGAAAAATCATCCACAAATACTATATAAAATCTGTGTCCCTGATGATCAGGTACACGACTCGGACCCCATACATCAATATGATATAACTCGAACTTGGAGGTACTACTCCGACCTGGACGACTGAGAAAGGTCGACCTGTGATGCTTTCCCAACTGACACGCCTCACATTGGATAGGTGTGTGAGGAAGACCATGAGGTAACACAACGCAACTTCTGAAGCGGTAGATGTCCAAGGCGCAGATGCCACAATAAAGGAGATACTGGTCCAGTGGAAATGGATGAGGTGCCAGCGAAAGGGGTCTGATTCAGGCGGTAGAGGCCTCCTTGCTCATAGCCACGACCAATCACGTTGCCCGTACGGATGTCCTGAAAAATCAGAGAAGAGGGATCAAAAATTGCCCGACAATGTAAGTCCTTCGTAATCTGACTAATTGACAATAAATTCATTGAAAAGTCAGGTGCATGTCGCACATTCTTGAGCTGCATAGAAGATGTCAATCGAATCTCCCCCTGACCAGTGATGGGGGAATGTGTACCGTTGGCGATTACCACTGTTCGGCCTGGAGGAATCTGAGTGTATCCTGTAAGTAAATTATGGTCGCCACATAGGTGATGTGTAGCGCCCGAGTCCATAATCCATGGTAATATATCTGATCTAGTACTGGTGAATGCAACTATGCTACCTGAAGCACTGGTCGATGCAGAGGCAGAAGCAGCAGCATTAAATTGACTCTCAGTAGTCGGTGCTGGACCAGATGGGGGGATAATGCCCCTCAGACGGGCAACTAGATCGTCGAACCGCTGATCCAAAGTAGCAGCAGATGGAGGCTCTATCTGCTCAGCGACTCGTGCAGATGCAGGAAATCCATGCTTCGAATAGCATGTGTCTTCATTGTGTCCTACACGATGACAATATGTACATGTTGGCCTAGTACGACCACCTCTTCCACGGGGTCCACGTCCACGCCCCTGATGTCGAAATTCGCGACCCCTGTTGGCTGCCATGGCTGAAGTATTCTGATTCGCAGCCGTGGAAGGAACTGTGATCCGACTCAATCTATGAAAAGCTTCCTCTATGGGAGGAATAGTAGAGTCGGCCAAAATCTGTGATCGTGTCGCCTCATACTCTGGATCGAGTGCAGCCAGGAACACGCCCACCATAGTCGTGTTCCTGTATGTCTTTTGATGTTCTGGCGTGGCTGTAAGGGGTATGAAGCTGTAGAGCTTTTCGAACATCCCTCTCAGTGATGTATAGGGAGAATGTAGAGGGCGACCATTCTGCTTTATTGTGAATATATCATGCTGAAGTTGCAGAATTTTTGTCTCGTTCTTCGCCTGCGAGTATGTAGCCGCCAGAATGTCCCACATATCCTTGGTTGTGGGTTGATGTAGGATGTCATTGGCAATTTCAATTGCCAATGTACCAGATAGCCAAACCTTGGCATATGCATCATCAGCCTCCCAAGAGGCATTGGCTCCAGTCTTCTCAGCAGGCTCTGGTTCGGTAAGGATGTGCTTGTTGCATGTTGACTTCATCATGCTCATGAATTGCATTGCCCACAGTTCATAGTTTGTACCATCCATCTTTACTATAGGCGCTGGACCACGAAAGGCGCCATTAGATGGGATATCCGACTTGTTTTCTGACATACTGGAGACTGAAGACCGGAGCGATTGACCAATGATGAACTTCGTCTACAATGACATTGACGGGTTTAGTTGCACGTGTAGACCTCAAGCAACTAAACCCATGAAGATGATGTTGTGCGCTTTAGGCTTAGCACGCGCACGCGTACATGAGGCACACGCGCACGCGCAAACTCAACCGGGAGAGCGCACGGTCATTGGCGAACTGGTGCGTGATGCACGCACTGGTAGCGCGCTGTAGCGTGCACTGGTGGCACGCTGGGTCGGCGCAGCTGCGCGTGAGATGCTACAGCGTTGTAGCGCTACAGCACGGGGTGACGCCCGCGCAGGAGATGGGAGGGCGGCGCAGAGGAGGCGCGCAGATCGCACGCGCAGAGGAGCCGCGCAGATCATACACGCAGAGGAGGCGCGCAGATGCTACAGCCGATCGGAGAGGTGCGCAGAGGCTCGCGCAGAGGAAGGGAGCGCCGGCGCACGTGCGGCGGAAGAGAGGGCGACGTCGATCAAGGAGAGAAAGAAGGAGAGGCCGGTGGGTGGGGTAGGGTAGGGTTAGGGTTTCGTGAACTCCAGTCTAGGACCGTCGCTCTGATACCATGTTGGGAAAAATGAGCAAGTTGTTTATTCCATAAGCCCTAGGCTCTCTTATATAGGAGAGTAGCCTATGGATAAATTACACAAAGCATATAACTAGAAATAAAAATAACAGAAAGATACAGAAACAACTATATGCGTTAACATAACCAACTATGAGTTATGGTCCATGCAGTTCATGAGCCTTATGTAGTGCAACAATAAGGATCGCATTCTCACAACCAGAGCCGGTCGACAAACTGAGGTGAATGCTTCATGTAAGCAATATGACATGTATGTCTATGTGTGGCTATCTGTTACTTTTACCATGGAGGTAGCCACTGACATTCTCCATTAGCCCACTACCAGCGCAATGTGGGACATTCTCGTAGCCACATATTTTTAAGGCGAGGAATGAGACGAAAATCTTGCAGCTTCAAATGACATCTTCACAACTAAGTAGGTTGGTCGTTCGCTTCATGCTTTTTACTCTTGGCTCAGGCCATTTTTGAGAAGCTTCACAAATTCATGCCTCTGACCGCTTCGCAAAGCAGCAGAAGGCGCACATGAATGCCACTATGGTCAGAGTTTCCCTGGAGGCACTTGACTCATAATATAATGTTACACACACCCAGCTTCTTATGGGTGCATTTATATCTCCCATTTGAGGAGGCTTATAACAAACTGAGCAGGATGGCGATGCCTCTTGTAGTCACTACTCAGACCTCCTCTGTGATGATTGCAAAGGAGGTCTAGCTCATTTCAGAGGATGTTGTGTATGTGGCAGAGGAGGTGGACACCCGCGTGAGCTGTGCACCTATTGTCACTGTTCTGACCACTCTATGGACACCTACTGCTAGAAGTATGGTTACACTGCGTTCATTCATGTTGCCGAGCATGTTGAACCTACCGCCACTTCTCCTGATCAAAAGCTCGATGACCGTGTCTCCCGTCTGCGGGAGATTATGACTCATGCTATTGCCTCTATTAGTGCTCTTCCAGGCCCTTCTGGCATTAATGCCTCTTGCAGTACCTCAGGTGTAGTTTATATCCTTATTGTTTGTCACAGGGTAGACATTTCATTATGGGGTGCATCTCATTATCTATGCGGAAATAAAGCACAATTCACTTCTTACGTGTCGGTACACCCAAGCAGATTTGTTGTGTATGTGGTACACATTCTCCTATTGCTGGACATGAGGAGGTTCGGTTGATATTGTCTATGCGTCTGCAGAATATGCTCCATGCACATTACTTTTCAATAAATTCGTTATTTGTTAGATTAGCAAGGATTTGCATTGACGTTCCATATTTGGCCCCTCTTCTTGTGTTTCATGATATACTCAAGAGCAGGGCCATTGGATGTGGCCGTGAGCAAGTGGGTCTCTACAAATTGTTCCACTCTTCTTATGTTAGTGCATCTTCTATTCCCATTGACTCACTCTCCGTGCATATGTCATCTTCAGTTCAGTCACCTTCCTTTACAGAGGTTGTGTAGAGTCTTCTCGCCTATCCCATCTCAATCTACTTTTCAGTGCGAGACTTGTCATCTTGGGAAGAATCACCGCTCTAGTTTTCCTTGTTGTCAGGGTCGTAGTAGCGGTTCTTTATTTAAGTTAGTTCATTTTGATATTTAGGGTCTCAATCGTGTTCCTGACTATCAGTGCATATGTTTTTTTATCTAGTTTTTGCCGATGATTATTCTATTCTTTCTTGGCTGAGGATTGGTTTGTCATTCAAACTTTTATTTTTGAAATAAAGAACATTTTTCCTTTATTGTTAAGTATGTCTACTCTGACAATGCCTTGGAGTTTTGCACCATCCAGCTTTTTCAATTCTTCAATTCCCTTGGCATCATACATCTAACTGCATGTGCTTACAGTTCTCAGCAGAATGGTGTTGCTAAATGCAAACATCATCATCTTCTTGATGTTACTAGGACTCTCCTTATCCAAAGTCGTTCTCCCCACTCTTTCTGAGGTGATATTGTTCACACTGCATGCTACCTGATCAACCGTATGTCGTCCTCCGTGTTAGGGGAAAATGTTCTTTTTCGATTACGTTTCTCGATAAAGACATTCTCTCTTTAATACATCATACCTTTGACTCTTTGGCTTTTGTTCATCACCTGACTCCTACTCGTGACAAGCTCTCCCTCAAAGGATACAGATGCTTTGATCCTGTTAGACATAAATACTACGTTAGTGCTGATGTCACTTTCTTGAAGTCAATCATGTATTTTTGTCCTAATGGTGACTCGTTTAAGTCTAGTAAGAAGGTTTGCGTTCCACAGCCTTCTCTGCCACAATCACCACCATTGCCCCACTCGTGGTTCGTCCACCACCTCCTATGGCTTCTCCACGGCCTCCTCCTCTTTTGGTTCCCTACTCCTGTAGTTCCTCCTCCACCTCCTCTTGTGGTCCAAACTTTACCAAGATAACACATTCGCATGTTGCCTATTGTACCCCCTTCTCTCGTACCTTCCCCATCTTCCAGCACGTCCAAGGTAATTTCTAAGCATGTGGTTAATAATGGCACTGGTGATATGTCTATATAGCAGGATACCTTACAAGTTGAGCTACTTTACAGGACATAATTCTACCAGAGGATCTTGAGCAGCCCATTGCTCTTTAGAAGTGGGGGCGTATGTGTGCTACATATCCTCTTGTTACCCATATTTCTTTGGGCATCTTTCAGAGGATTTTAAGAAGTTTGTAGCGGGGTTGTCAGCCATAGAGATCCCACAAATATGTATCGAGGCTATGCAAAACCGTTATTGACGTTTGGCTATGTAGGAAGAGATGCACTCCAGTCACAAGGCAAATGGAGTTTAGTTACATCCCCAACAAGGGCTTTAGTGGTTGACTGCAAATGGATCTTTACAGTTAAGTGGAGAGAAGATGGCAACATTGATCACTATAAGTCTAGGCTTGTGGTATGTGGGTTCACCCAGATATATAGGGTGAACTATCATGATAATTTTCCTCCGCTATCTCATCATTCTACACTCAGGATTCTCCTATCTGTTGTAGTTGTACGGGATTGGTCATTTTCGCATGTTGATGTCAAGAATGGTTTTTTGTAAAGAGAGTATGAGGAGGTTTATATGTAGCAACCACCTTGACTTGTTGCTGAGGGGGAGTATTAGAAGATATGCAGACTTCATAAGGCGATTTGTGGCCTTTAAGCAAAATTCCATAGCATGGTTCCCGAAGCTCTCGGACTTGATAGAGCAGCATGGCTTCACAAAATTGACTACAAATCACTTTCTCTTTGTACATAGGACAAAGAGAGGTGATGTTGTCATTCTGATTTATGTTGACGAAAATATTGTTACAGGAGATGGCATACAATGCATTAGTGAGGCTAACGCGTTCCTTGGGCAGCACTTTGTTACCAAGGACCTTGGCATACTTCGATACTTCGTTGGGCTTGATTTTTCAGTAATCAACGAGGTCTGGTGATAAATGAGGAAGTATGTTACAGATCTTCCCCAAGAGACAGGGATGGTCGACTGCAAACCTACCACTACTTTCATGGACCCCAGCATGAAGCTCTACGATGATACAAATGAGGTGGATAGGAGATATGGGAAGCTCGTTGGGAATCTACTCTATATGACTAATTACCAAGCCAAGCATCTCCTTTGCACTTAGAGGAGTCAGCTAGTTAATGATCAACCACGACAGACTCACATAAATGATGTTTACACGATCCTAATATAACCGAAGTCTTCTCCATGTACATGGTTATTCTTTAGTAGAGGGACTTCTCTTGCATTCACATTCTGTGTAGTGTTACATGTTGATTATGCAAGATACCCTAAAGACAGGAAATCTACCTCTGATTTTGCGATTTTCATAGGGAGTTCTTTGGTCTCATGGAAAAGCAAGAAGCGGATTGTGGTTGCTAGATGCAGTGAGGAGTCAAAATACAAAGCTATGGTCAGGGGAACACGAAGAAGATGTGGGTCAGATCCGTCCTGACAAACTTTGTTGTTGGCGTGCCTCTTTCCATGTAGTTGCTTTGCGACAACTAGGCTGCTTTTTTCGGTGCCTACAATCTCGCTTTCCATGAGAAGACCAAACACATTGAGGTAGATTGCCATTACACATGAGATATGATACAAAAGGGCTTTATCTCTATTTCCCACGTCAACTCTGGGGAACATATGACAGATGTGTTCACCAAGGCCCTCTAGCCAAGGAGGGCGTTGCGGAGCTGTTCCGAGCAAGGTTCAGGAAAGCGGTATGCGTATGTGTTAGCGGTATGCAGGGGCATATGCGGGGTATATGCGGTTCTACACGGTTTCCTAATTTTTTATTTAAAAATAAATAAATATGTACAAATTTGACTACAACTGAACTAACTTATGTATAATTGTGGTCCAACATAAGACATAAATAATGTTTTAGGCCGATGAAAGAAGGGATTTTTCAGACGTACCACTTAAACATCGTTCAATTATTAAAAAATCGAGAAATGTTTATAATTATTCCACTACCCCTAAATTTACTCAATTTAACACATATGTCCCTGAGAAATATTAAGAATCTGAGACTACAGGAATCTGTGGCATAATTGCACAAAATATGAAAATTGCGGTGTAATTGGACAATAATGTAAAAGGACGGCGTGATTTTTCCATAAAATAAAGAAAAACATTCCACAAAATCGTTAATATTATCACGGCAAGAAATTATAACAGGAAGAACGAAAATAAAAACAACAACAACAAAGTATTATGTGAAGTTACGTTATACTGTTTAAAGAAAGAACTTAAAAAAACTATAAATTATGAGAAAAAGGTGATTAAAAATCAGAAACAATGAAAGTTATAGACGGGAAATTATCATACAATGGTATATTACAGAGGAATTGAAAAGTAAGGAGGGAGCGAATCGACCTGGTGCTTCGCTAGGAGGAGGCGGTGCCGTGGTGGAGATGGGAGGAGGAAGCAGAGTTGGGAGGACGCGGAGGAGGTAGGGGAGTTGGGAGGAGGAGGCGGAGATGAGTGGAGGCGGAGGAGCTTGGAGGAGGTGGCGATGGAGGCGCAGGAGGATCGTGGAGGCATCAGGCGTGGGCTCGCCGCTCGCACAGGTGCAGGAGGATCGTGGAGGCGTTAGGGTATCGTCGTATCGGGTATCAGGGGAGAGGGGGTTAGGGTATCTGGGTAACATGTGAAATCGGGTATGAGACTGGGTAATCGGGTAACGGGAGTTACGGGTCCGGCAACACGTCATAGCACGAAGCGGGCGCACGGTCCGCATATGCAGCCGCACAGCCCGCATATGCGGGCCGCACAGCCCGCATATGCGGGCCGCATATGCGCACTAGCCGCATACAGAGGGGCTTCACGAATGCGGCGCGTCCAACGGTCCGCACGCGCATATGCGGCCGCTTCAACCGATTTCGTGAACATTGGTTCCGAGCTGAGCATGATGGACATCTATGATCCATCTATAGTTGGGGGTGTTGAGAGTAATTTTTTTATTTTATCTCTATTATGTATTTTGCCCTCTAGGATTCTCTTCTCTATAGAAGAGAGTATTATAGCCTTCGTAATAAATAAGTTATTATTTTCTATTTGTATATTCCTTATTCCTTGTTTTGCATAACTGGCAAATTTTTTATTATAAAATTAATGGTGCCGTATGACTTTGCAAGATATCATGCATCTGTATAAAATTTAATAGACTATTATTTCTTTAGCCTATTACTGATGGTGTAGTGGCCAGTCTAGTTAACAAAACTCATGCCGTTGTCACATCAACTTTGTATTTAAAGTTGCTATTTAATTTGAATGAAAAGTTGGGTTTTGGTTGGAAGAGTTCTGGATTACTCCATAACTTGGGGGCAAGCGTTTACTGTTTGCATTAGGTCCTGTGCGATCAAAGGAATGAGTTGTCAATGCAAAATTTTCTCGTTTAAGTTCAACAAAGAAAAGGCTGCTCGAAAATGTGAAGCCCCTCCACTCAATAGGTAGGAGATGGCTAATGGAGAGTGTGAAGTTAACTGCATTAGTAGAAGCTAGTAACTGGCACATTTGCAAGAGATGTTATGAGCATCCAAATCTCTGGTAATCTAACATGGAAAACTCCCAGAAGATTGAGTTGTGCGTATTGTTGAAATAGAAAATTGATGTGCAACATCCAAGAACGAGAATAACGAGACGTGGTTTACATGATTCGAGACGAGCCCTAAGGACCATCCCGTTCCATGATAGAGGGGACCGTATGGATCAGATTTTCATATGATTTTTCTCGAAGAATATAAGTGGTGCGGGTCTCTTTATATAACCCAAATAACACATTCAGTTCCCATCTTTAGACGATGTGGGATTAAAACATGAGTAATATAATTGGATCTTGAATGCTATTCTCAGCCCCCCCCCCACCCTTTCAAGATGGTGCATGCAACAAAAAATGAGATAGAAAGGCCAATGTTGATAAAAGTACAGCTGTTTTGGGAACAATAAAATGCATCTCTAGGTAAGTATAAATCAATGAGTTCGAATTGTATGCAATAATGCATGTATAAAAGATTGCAACAATTTAACGTTGGCAGTCAACTGGCTAATGCGCCACCCTCCTTTACCGTGCCTGGGATCATCATTATAAAGGCTATACTTTACCACAATGGATTAGGGGCGTACAAAATATTGATGTAGAAGTTATCTGATTATTGATCTCTTTGTTAGTTGAGTCCTATTCCTCTTTTTAACTTTTTAGGGTCTCTTATGTAATTACTACCACTTGGATTCTAGAGTTTCATGCTATATAAGAAACCCCATACCCCTTAATAAAATTCATTTTCAACTTTTCTCTACATGGTACCGGAGCAGCAGTCCTAGTCTAGGTCTTGTACCCTAATATCATGCCGGTAATGATGAGACTGGCGACGAGGGATGAGTTTTGTGCTGGTACAGGAGGGAGGGGGAGTGCACCTGGTGGACTGGGACACAATCACGAGGCCAAAGAGGGAGGGAGGCTTGGGCGTCCGAGATTTAGAGCTAATGAATAAGGCCTTGCTGGCGAAGTGGGCACTATGGTTATGGGGAAAGCCCGATGACCTGATTTGCACAATGGTGAGGAGCATTTATGGGGTCGGATATTCGTGGAATGTTGTGACATGCAGAATGTCGTCGCCGCTTTGGAGGGGGTTGGTGAGTATCTCTCAGGAGCTGGGTGGGTTGATAGACCAGTGCTGAGGGATGGGCGCATCTTTACTTTTTGGTTGGACGATTGGATGGGGATGAGTACGCTCAGTGTGAAGTACCCACGGCTTTTCGCAATTAAAGGGGACAGGGGGCCAATGTGTGTGAGGTTTGGGCAGATGGATCTTGGTGCCCATCTTTCACTTCGGCGATGTCAGACCAGAGATGCGATGAGGTCGTGGCACTCCTGAGGGATCTGGTAGATGTCGGTGGCCCCAGTGAGGGCAGGGACCACTTCGAGTGGAAGGGAGGTTCTCGGTGCAGAAGGCTTACAGAGGGTTCATCGGGCAACGTGAGGGTTTGTGGGAGGAGAATGTATGGGATTACATAATTATTTGGTCTAGCAGAGTTCCTATGCGGATCAAGGTCTTTCTGTGGTTGGCGAGATGTAGGCGGCTGTTCTCCAAGATATGCAGGGTGAGACTACTTGGCACTGGGGATTCCATGTGTGACATATGCGGTCTTGAGAAGGAGGACTGCGAGCATATCTTGTTCGGATGCGGGACGTCGTCCATGGTGTGCGAGCGGACGACGATGTTGTGGTTGCACCCGCAGAATAACGCAGCATACTGGAGCTCGATTAGGACAGCTTGTGACAGTTCTCAGGAGGACACGACTAGTCCTTTTGCCATCCTATGGGCCATTTGGTGTGCTAGAAATGAGAAAATTTTCAATGGTCATCTTTTCATCTGTGAGAGGGTGTTGGGCCACTGCAGAGCTTTGCTGGATTTATGGAGTAGCGCGTAATTTAGTTAAATGGTAATGTTGTGGGCGTGTAATATTACAATCTTGTAATCTTGTAACCACGTCTTTTTGGAATAAAATTGCGGTGAGCTCCATTTTTGGGGCTACACCCTCAAAAAAAAATCACGCTGACACTAAGAGCCTTCTTTCGTTGCGTGTCATCTTCATGCCCAACTTATTGCTGCTGCCACCACCTGTCCTCTCTTCAGGCCCTGTGCAGGCGCATCTTGATGCCTTAAAGGGCCCGCGCAGGTCCCTCTGGCATTGCCACTTGCATTGGAGACCTTCCCTTTTGCGTCGAAAGCAATGTAGACCAACCGAGGTCTCATATCACGTATCGCTAGCACCGTAGGCCTCCGCTCAAGCACCACATCACCATAAGTTCGCTGGGAATTGTTCCGCAGGCCGTATCAGTAGTGTTAGCCCCTCTTTCAAGTGACCAAAGCACCTAGAGCCTCCAACGACTAGCAACACGCATGAGTCTGTATCATCGTTGCCTCCAGCATTCCATCAACTTTGGGCCATTGTTGTTCTATCTACGAATCAGACATCACTCCTCTACTTACATGATGCGTTATTAGACGTCTCTAAAACTCCATATTTCTTCTTCTCTCTGACCACGATGGATACAACTCCTACCGGGATCAAGTCCATGTTTTCTACATCTTCTATAATGGTTCAAGGGTCTATAAATAATATTGATAAAGACTATGAGTCATGGCTTGGATGACCAATAATGTTGAATTTCACATTTCGACGAATCCCCTATAGAAGGACACTGCCAAGGATATGTGGGATGAACTGGCAGAAACATACTCCCAGCTGACTATCAAGTTACGTCTCATCAATATCTACATATCGATTTGGTTCGCGTCTTAGGGAGAGTGCATTCTTGTGGAATACTATAGACTCCTCAACGACCTCTACGAGGAACTTGTTATCTTTAAGACAGCATGTTATCCCAAACATGTAATAAAAGATCGAAGTGACAAGTCTACAGATTTCTTGCTAGCCTTCATTATCACCATCAAACTGTGAAGGATCAGTTCCTTACGTTTTTGACATTCTGTCATCCATCAAGGTCATCTTTGGCTGCCTACATCAACTTGGGACTTCTACCGGTCATACTCCTACACTGCAACTTGGAGAGAACTCTGCCTTTTTATCACCTTTGGAAGAGGTGGCGCTACAGCTTCCGTGGAGGTTGTGGGCCATGACTATGATTTTGATCGTAGTCGTTGATGAATCCTTACTTCATCACCTTTATTCTTTCATTTTGGTCTTTAAACCCTAGCTAAATGCATGTATATATCCTTAATTTGTCAAAATAAGCACTTTATAAAATGTGTAAAATATTGTATAAAATATTGTACATTTATTATATCTAAAACCAAAATAAAAGAATAAAGGAAGAAAAGAAAAAGAAATGAGACACCATAGGTGTTGAGTGACCCTGGCCCCCGAGACTCAGTCATCATGATGACTTAGTCGATAAGAAATAAAGTAGGGGGAGATAAGACAGTCAAATATACAGCTGAAAACCCTAGAAATATAGGCCAATAATTAACCTTTGGGACCTATTTTATTTTCTTACTTTTACATTTCAAATAATAAAACACTCAACATGAAAGTTATAGATAAAAATAAATAGAAAAATCTAAAATTTATTTCATACAATAATGCAAACTATACATTCTAAACCCATAATAAGAATTCAAAAACCCAACTTCACATACCTGTATCTCCTCCATATGAACTCAAAATACATCAAAATCACCTCTAATTGTATATAACTTTTTATTAGCTACTTAATGAAGGTGGTTTCATTTAATTTGGAGTTAAGGCGCAAAAATAGTTAGGTTTTGGACCCCTACTGTACTATATACCTGAATAAAATATTCATTTTATTTATTTTTTATTATTTTTATAATTTTTATAATTTTATATTTTTATAATGTTGTAAATATTCTTTATAGTGCATGTCCATATTTAGAATACAAGAAAACCATAAAAATACACTAAAATAAAATAATATATCAAATATATATATATGAATTACTTATACATATACCTATATATTATATACCTTCATTTATTTAAATGTACATATTATATCAGAAAAATACCATAAAAATATATTTGAGCATATTTAAATATGTTATAAATATATAAATTAAGTTAATAAAATTTAAAATTTAAAATAAAAATAAAATATTCCAAACATAGGTCAATATACCTATACTTATACTTGTAAATATTAACTCCCAATAAAATACTTTGAATAAATAAATAAATGTATAAAATATTACATAAAATCATAAACATTTTCTATTTTATAACATAAAAGTAATTAACTCATTTAACATTTTCAAATGAATTTACAAAGGATTTTTAATTCTCTTTATCCGGTTGTCTACGTGGACCAACCAGGACTCTTCAAACGTTGACCTCGGGTCAACTGTACTGACCTCAAGGGCCGCCCTATCAGAACTCATGGACACCCTATTTTCTCCCCTTTTCTACGCATCATCCATGCATGTTCTCTCCCTCGAGCTCTGCCCTTCATGCATCCCAAACATCTGACACCCTCGTCGGCCCATTCTTCTTCACCTACCACCTCTTCCGTTCACGCAATCCCACCTCGTAACTTGCCTATCACCATCCTTTAAAAACCCACTTTCTCCATCCTTTTTGGGTTTGATCTCTTTTTAGCCGAGCTCAACCCCTCAAATCGTCTTCAAAAGACTCACGTTGGTGACAGGAACGTGGAGCTACGATTTGCAGCGAGGTGGATCTGTGGAAGAGGTGTATCCGATCATCGCCGGAGCTCCGCCCCATGATCCTGCCTCTTTGGCTTTCGAGCCGAATCGAGGCCACTTCCCGTCGATTTTAGGTAATATTCTTAGCGTAGTTTTTAAGTCCGCTCTTAGTTTTCCTTTTAGAACACTAGCTTAGGTTAAAATCCGATCTGTGCTTAGACTTGGAGCTTCACTCCAGGCCTATTTCATCCGTTCCTCGACTGTTTTGTGCCTCAACATTACCCTCATTTCATCCCCCTCCACATTCTTCGTGTTTCTCCCAACATCTTCCCTCAGATATAGCAAAGATTTGAGCGATCGAAGCTCCTCACCGTCGCTTCGCCGGAGCTACATCCACACCTTCATCCATGCAACTTCCAGCTACAGTTTTTGGGTCGAGGCATTCACGTCGAGCCACCTGTTATAAATTTATGGGAAATTGGCATGTAACCCCGTGTCTTATTTTTTAATTGCAAATATATCCCTGCCAGTTTAAATACTATTGTGCTGTTTATCTATTTTTTATAAATATCATCCGTGCTCCAAAAATAAAAAAAGGTGAGTGTGCATGCTTGCTTGATCTTTCATGACATAATTTTAGATTTGCATTTTAGGCATATTTTTTATTTATTAAAAATCAAAATAACACAGGATGTTCCCAGTTTGATTTAAAAAAATCCAAAATATTATAAAATCATATTAAAAGTTCCAAAAAATAATATTTGTTTATTATATTATTTAGTACCCTCAGACCAAAAATCCCTAAAATAGAAAAAAAATGATAAACAAATTAAAAAGCTCTAGAATCCATATAAAAATTTTAAAAACTCTTCAGAAATTCCAATAAATATTTCTTTTTGGTCTATACTTTTACTTGTACATATTAGTATATATTAAAATTGATTTGAAATTTTTTTGAGACTTTTAGCTATTTTTAAACCCCAAATCAATTTGGCTTATTTACTTAATCCATGTTTTGGGATATTTTTGACTTTAAAAAATTCATAAAAATTAGCAAAATTCTTTAAAAAATCCCAAACATTAGAAAAATATAAAAAGAACAAAAATATTTTATTCTGCAAATTTTATTAGTTATAGCCATATTTATAATTATAATACTCTATATTGTATTATATATTTATATATAGTTATATATAGTTTATATTTATTATAATTATTGATACTAGAATATATTTTAAAAATCTTAAAAAATATAAAAAAAATTATTCTGGAAGTTATTTCCAGATTTTATATACATTTTAGAGGAAAGGGATCCTACTCCGTGGAGTAGGGAACTTACCTACTCCATTTTCTTCTTTTTCATTTTTTTATTTTTTTTGAAAAATGCTTCCATGGATTTGCATAATTATATCCCTCTAATATGTCATTCAAATTTCGTCAGAAACAGAGACTCCTAAGGCCTCCATCCAGAACATGAAAAATACAGCAAATCTGTGACCGTTAAAAAATGACTGTCTGGATGGAGGCCGTAGGAATCTCTGTTTCTGACGAAATTTGAATGACATATTAGAGGGATATAGTTATGGAAATACATGGAAGCATTTTTCAAAAAAAATAAAAAAATTGAAAAAGAAGAAAATGGAGTAGGTAAGTTACCTACTCCATGGAGTAGGATCCCTTTTCTCTACATTTTATATAATTATCACATATATTTGACCTTTATTATCCTTAGTATTACATATAGAGGTATATATATCTATTATATATTTTAAATAAAAAGGAAAAGAAATTAAAAATAAAACTTATATATATTTATTTAATATAGATATACTTTATAAAAAGAGATAAATATTTATTATAATACAATTAATTTACTAAAACCCACATTCCTTTGATAAATATTGTGCATATCTAAATACACACATAACTATATTATTTATTCATTATTTATTTATAAATACTATAAAGTACTACTAGTTTGTTCCCTGAGTTAACCCCCACTCCCTTGTCCACTATAAACTTGTTTGTAGGATATAATAAATTTTGATTCACACATCTTGCTTACTCATTGCTTGATTATTATTGTGTGTGTTGAGATGTTTATTTGTCACCGTACTATATTTATGTTTTATGTTTTCTTCGAATACCACTTATGTAATTAACCCTTGGCTCCTCTCCTATATAAGAGAGCCTTGGGATCTCTTTTCATATTATGAATAAAGTTTATTCCAGCATGGTATCAGAGCAACGGTCCTAGACCGGGGTTCTCGAACCAAAACCCTAACCCTAGCCCCACCCGTCAGCCTCTCCGCGCGCCTCCGCATGCCCCCATGCGTCACCGTGCGCCTCCAAGCGGCTTGTAGCAGCCCCCTGCGCGCCGCAACCACCCCAGTGCTGCCGCCAACCATCCCAGGCTGCCGTCGTAGCCCACAGCGTTGCCGCTACCTCCCTCCGGCGCACCCAACGCCACCGCCACCCCTGTCCAGCAGTTGTTGTTGCCTTCCAGCAACCCAGTGAGGTTCGTTTGCCTCTGAAAACGTGGTGGTTTGATCAGAAAGGGGTCCGGCAACCCCTGTTCACGTGCATCAAGGTCTGGACTGCTCTGCGAAGGGTGATATAGTCTGATTTCTCCCTTCATTTGAGGCTCTCGACCACAAACTTTGGATTAGGGATGAGTGTATAAGTCTACAGATACATCTCATCCCTCTTTTGATGTTGTAGACAAGACTTTAGCGTGATATTCCCCGCTTGTTCCGCATTTTGGCGTATTAGAGAATGTCAGAAAACACGGGTGACATCTTCTCCTCTTCCGGTGCCTTCAAAGGACCAGCACCTATCGTAAAGATGGACGGGACCAACTACGAGTTATGGTCCATGCAGTTTCGCACCCTAATGCAATGCCACAACAAGGAGCATATTCTGACGGATTCTGAGCCAACGGACAAGACTGGGGCCAACGCATCATGGAAACAGGATGATGCCTATGCTCGTATATGGCTCTCTGGGACACTCAACACAGAGATTGCTAATGACATTGTCAATCAGCCAACCGCGAAGGCCATGTGGGATATATTGGCTGCTACTTATGGACAAGCGAAAAATGAAAGAAAAATACTTCAACTTCAGTTCGACATTTTCTCGACCAAGCAGATTGGTTGACCTCTACATGACACATTTCTCACATCTGAGAGGCATGTTTGAGCGACTCCACATCTTCATGCCTATCACTACTAGTGTGGAATAACAACAGGCATATCGGAATGCCACTATGACTGGAGTTTTTCTGTCCTCTCTTGACCCGGAGTACGATGCCGCTCGCACTCAACTACTGACTGGCGAAAACGTACCTCCAATGGAGGAGGTATACAAGCGGCTAAGCAGGATTACTACCACACCTGCATCCACGTCGCAGTCGACTTCCTCAGCTATGGCTGCGTCTCGTGGATGAGGTAGTACTTCACAATTCCATGGCCGTGGACCTCGTGGTAGAGGTGGCGGTCATCAGTGTGGTCCATGTTCTTATTGTCGTCGTCCTGGACACTCGGAGGAGACATGTTTTCACAAGCATGGCTTTCCGGTGTCTGCACGGGTTGCTGAGCAGTCTGACTCTTCATCAGCACCCACTACTGATGCACGTTTTGATGATCTTGTCTCGAGACTTCGAGAAATGGTGACCATTCCTGTGACCCAGACTGCAGGGCCATCAGATGCAGCGGCCACCGCCAGAGCTCTACCTAGTTCATCAGGTATTTCATATGTGCTTACCAGTTCCAGTAGCAACAGTTCCGATGTGACAGATTGGATTATTGATTCTGGAGCATCCCATCACATGTGTGGAGATCGACATCGTTTTCTTCATACGGGACTATTCCTCCAGGGCGTTTTGTGATCATAGCCAATGGAGTTCTACTACCCATCGTGGGTCAGGGGGAGTTTGTTTTAGCCCCTTCTATACAACTTCAGAATGTTTTACATGCTCTAGATTTTCAAATGAATCTTTTGCCTGTTAGTCAGATTACAACTTCAGAATGTTCGATGTTCTTACATTGCCGTGCTATATTTGACCCATCTTCTCTTATGTTTCAGGACATACTAACTGGCAGTATGATTATTCATGGCCGTGAGCAGAGAGGATTATACAAACTTGTTGTTCCTTCATGTGCTGGCGTGGCCTCTATTCCCTCTGGATCTGTTTCGTCGTTTCTGTGGCACCTTCGCTTTGGCCACCTTCCTCTCCAAAAGATGATGTGTGTTCTCCCGCAACTATCTATTCGTACTTCTCTGGACTGTGAAGCTTGTCAGCGTGGGAAACACCACCGCCGCTCCTTTCCTAGTCATCCAAATCATAGTAGTAGTCAGTCCTTTGAGTTGTTGCATTTTGACATTTGGGGTCCAAGTCGTGTTCCAGATCATCAGGGGCATAGATTTTACATGGTTGTTGTTGATGATTATTCTAGATTGTCTTGGGTTTTCTTACTTAAACATAAATCTGATGCAGGTGCTATAATGAAGACTTTTCTTATTCAGATCAACAACATTTTTTCTGCTAAAACCAAATATATTCGCACCGACAATGCTTTGGAATTTTCTACTCTTCGTTTGGCAGAATTTCTCCAGTCTATGGGTATTGTTCATCAGACTTCCTGTGCGTATACATCACAGCAAAATGGGGTTGCAGAACGCAAACATCGTCACCTCTTAGACATCACGAGGGCCTTGTTGATTTATAGTCATTAACCTCATTCCTTCTGGGGGGATGCAGTCCTAACCGCATGTTATTTGGTAAATCGTATGCCTTCCACTATTCTTGGAGAAAAGAGCCCCTTCTCGATTGCGTTTCCTGAAAAGGAACTCTTCACACTTACACCTCGTGTTTTTGGATCGGTAGCCTTTGTCCATGACTTTACTCCTGGTCGTGACTCGTGACAAGCTCTCACCTAGAGCTATCAAATGTGTCTTTGTTGGTTATTCTCGTACCCAAAAAGGGTATATATGTTTTGATCCTGTTGGGAGAAAATACTACGTCAGTGCTGATGTTACTTTTTCGAATCTATTATGTATTTCTCTCCTATAGGTTACAGGCTATCCGAAAATGGATCCAGAGAGGATGTTGTGGTTCCTCCACCTCCATCTCCTCCGTGTGATATCCTGAGGTCTTCGCCACCTATACCACCTCCACCTCCACCTCTACCTCCTCATCCAGAGTCTACATTCTTACCCCATGTTTATACTCGCAGGTCTTCTACTCGACCCTCTGCTCATGCGCCTACGACATCGTCCATCTTGCCTCAGGTATGTCAGGAACATATTATATCTACTGACAAGGTTGCAAAAGTCGGTAGTCGGTACTCGATCGGTTGGGTCACTGACTAAGGATTAATCGACAGTCGGGCGACTAATCGGATTTAGTCGGACTTTAATCGGCTTTGAATTTTATAATTATTTTAAATATATAACTCATTTTTATACATTTATTTACATAGATTTTGTACATTTTTATACTATCATAATAAAATAAGAGGAATAATTGAATTTAAATAAAACATTAAGCATACTATAATAAGTTTGCTTATAAAAAAAAGTAAAACATTAAAAAAATATCTTATCTCCAAGCAAAAATTGGTCGGTTATTGTACATAGTCGGAATTAATCGGTACTCGGTCGGCCACCCCACTGACTAGACTAGTCGGACCTACTAATCGGGCTAGTCGGGTGACTTTTACAACACTGTCTACTGATGGCACTGGAGATTTTATTAATGAACAGGAGGAGTTAATTCCAGAAGAGGATGAGGCTGATGACCTGGAGATAGCGATTGCTCTAAGAAAACAGCGTCGCCAATGTGCTAGTTAGCCAATGGTTGCACATGTTTCCTTGGATCATCTGTCAGATGCCTACAAGAAGTTTATAGTGGGACTTTCTGCTGTTACTATCCCACGTACATATCAGGAGGCGCTCCAGGACACTAGGTGGTGACTTGCTATGGAAGAAGAGATGACGGCCCTACGATCACGTGGCACATGGAGCATTGTTTCACTTCCACCAGGAGCATCTATTGTGAGCTGCAAATGGATATTCACAATCAAGAAAAGGGCTGATGGCAGTGTTGATCGATTCAAAGCAAGGCTTGTGGCTCGAGGGTTACCCAAACATATGGGGTTGATTATCATGACACCTTCTCTCCAGTAGCAAGACATTCGACACTACGCATTCTGCTTTCTGTTGTCGTTTCCAAAGACTGGCCGTTGTATCAGCTTGATGTCAAGAATGCCTTTCTCTATAGGGATCTCCAGGAGGAAGTTTATATGCAACAGCCACCAGGGTTTGCTAATGAGGGGGAGACTCAGAAGGTGTGCCGCCTTCATAAGACGATTTATGGCCTGAAGCAAAGTCCAAGAGCTTGATATCAAAAGCTATCGGAGTTGATAGAGCAAAAGGGGTTCGTGCGGTCTACTTCGGACCACTCACTATTTGTACAGAGGACATCTAGAGGTACTGTGGCTATCCTTGTTTATGGGGATGATATTGTAATGACAGGAGATGATGAGCAGGGTATTCTTACTTCCAAGGAGTTCCTTAGTCAGCAATTCGTGACTAAGGACCTTGGAAACCTTCGCTACTTTCTTGGACTAGAATTTGCTAGAAATCAACATGGACTCGTGATGAATCAAAGGAAATTTGTTATGGACCTTCTTTCCGAGACAGGCATGACAGGGTGCAAGCCTGCTTTTACTCCTATGGATGCGAGCATGAGATTGTATTATGAGGACACTGAAGAAATTGACAGGAGATATAGAGAGCTTGTTGGGAAGCTCCTATACGCCTCTATTACCAGGCCGGATATTGCTTTTGCAGTTAGCAAAGTCAGTCAGTTCATGGAGCAACCCAGGAAGGTACATATGGATGTCGTTCACATGATCTTGAGGTACTTGAAGACGTCACCTAGCGCTAGCCTTCTGTTCAGTAGGGACGCATCACTTGAGGTGACAGGATGTGCAGATGCAGACTATGCTGGTTGTCCCAGGGACAGAAAGTCGACTTCTGGTTTTTCTATTTTTATAGGCAGTTCACTTGTTTCATGGAAAAGCAAGAAGCAGACTGTGGTGGCCAGATCTAGTGCTGAGTCTGAATACAGCGCTATGGCACAAGGATGTAAAGAAATGATGTGGGTCAGATCAGTATTGATCGATCTTACGATTGAGGTTCCCCTTCCTATGAAGCTTTTATGTGATAATCAGGCAGTGCTATTTATAGCCAATAACCCTGCGTTTCATGAGCGGACAAAGCATATCGAGGTGGATTGTCACTACACTAGAGACATGATCCAGAAAGGTCTTATATCCACCTCACATGTTTCCACAGGAGATCAGACTGCAGATATCTTCACAAAGGCACTGGCCAGCGGTTCATTTCAGAGATGTTGTTCCAAGCTGAGCTTGATTGATATCTTTGCTCCAGCTTGAGGGGGAGTGTTGAGATGTTTATTTATCACCGTACTATATTTATGTTTTATGTTTTCTTCGAGTACCACTTATGTAATTAACCCTTGGCTCCTCTCCTATATAAGAGAGCCTTGGGATCTCTTTTCATATTATGAATAAAGTTTATTCCAACAGTGTGGGTAGATTGTTGCTTAACCGCTTGGGTTGTCATCGCAATGACTCAGTGGTCCCACATTCCTTTGATTATTGTGTGGGTAGATTGTTGCTTAGCTGCTTGGGTTGTCATCGCAACGACTCTGTGGTCCCATATATTATAATACAATTACTTAACTAAAACTCACATTCCTTTGATTAATATTGTGCATATCTAAATACACACATACCTATATTATTTATTCGTTATTTATTTATAAATATTTTAAAGTACTGCTAGTTTGTTCCCTAATTCAACCCCTGCTCCCTTGTCCACTATACACTTGATTGTAGGATATAATAAATTTTGATTCACACCTCTGCTTACTCATTGCTTGATTATTATTGTGTGGGTAGATTGTTGCTTAGTCGCTTGGGCTATCATCGCAACGACTCAGTGGTCCCACCTTGTGTGAACCACAAGACAGTTCATAGGGTTGCGGGTGGCTAAACAGTTGCACACAGTGCATTCGATGCCGTCGATTCAATCACCCTTCTAAGAGGTGTTGAGTGAAGTTTAGCCCCCCACAAAAGGGCAATGTTGCTTCTGGATCTGGCTACGATGCAACTATAATAGAGTTACCATATGATCAAGACTTCAGTAGGCAGACAATCCAACTTTCGACCAGAAATTACCCATGTTGATGCAACTAATGCAGAACTCTACTACCAGTGAGAATGTTTCTACTGCAAACTTTTTTTAGAAAGAAGTCAGGTGTAGTCCCAGAAATTGGGACCCACCTCTAAAAAGTATCTATAAATATAAGATAAGAAAGTACATTTACATCAACCAAAGTATAGACAACGCCTTGCCATGCTCTAGTATACTGACAGTATTACAAACCCACTCCCCAAAAATGATACCATTCCTTGCACACCAAATTACCCACAGAATTGCAAAAACCGATGCATTGTCTTCATCCCCATACCCACACACCGACCCAAATCTCCTCCAAAATTCCGTGCCATCCTACCCCTGAAACCAAGGGATGGCGGCCGTATTCCAAACCTGAATGGATGATGGGCACGAGAAGAAAAGGTGATCCATGTTCTTCCTTTCCCCATCGCATCTCACTGATGCCCATCCCCAGCAAATGACCCCGACGAACCTGCGTGAGGTGTCGATCCTGACGCAGCAGGCAAAGGAAGATATTGATACGATTCGGCACACTGCATCTCCAGATCATTCGCGCGTCCTTTGCTGCGCTCTCCACCATCGCGTCCTCCCTAACAGAAAAGTGATATGCCTTCTTGATCGAAAATCTTCCATTCCTCCATCTGAAATGATCACTGCCTTCCCCAAGGCCTTGGATCCCCATCAAAAGAGATTGCATCGCAATGTACTCCTCCATTCTCTGGTTCGACAAACCAGAAACAAAAATAGGGCCCCACGACCCATGCGACGAAGTCTGTTGTGCTGTTGACATCCTATTCGCAGCAAGCTGGAAAAGCCACGGGAACATCTCGTCGAGAGCATCGTGGCTTGTCCAGTCTTCCATCCAGAAGTGAATAGATGCCTCATCGCCAAGAGTTGGCTCCAACTTCAACTTCAGTTCCGAAATAATCTCAGAAATCCCTACCCACAACGAAGAGGGCATACGACACGGAGCGACCGTCAAGGAATCCGACACACCATATATGTGAACCCCTCAGGATCCGGGTACCCGTTTACGACACAATTCGCGAAATTCCATTTATGACATCGCATTAAAAGCATAGTTTTTATGGGGATTTTTTTTTTTCGCAATGAATATATTTGCAAGTGACATTCGACATTCACATTCACAACCACATGATAATAAAGATAAATGTCACCAAGAATTTATTTCATTAACTTTCATTTCATTTTTAACCTGTACAATGTCTGAAAGTACATACAGTATATCCCAAAATCTGACTGAAGAGAAAAGAAGCATATAACATTAACAACCGAACAAAAAACTGAGACAAGGAATTCATACCGTCTCGTATATACTCTGTCTTCTGGAACCCTGTATAACTACTGAACAATAGACTCCTTTCCTGCCATGCGTGCAAGGAAGAAAAGGAGTCACAAACGTGAATACAAACCCGTAGTTTAAAATAAATAACAAGTAATTTTATGTGCAAAAGAGAGCAAGTAGAAAGGTGGAATAACTACAATTTACATCTACTTGCGTTAGTAAAAGGGTTTTCAACTGTTTGACATTAAGTTCATTTGTTCTCCCCTTTTTCCCATTCATCCCATATATATATATATATATATAAAGTTTAGATAAAAGACCCTAATATATAATGATTTCATGTGTTTTAAGATCATGATTTTGCGTCTTGGAGATCATGTTGCGGAACTTAATGGCTACTTTCTTGTCATTGAGATCATGTCATGGGTTTCGATAATGGACTGATATGATGATGATGAATTTGATCCTTAATTCTATTTACTCCTTCTAAGTTAGTGGATAGTCCGTGGTCTTGGTCTGTGTGTAGCCTCACACTATGACTCTAAGGTATTAACTACCTTAGGGTTGGGGGGCCTCCGTAGGCATGCGGTGTTGTGTAATGCATCCTAACTAAGTTCCCAACACGTCCACTAACTTATAGGGATTTCAAACCAGATTAAAGTCACCTCCAATCAACTCATTTTTAATTGTAATTTCCTCCAAACCTTCACTCTAACTCTCTCAGATGCAACTTTTGATGATTTAGATGTAGATTTAGATGTAGATATGGATGATCTGGATGTAGAATCGCCAAGTCTGTTTGGCGAAGGTAAACTCAAGCGGTGAAGAAGCCTACAAATGGCTCTTCCGTCTCGCCCTCTAGTTGGAAGGACGGTCCAATAGAGGGATAGGTCTACTCCCCAACTACGCCACTGAGACGGGTGAGAGGGACTTCCCGGAAAAGTCACTCTAGAAAAACAGCCCGACCGGTAACGGGCAACCGAGCTCGTATGTAAAACTGAAAACCAAGGATCCCCCGCCTGGGTATCCTAAAACAGAGGGTCAGCGGAATGGTCTAAAGTCAGGATCCCAACGAGGCGTAAAAACACTGCGAGCTCGCGTAAAAACCGTGAAGAGGACTGGGATCCTAGACCCGCGCACTAGGCGGCCGCTTCCCTATCTGGGCTTCCTTTCTTCCGCCCAGTTGAGGGTCACCGCCCCCTCGCACGGTCATGTGTAAAGATCACCATGACCGGCACAAATATCTGTCCTCACTGATTTACATCAAACCAACCATCTCAAGATTTCAGAATAATATAGATCACAAAAGTCCCTTGATTTGCTAAATCGATTAGTGTAGAGGTTTGGCACCAGATATGTGATTTATAAGGGCTGCAGCAATAATATTGGATATCAAAAAGATTTTCAGCTACTTGAATTAGTCAGATCAGCGTACTTCTCCAAAAAATTTTCCAAAGCAATATGTAGCGCACTGACTAGATTAGATTATTGAGAGTATAATACATCAGATGTAACATTCACTATATATGCCACTCCTTTACAAAAAAGTCCTTGTATGGTTGATTGTAAGAATAAGAACATCTTCACTTACTGACCAACATAATTCTCAACAACTGACATCAAATTCCATTGTTGGCAAGCAATTATACTTTCTTAACCCTCTCTTCTACTATGAATTAATGAATTAAGAGTCAAATGAGTGACTCGCCGATTTCGATCATTGATGATTTTACCATCTCCAAACTTGTCCTTCCAAAAAGGAAATAGTGGTGCAGCCCCCTCCCCGCGGAGGAAGAATGCCTTGCAAGATAGACTTTCAAACATATAAAAAAATTCGTCAAAATGTTTCCGTAGTTATTGCCCTAGAATAGATTGCCTACGTGAAGTTTCAACCTTTTTCAGTATAAGAGAATATGTAAAATGATGTTAATCCATCATAATCTTAAAAGGTTGTTGATGGACAGGTCCTTCTGTGACATAGGTTGCTCCTTATATACAGAAGAAATAAAAAATTAGGGTGCCTGATCAGATTCTTTCAAATAAGTTTCCATCTTATAATGTTGCCTCATCAACTAGATCTTCCATAATTTGAATAGCAACATTGTGATAAATCTCAATAGATATAACTTGTATCAAGTGCTTATGTTCTGAGTGGAGAACTCCACTATATGTTGATGAATTAGCATCCTCCAGTATGTTGCTGCTCCTACTCCTCATGTTGAGGGATTCGAATCAATTTCTGGTCAGCACCTTGGTTGTTATGGATGGATAACAGATTTTGCATTTAAGAACAAGCATTCTCCATTCCCGTGCATACACTCTAACTTCTAATGCCCACAAATATGTTGATGCATTTTATGGAAAATCGTTTTCCCATATCTTCTATTAAATTATCCCACTGATATAAGTTTGAATGAAATGCATCAAACAATATTAGGATAGATTTATGTAATTTAAAGTTTAATGCAGCAGATCTTGACAACGATATTGATAGTGAACTCAAACCTTCAATGTTCTTTTTTTTTTTTAACATGAGAACTGAATCCATTGTAACATCAATAGTTGGCCAGGCATTCCAATCTTTAATTTCACTCCAACCCGAGATATCACACAAAAATCAACGGATCATTTCCAAACAAATCATAGAGTCCATCAAACAAACACATCATCATAATCCCAAAACATCAATTTAATCATATAACTCATGAAGCATACATGTATATGTTGGGAAGAAATGCAAAAATTTCAAATCCAGTGACCAGATGGAGTTTTGAATACACATTTGGATCATTAGATTTCATGGAAAGTAACATGCATGGCATCAAAAGTATGATCTGATGGTACATGCTTGGCAGCAAAAAGGAGAGGAGGGATTGTACTTATTTCTCTAAGATTGGAGAGAACTTTTGTATGCAATGGGAAAGGTTGCAGCAGAATTTCAGATTACGAACATGCAGGTATTAGAACCAATTAACTAATCATTACAGATACATAAGGAATCAAATGAGAGTACATGTACCCAAACACTAAAAATATGATATTATAATTATGGAAAGCCCCTGGAAATGATTACGCAAATAGTTTTATTTAAACACCTAAAAAGTGAGAATAGGCACCTCCGGTATCACAAGAATTCCATGGTAATTAATGAAATAACTGAGAACCGATGGAATCCTGCCAATGGCCAGGAATAAGAACATCTGACATACTTAATGTTAAAATGTTGTTTTGTGATTTTGACTGATCTGCACCCCATAACTAACCTTAAATTTAAATGCTACTTAGCATCTTATTAAGTAAACAACAATTTTATCCCATCCAACGAAAGTTCTCTTTTTTTTTAGCAGACTTGGAAAAGGGAATGATGATGGAAAATAAATGCCATTTGAATACCTATTTGGCAGCAAATGGAGTTTATAATTTGATCAAGAACAAGGATGGCAACAAGATTAGGGATAAAAGATTGTATAAATTGCATGCAAGGCAGCAAAAGAGGGATGGAAATGTACCTAATTTTTGGAGTTAGATCTTTGCATGCATGCAACGGATTTGAAAATTCCAGGGATTTGAAAGAGGGCTGCAGCAATTGCTCCTTCTTCCCTTGGATTTGGGACAGATCCAAAGTTCCAGGGCTGCAGCAGGTCTGACCTGTAGCTGAAACCATAGATCCACCAACTGCTGGAAATTAGCAACAATTGTTGCTAACGGCTGTAGCCAAGATAGCTTTAGCACAACAGGACATCCTTTCTTCTCGGTGGAGGAAAGTGAGGAAAATTGGGAAAGATTAGAGGGGGCAAATGCTTATATACAAAAGAGAGTACTCTAATTTCTTGACACTTGGATTACTTATGAGTCCAAGTGGAAAGATAAGCAAATTTTTTTCCACGTCGGTTGTGTACAGACTGTACAAATTTTATTTATTTTTTTTTTTGAAATGCTAAAATATGACCGTATTTGCGCCTCGAACACCGGATTTCGACGCGCAATATCCCGATTTGATCGTTTTCGAATGACGATCAAAATGAGTATAATATTGATATACTTCCGGTCGAGTTTTGAATACCAGAAATTTTCAGATACGTTTTTTTTTGTTTAAGATTAAATTTTGTGATTTAAAAAATATCAAACGACGTCCGATTGACGAACGGTCGATTCCGTTGGTCTTGTATCGTCGAATCAGATCTAATGACGGTCTTGATTCATTCTGCGGTTTCTGAATTTGCGTCGCGGCTTTTCACGGCGCGCGTTACAAAGCGACCGATTTTTGGTCGATTTCGCCCGAACGACTTTTGATTCATAATAAATTGACCGTTTTAGGTTGTTTGGCATTGACCAACAATGTTTTTGGGTTCATTGGATCCAAAATCGGACGAGTTCGGGTTTGGTGGATTCCGGATGTTACAATATAACCTCCACAGCAATCTGCATACCAATTACTTCGACTGACCCCAAAGCCGCACCACCCATTTTGCCTTGAAGGCCTTGTTCATCTCTCCCATCTGCAAAATCCCTAGTCCTCCACACTTCTTTGATTGGGTCATCTTCTCCTAACCTACCAAATGAAAACCCCTCCTCTCCAGCCTCCCATCCGACCAGAAAAATCTCTTCATCAAACCTTCAATGCGAGAGCGAACGCCAACCGGAAGCCATCGCGTAGAGCAGAAGAAAATAGGCATGGTTGACAATACGTGCTTCAGAAGCACCATCTTCCCACCTTTGGACAGCGTTGAAGCTTTCCACCCTCAAAGGAAAGACCCAAGTAAGTGATGGGCAACCTAGCTGTTGGGACAGCCCAAAGTCATACATGCCTTCGTGCCTCACCCTCAGAGAATCCAAACGGAACCACCACAGATTTGGAACGATTAATCTAGAACTCGGATAGATTGCCAAAAATATCTTAGATGCATGAGACCCGATCATCCAAGAAGAGAACCATGTCATCTGCATACTGCAACAGAGGGATGGAGATACCCTCCTTTACATAACCGCCAACCCATCCCGCGTTCGTCGCCAATCTCATCATGACCGCCAACGCATCCGCCACAATGATGAACAAGAGATGAGGCTGAGGAGGCAACAAACATCCATGCCTGATCCCCCTCTGTGATTGGAAGAAACCCCCTTTCGATCTACCATTGACCAAAACAACGTGTGAAGAAGTCATGATGCATCGCTTGATCCACCCTATCCATTGCCCGGGAACCCCGTCTTTTCCAAGGAGACCCATAAAAATCGTCAATCAATGCAATCATAAGTATTGGAGAAATACACCTTCCATAAAACCTCCTTGGAAGCACTTCACTTCCAATTCATCGCCATCTCAAAAGACAACACCAAACCATCTGCCATATTTCGTGTAGGAACGAAAGCCATCTGCTCCGAGGAGATGATCCCTTCAATGACCTCCCTCATCCGATTCGTCAGAAGCTTCGAAATAATCAAGTACACCGCATTAGACAACGCATGTAATCTTCTAACTCTCGAAGGTGAACACCTCTTGAGAAGTATGAAGATAAGCGTCTTGTTCAATCTCTCAAAACCACTATTGCGACCCTGAATTCCTCGAGGATCTCCATCATATCCTGCTTGACAACCTCCCAAAATTCTTTATAAAAGGAGACCACAAACCTGTCTGGGCCAGGGCCCCATCCGCATTCAGCTGGAAACATGCTCTTTTAGAGGATGAATATGATTCCTCCGCCTTTTTCCGCTTACCACAATGTGGAAAAAATTGGTATTGGCATCTCCTCCCCTCACCCATCTCTGCCCAGAACTCTGGCCTTCAAGCAATTTCATCCTTTCTGTCCTCTACCAACAACTCCCAGAGGCAGTGTGAACCGCCTCGGATTTGGGTACCCGTTTACAACAAATTTGTGGTATTACATTCACAAAAGATCGCACAAGTTATATGAAAATATAGAGAAATTTTTCACGTTTTTGTCATGACATTCAGATTAATATTCACAACCACAGAACAACGGGAAGATGTGCCACTAAAATTTCATTTCATTAATTTTTTCCATATATGCATCATGTAGCAAAAGAGCTGACAGTGTATACATGTATCCCATAATATACAGAAGAGAAAGAAAGCATTTTACATCATTGTTGACGCATATAGAGTAGTGCATGTATCCCTTCGTTATTTTTATTTTCAGTTGTGTGCTTTATGTAATTTACCCATAGGCTACTCTCCTATATAAGAGAGCCTAGGGCTTATGGAATAAATAGGTTGTTCATTTTTCCCAACATGGTATCAGAGCGACGGTCCTAGACCGGAGTTCTCGAAACCCTAACCCTACCCCACCCCACCCGTCGGCCTCTCTCTCTCTCTCCATCTCATCGGCGCCGCCGGGGCTCACCGCAGCCGCACCAGCACCCCTGCGCCGGTGTTGCTGCCCCTACGCGCCCCTGCGCTGCGCCTCTGCGAGTCCCTGCGTCGGTGTTGCTGTGCACCGCGCCTCCCTGCGCTGCGCCCCTGCGCACTGCTGTGCACCGCGCCTGTGCACTGCTGTGCCCCTATGCTGAACAGCGCCCCTGTGCACTGTTGTGCACCGCGCCTGCGCGCTACCACTGCGCCTGCGCGTTGTAGCCCTCTTGCATCTCCTCTGCGCGCGAACCAGTTGCGTGTGCGCGTGCTTCTTGCGCGCGTGTACGTGTGCTAAGCCTTAAGCCCTAGGGCACACATCTTCATCTACATGGGTTTAGTTGCTTGAGGTCTACACGTGCAACTAAACCCGTCTATGTCATTGTAGACGAATCTCATCCTCTGTCAATCGCTCCAGTCTTCCATCTCCAGTATGTCAGAAAGCAAGGTGGATATCCCATCTGTTGGCGCCTTTCGTGGTCCAGCGCCTATTGTAGAGATGGACGGTACAAACTATGAACTGTGGGCAATGCAGTTCATGAGCATGATGAAGTCAACGGGTAAGAAGCACATTCTTACCGAACCAGAGCCTGCTGAGAAGACTGGAGCCAATGCCTCTTGGGAGGCTGATGATGCATACGCCAAAGTTTGGCTATCCGGTACACTGGTAATTGAGATATCCAATGACATTCTACATCAACCCACGGCCAAGGATATGTGGGACATTCTGGCGGCCACATATTCACAGGCGAAGAACGAGACAAAGATTCTGCAACTCCAGTATGATATCTTCACTATCAAGCAGAATGGTCGTCCTCTACATTCTCTCTATACATCACTGAGAGGGATGTTCGAGAAGCTCTATAGCTTCATGCCCCTGACAGCCACGCCAGAACAGCAGAAGACATATAGGAACGTGACTATGGTGGGTGTGTTCCTGGCTGCACTTGATCCAGAGTATGAGGCGGCACGATCACAGATCTTGGCCGACTCTACTATTCCTCCCATGGAGGAAGCTTTCCATAGACTGAGTTGGATCACAGTTCCTTCCACGGCCTCGAGTCAGAATACTTCAGCTATGACAGCCAACAGGGGTCGCGGATTTCATCACCAGGGCCGTGGACGTGGACCTCGTGGAAGAGGTGGCCGCACTAGGCCAACATGTACCTACTGTCACCGGGTTGGACACAATGAAGACACATGCTACTCGAAGCATGGATTTCCTGCATCCGCACGAATTGCTGAGCAGATAGAGCCTCCATCTGCTGCTACTTTCGATCAACGATTCGACGATCTAGTTGCCCGTCTGAGGGGCATTATTCCACCATCTGGTCCAGCACCGACTACGGAGAGTCAATCTGATGCCGCTGCTTCTGCCTCTGCGTCTACCAGTGCTTCAGGTAGCATACTTGCATTCACTAGTAGTAGATCAGATACATTACCATGGATTATGGACTCGGGCGCTACACATCACCTATATGGCGACCAGAGTTTACTTACAGGATGCACTCAGATTCCTCCAGGCCGGACAGTAGTAATTGCCAATGGTACACATTCCCCCATTATGGTCAGGGGGAGATTAGATTGACATCGTGTATGCAGCTCAAGAATGTGCTACATGCACCTGATTTTTCAATGAATTTGTTGTCAATTAGTCAGATTACGAAGGATCTACATTATCGGGCAATTTTTTATCCATCTTCTTTGATTTTTCAGGACATTCATACGGGCAACGTGATTGATCGTGGCTATGAGCAAGGAGGCCTCTACCGCCTGAATCAGACCCCATTTGCTGGAACTTCATCCCTTCCCACTGGACAAGCATCTACCTTATTGTGGCATCTGCGCTGTGGACATTTACCGCTTCAGAAGTTGCATCACGTGTTACCTTATGGTCTTCCTCACACACCTATTCAATGTGAGGCGTGTCAGTTGGGAAAGCATCACAGGTCGTCCTTTCCCAGTCGTCCAGGTCGGAGTAGTACCTCCAAGTTCGAGTTATTCCATATTGATGTCTGGGGTCCGAGTCATGTACCTGATCATCAGGGACACAGATTTTATATAGTATTTGTGGATGATTTTTCTAGAGTGTCATGGGTGTTTTTGATGAAAAATAAATCTGAAGCAGGAAATATCATTATCCATTTTCTGAATGAAATACAAAATGTTTTCTCCACATCTGTGAAGTTTGTGAGAAGTGATAATGCTTTAGAATTGTGCACCAATGTTCTTGCCAATTATTACTCCTCAAAAGGGATTGTTCACCAAACATCTTGTGCTCATACATCTCAACAAAACGGAATCGCTGAAAGAAAACACCGTCACCTTCTTGATGTCACAAGATCACTTCTTATACAGAGTCATGTTCCCTACTCCTACTGGGGTGATGCAGTTCTCACTGCATGTTACCTAATTAATCGTATGCCTTCTTATGTCTTGAATGAACAGATTCTGTTTTCCCTCATCTATCCTGGGAAGGATCTGTTCACTCTTACTCCTCGTGTGTTTGGGTCGGTTGCCTTTGTCCATCAGTTGTCGCCTGGTACTGACAAGCTCTCTCCTAGGGCTGTCAAATGTGTTTTCGTTGGGTACTCCAGAACTCAAAAGGGGTACAAGTGCTTTGATCCTCTGCGTCGGCAGTATATGGTCAGTGCAGATGTTACATTTTTTGAATCTGTTATGTACTTTTCAGCCTCGGGAGACAAGCAGCTACCACCTCTATCTACTGATGCCATATACATGACACCACCACCTCAGATGCCGTCACCAGCACCACCACCACATATACCTGTCTCCCCGCTACCGTTCCATTATACCCGAAGGCCTCCTCCCGCTCATGGTCATGACTCGTCTCCTAGCTCGCCTATGGTATGTAATGAAAATATTTCTATTGATGGATCTGACGACATTTCTGAGCAGGATATGTTGCAGGGGCCAGATGAGACTACAACCGATTTAGATGTTCCCATTGCTCTACGCAAATCGAAGAGGAGCTGTGTTACATATCCATTGTCAGCATCTGTCTCTTTTGAGAGACTATCTGGAGATTTCAGGACATTTGTGGTGGCACTGTCAGCTGTAGATATTCCACGGAGTTATCAAGATGCTCTGCAGGATAGTAGATGGCGGCTAGCAATGGAGGAAGAAATGGCGGCACTTCAGTCCAGAGGAACTTGGAGTTTGGTTCCTATACCTCCAGATGTGAACCCGGTGAGCTGTAAATGGGTGTTTACAGTGAAGCACAATGCAGATGGCTCTATTGATAGGTACAAGGCGCGTCTTGTTGCACGTGGCTTTACACAGACATACGGGGTGGATTACCTTGACACATTCTCGCATGTGGCCCGTCATTCCACTCTACGGATCTTGTTGTCAGTTGCAGTTGCTAGAGACTGGCCGCTCCATCAGCTGGACGTGAAGAATGCATTCTTATATGGAGATTTGCAGGAGGAAGTCTATATGCAACAACCACCTGGTTTTGCTGTTTAGGGGGAGTGTTACAAGGTATGCATATTACATAAGGCTATCTATGGCCTTAAGCAGAGCCCCAGAGCATGGTTTCAGAAGCTCTCAGACCTCTTCGAGAAACAAGGATACAAACGCTCCAATGCTGATCATTCCTTGTTTGTACAGAAGACTACTAGAGGTATTATTGTAATCATGGTTTATGTAGATGACATCTTGATTACAGGAGATGATGAGCAGGGCATAAAGCAGGCGAAAGAAAAACTGGGAATCGAATTTGTCACCAAGGACCTGGGAGTCCTTAGATATTTTCTGGGGCTGGAATTTGCTAGAAATCCATATGGATTAGTAATGTCGCAGAGGAAATATGTTACAGATTTATTGAGTGAAACAGGTATGCTTGGGTGTCGGCCTGCTACGATACCAATGGATCCTAGCATGAAGCTCTACGATGATGACACAGAGGAGGTGGACAGGAGAAGATAGAGAGAACTGGTAGGCAAACTATTGTATGTCACGATCACTAGACCTAATATATCATTTGTAGTGAGTCATGTGAGCCAGTTCATTGAGCAACCACGTCAGGTCCATATGGATGCAATACACATGATTCTGAGATATCTAAAATCATCTCCAGGTGCAGGTTTGCTATTTAAGAAGGGAAAGGAGATCTCTATCTCAGTGTGTGCGGATGCAGACTATGCAGGATGTCCCAAGGACAGGAAGTCCACCTCAGGATTTGCAGTCTATGTTGGAGATGCTCTAGTCTCATGGAGGAGCAAGAAACAGACAGTGGTAGCTAGATCCAGTGATGAATCTGAATACAGGGCTATGGTCCAGGCTAGCACAGAGATGATGTGGGTGAAAGCCCTTCTTACGGATCTATGTCTTGATATACCACTTCCTATGAAATTGGAATGTGATAATCAGGCAGCCTTGTTCATTGCAAACAACCCAGCATTCCATGAGAGGACCAAGCATATTGAGATTGACTGTCACTACATACGTGACATGATTCAGAAGGGGTTCATTGCTACATCTCATGTTACCTCAGAGAATCAAACTGCTGATATATTTACCAAGGCATTACTTCGAGGCCCATTCCAGAAGTGTGCGTCCAAGCTGAGCATGATTGATATCTATGCTCCATCTTGAGGGGGAGTGTTGACGCATATAGAGTAGTGCTTGTATCCCTTTGTTATTTTTATTTTCAGTTGTATGCTTTATGTAATTTACCCATAGGCTACTCTCCTATATAAGAGAGCCTAGGGCTTATGGAATAAATAGGTTGTTCATTTTTCCCAACAATCATAAACTGAACAAAAACTGTGACAAAAGTAATTGTATCGTCTGTAATGGCAGCGGTTATCTGGAATCATCAATCAGCTACTGAGTTGCTGGCTACTTGCCTGCCACGCATGAAAGATATAAGAGATGTCAGCAAGCACTGGTCAATTCTATAACTTATTAAAATAAGCAGGCATTTTAAGGTGATGGCAAAAGAAACAAGTAGTAAGGCATAAAGAACTAAAAATTTATAACTACTTGCTATGAACAAGGTTTTCAAACTACCTTGAGACCCCGTTCGGTTGGGGGGTTACCCCCCACTTTGGGTGGGTAACCCCCCAAAACCCCCACTTTTAACCCATTAGAGGGGCTCACTCCCTTCCCATCAAAAAAATTATATATTATACCATCATATCATCTAAAAATCATAAAATACTCAACTTCTACTCACTATTCCAAACTTCAGTACAATCACATCACAACAACCACCCACTTTTTCAAATTTCAATACAATCATATCATAATAACTACTAACTTTTTCAAATTCCAATACAATCACATCACACAAACCCTCCCAACCCTAACCCACCAACCAAACACACAAACACAAAACCGAATTATCCACCCCTGGATAACCCACGAACCAAACGCACCCTGAAGGAATTTCCCAAGTTTTACTCGTTACCTTCCATATGTCATATTATTATATGGTAGTTAATGACTCATGTGTATAATTTCTCCATTTCCCCATAGCTTTTTATATGTATATTTAATTATTAGTTGATGGCCATGTGTATATATTATTTTCTTGTTAATTAGAGATCATAAATATGGATTTTTGATAATGAGGAAGATGAGGTTTTGAACTGATTCTTGATTTTATTCAATTTCTCAAGTTTTGTGGATAATTGTGGTCATGGTCTGTGTGTGACCTCACACTGTGACTCTAAGGCGTGAAGAGTGCCTTAGGGTTGGGGTGCCTCCGTAGGCATGCGATGGGGTATAGTGCATCCTAACTAAGTTCCAAATGCGTTCACTAACTTAATTATAAACAACTCTAGCCAATACAACTTATAATAGATTTCATCTTTTAGCCAGGATCCATTATGCTTCATTCCGAGTTCAATTGTAACTCCTCCAATTTCAACTATAACTGATTCAAATGTGACCCTAGATGATTCAGATGTAGACATAGATGATTCGGATATAGCATTGCGAAGCCTATTGGCGGAATGGTAACAAAAACTCAAGCGGTGAGGAAGTCTCCTAAGAGACTCTTCCGTCTCGTCCTCTAAATGGAAGTGCAGTCCATTAGAGGGATAGGTCTACTCCAAACTACGTCAATAAGACGGGTGAAAGAGACTTTTCGGAAAAGTCACTCTAGAAACCGACCTGACTAGTACGGGCAAATGAGCTCGTACGGAAAATTAAAAACTGAAGATCCCCCACTTGGGTATCCTAAAACAAAGGGGTCAGTGAAGTTGGTCATAAGTCGGGATCCCAACAAGACGTAAAAACAATTTGAGCTCGCGTAAAAATCGTGAAAAGGACTGGGATCCTAGACCCGTGCACTTGGCGGCCGCTCCCCTAACTGGGCTTCTTTTCCTCCGCCCAATTGAGGGTCACCGCATCCTCGCACAATCGGGTGTCAAAGTCACCATGACTGGTACTATTAATTATTAGTCATTACTTATTCCCATCAAATCAATTAAATGATTCCTTTGAACTAGTTCAGGATATAGTATAAGTTCTCATATGAAAAGCTTCATTACTGCTAATTACTAAGCTTGTTGTTTAACCCCTTTTTTCTCGGAGTAGGTAGACTATACCATTGCTTCCAAACTCACTCTCGATTGGTAATTCTTCTCTTATATTCCAAGAACATTCTATCTCCTGACTAGATTGGCAATTCTTCTCTTATATCCCAAAAACATTCTATCTCCTGACTTGATTGGCAATTCTTCTCTTATATTCCAATAACATTCTATCTCCTGATTTGATTGGCAATTCTTCTCTTATATTCCAAGAACATTCCATCTCCTTATCAATCCTTATAATAAATCATTATGTAGACATGCACATGCATACCTACTTGCATAAAGATCAGATATGAACCGGAAATACCCTGCATTTTTTACAAGGAATGGAATGTTGATATATTTCATGATATTTCCAAATACTTGAACAAGATTTAGAGAACTTGACACTATAATTTTTAAATTGCCGAAGACATGTAACGTGTACTGATCACTCTTATCTCCAAGTCAAAAGAGATCAAATTTAACTACAGAGTGAGGTATATAAGATGAAATTTATTTATTTATTTTTACTTCATCTATTTTGGCAGTCTTTTTAAAAAAACTGTAATCTAGTGGATTGTTTCTGGATATGACCATTTTTCCAGCTACAAAACTTTGGGGTTAGTAACTGCTGTGTATTTCTGAAGTTTCTTAAGATCGAAATTCAGTGCTAATTTTGATCATGTAATAATTTATTAAGAAGTACAATGATTACTTGGTCAGTGATTGCAGCCTTCTAGAGAGCATGTATACATGATTCCTTAATAACAAATCCAATTCATGTCAATTATGTATATATGTCCAACCCATGTTCTAATGATATGTAAGACAAAACAAAAAAGAAACGAAACAACAAGAGAGATTCTAAAGGAACGAATAGTGGAGCATTAATAGCATGCACCACCCAATCGTGAATCATTCCAACCTTTCCCAACTATTCTACAAATAATTTCACCCACCAATCTTATTATTTTTGTGGATCCCCAACACCCAATATTGGCTTACAATGTGTGGTCATACATGCATGACAACAAAAGAAGGTAGGATTGTACCTATTTCTTCAAATTTGAGGAGAGTTCTTGCATGCAGGAGATTGAACAGCTGCTGGACAGCAACAGGAAGATGAGGAAGATTGCTCCTTTGGCTGGAATTGGTTGAGATTTTGGGAAAAAGAAGTGTTAGGAAAATTGAGAATGAAAGAAAGGGGGAAAGGCTTCTTACGGCTGGAATTGGGGAAAAAGGGGAGAAGCTCTTTCGTTGGATTTGAAAAAATAGTAAAATATAGAGGAAGCAAGGGAAAAGGAAAGGAAATAGGGGGGAAGCTTCCTTATAACCCCTTCTTTTTTGACAACATCATTAAGCATGCTGATGTCAGCATGTTGATGTCATAATTACATTATTGCTGGATTTTTTAAACATGAAATTTTCATTTAATTTTTTTATTTTCTCGTATTTATTTAAGATGTTAAAAATGATCGCATACGCACTTCGAACCTTTGATTTCGACGTGCAATATCTCGATTTGACCGTCTCTGAATGATGATCAGTATGAGTGTAATACTCATATACTTTTGATGGGGTTTAAATCTTCAAAATCTTCGAGATACTATTTTCATTTATGGTTAAATTTTGCGATATAAAATTATCAAACGACCTCTGATTGACGAACTGTCAATTCCGTTGGTCTTATTTCGTCGAATCGGACTTTATGACGGTCTTGGTTTGTTTCACGATTTCCGAATTTGCATCCCAGCTTTTCTGCGACACGCATTACGATGCGACGGACTTTTGATCGATTTTGCTCGAATGACTTTTGATATACGATCTATTGGTCGATTTAGACTATTTAATATTGATTGACAACCTTATTGGTTTAATTGGACCCTAATCAGGTCGGGTTCGGATTTAATTAGACCCGGATGTTACACAGTCACCTCTAACAAGCATCTCCTCAGCCCGAGAGAGCCCTCTCATCTTCCAGCATGTCAAGTCCTTGGATTTCCTCCTGCGCCTGCAAGCACGTAGCTTTATGCCGGGCACGGTTTGACATGTTGTATTGCATCAAAAAAAGATCTCAATGCGTAAAGCTTATTCGCGAGACGGTATGTCGCCATCCCATTAAACTGGGAACCACTCCAAAAATTTTTAACCACTTCTCAAAAACCCTCTTCCAGCAACCATGCCTTCTCAAACCGAAAAAATGAGCGCGCACGCTCATCTTCCCCAGAACACCACAGAAGAGGCGTGTGGTCCGACCTTGATCGAGGTAAAGTGTGCGCAGCAGCCAAAGGGAAGGCCTCCATCGCTTGAACTAATACCAGGAAGCGGTTAATCCGTGACCTAGACCTGGAGTTACGCCATGTGTGCACGTAACACGATGTGTCAAGCCTCTGGAGGCCCAAGCCATGGATCGCTTTATGCAGCTCCGACGAACCTCTATCATCCCCACCTTGACCCCTGAGGCGATCGCCTGGCCTCAACATCACATTGAAGTCATCCGCAATGATCCACGCAACATCCTGGAAATGCGCCCTTGCCATCCATAATTCATCTACCAATCTACCAATGCCAATATCATTACAAGGACCGTAGACGTTCGTAATCAGCAACCTCTTTCCATCCGCCAGCCGCTTCAACAGGACCGTCAAAGAAAAGTCCCTGCGCATTTCTTCCTCCAAAAGCTCCAGCTTTTCCCCATCCCAGTCGATCAGTAACCCACCAGCCGCCCCTTCAAAGTTCACCGCCCTATGCTGCCCCTGATATCCCTCCATAAAATAGCCATATTGTCTGCAATTCTGGTTTCCTGCATAAGTGCCTCATCCGCCCCGTGCTCAATCAAGAGATTCCGAACAGACATCCGCTTATCCGCCTGCCCCAGACCCCTGACATTCCATGAGGCAATCTTCATTGGGAACCACTGAGGAGCCCACCCGACCGCACTAGACCAAGACAAGCAGCAACCGACAATTCCATCCACTCCCTCGGCCACCTGACGCGTTCAGCATCTGTTGCTGCTTCCTCAGCCACCGCTAAACTCAATTCTCCCTCCTCCGCCGGCAGACCACCCAGCACCCCCGCCCCTTTGCTCGATACCTCCCCCGAACTCCCATCTTCTTCCTATCCATCGGACCCCCTTCCCCATCAGCAACAAAAACCCGAGCATGTGGCGATATACCACCACCCTTCTCTCTTTGCTTCGCTCCCGGAGCCGGTGACAAAGATAAGTGCGTCCGAACCTACCCAACCCCTCCTTTGCAACATACTCTACCTCGCATGGCAGACATCTCGTGGAAAAACTCGATCTCCACGCTTCGCCCAACAGCAAAAGTATCCACCTACATCGCCTCCCCAACGTCTGCTGGCCGACGAGATCAGTTGTTCCTTGCCCTGGCCTAGCTTCGCACTTTGCATGCCCTCGTCCGAAGAATCAGAGGCCCATAAGCGCTCGCTGGGCACCAGTATCGGATCGAGACAATTGTTCTATCATAGCTCTCCGCCAATGACACCATTCGGAGAGAGGACTTCTCCTCACCCTGCCTCATCCCTGCATCCCGCTCTCCACTAACCTGACAACCAGCCGTACACAAGCATTCGTCGGAGACAACCAACGACTCCACACCACTCGCAGGCGCCAGATCGCCGCCCATGATGCAGTTCTAAGGATCCGAGAAGCCACCACTCTCAATACCCGTCACTGCACATCACGGTTCTATACTGAGGAGGGGCCTTAAAAGGGATCGAAGTAGAGGCCCATCCATGCTCGGGTCCAAAACTCGAAGACTCGGATATGCCAAAACAAGAGATGGATCCGAACTTAAGGTCCGGAGATTCAGAACCGCCATCTGGGAACCCAGCACCTGTCACCCCATTTTGGGAATCACGAATCGCTTCAACAAAAGAGACCCGATGCCCATAGCTCCCGTGAGCCTCCTCGGGTCTTGTACCCTGACTTTATTCATACTTTACCCCAACATCTTTCCCATAAAGGCATCCATTTTCAAAAGTCCTGAAATCCACATCGCCCCCTTTCCGGAACAGATTGACCTTCTGCCCCGAGCCACCGGCCAACCCTTCGCCCAAAGTCGGCGACCACCCGTCGGACCCAACCACACACTCCTCCTCCCGCACCATTAGAACGAACTCACATCCACGAAATGATGCTGCAAGGGTCGCTGGCAGCGCGTACCCCAGGTCCCTCCCCTCCACCAAAACTCGTAGCGCATGGCCACGACGCTACCCATCAGAAAGGATCTCCTGGACGAATAGGATCGGTGCCACCAAACTTCGAACCACATCAACACCTCTGTCGATGATAGACCAGCCGTCGCTTCCGGAAGTCACACCAGCCATCGCGAAGCAAAGGCCGCCTACAGTGGACCCTACCGTCGCCCCTGCGAGAGGGTGATTAGATTCCGAGCTTCCCTCGGCGACACGCCCTGTACGCAGACCAACCCTCCTTCCATCTTAACCACGTCACCCCTAAAGCCAGTACTCACCACTACCCCGACATCCTCCATTGCATCCACAAACTTGGCTAGCATCTCAGCTACTGTAGCCAACTCTGCTTCCGCCATAGCGCCTACATGGATTATTGATTCTGATGTGTATATTCACTTGATTGGAGAAGGTAATCTGCTGACCTCCCCAACCCTCTTCTAATTTGAAGTCAGTTCTTCTAGCCAATGGTGAACATTCTCCTATTATCACTGTTGGGACTATGGAAGTTTTCCTCCAAACTCACTCTCTGGCATCTTCTCTACATCAAATTTTCTTTGAGACTTTTGTTTGTTCATAAATATTGTGTTGAAATGAACAATATAATGATTTATAACATGCTTTATTGTTATTTTTTCAGGACATCATACGATATAGATTTTTGGTGTGGGACATGAGAAGGACAGCCTATACTATCATGATATCTCTATTGTTCCACTTTTCTTGTGTCATCTTTGTCTCTGTTGACGTGTCCTATGGCATTTATGGCTTGGTCATTCCTCTGTTAGAGCCCTTTCTCATATGTTTCTTGAATTTTCGTCAGACACCTTTTGAATGTGAAGCATGCTGGCAAACATCATGGAGCCTCCTTTCCACCGAGGATTGAGCCTTGTCGTTCACTGCCATTTTCGTTAGTCCACTGTGACATTTAGGGACTTTGTTCGGTCCGTGTTGTAGGAGGTCAAACATATTTTTTTTGTTTTTATGGATGATTATAGCATATCTTTTTGAGTTTATTTTATAAAGGAACAGTTAGACATTAATAACATTGTCGAGTTTCTCTTTCAATTTATCGAAACATATTTCTTTGCTTGTATTCAGACTTTCAGGATTGATAATGCTCTTGAATTTACTCAACAGGATTTGATCATCTTTTTGCTACTTAGGGGGCTCTTTAGTAGACCTCATGTATATACACCTAATAGCAGAATGGGGTTGCAAAAAGGAAACTCTGACATCTTTTAGATATTATTGCACTCTTTTCACTCATATGAAGGTTTCCAAAACCTACTGGAGGAATGTTGCTCTCACTACCACGTACCTTATTGGTAGGGTACCCTCGTCAGTTCTCAATGGGGTAAGTCATTTATCCGTCTTGTTTATAGATGAGGAATCCTTTCCTCTCCCCATGAGAATCTTTGGTTGCACTGCTTTGTCCATAACACTTATAATACAGATAAATTGTCTTCTCGTGTAATGAAGTGTGTTTTCATTGGCGACTCTCAGACCCAAAAGGGGTACATGTGCTATGATCCCGCTAGTCATTGCTGCTACATTTTTATTGATCTCACTTTCTTTAAACAAACCATGTACTTTACTCAATCTGTTACAGATATTCCCCTAGAGCTCCCACCACCTCCCATTGTCTATATATTCACTTTGATTCGGTTCCTTTACATTTCCCTTACTTGCAGGATGATACACCTTCAAGTGGCCCCAAGGTTGTGGAAGTTGGTAGTAGGTACTCGGTTGGCCAGATCATTGACTAAGGATTACTCGGTAGTCGGGTGACTAGATTTGTACATTTACTATACTATCATAATGAAATAAAAGTAGTTGAATTTAAATAAAATATTAAGCATATTAGAATAAGTATGTTTTTAACAAACAAAAAATAAAGAATCTCTATGCTAAAATCGATCGACTAGTCGAGCCGACTAGTGGGCACATTACCGACTCGACTAGCTGGCCTAGTCGGCTAACTTTTACAACAATGAGTGCCCCTACTACTGCTAATCCATATGCTCCATCATAACTTCCTATAGTATTGAGGAAATCAAAAGGCAATGTGCTCTTCATCCATTGTCATATTTTACTTCCACGGATATCCTATCTAGTTGTGAAAGGAGATTTACATATGCTTTTATAGATGTTATTGTTCCTCGTGATAATCACAATGCAGTTAAAAACTATGGTTGAAAAAGGCCATGGATGAAGAGATGGATGTGCTTACCTCTCAGAACACGTATCTTGTGCCGCGTCCTTCATGTTTCAAGCATGTTGCCTACAGATGAGTTCGTTGACAGATTAAAAGCTAGACTTATGGAAAAGAGCCTCACTCAAGCATATCACGTCGATTACTTTGAGACCTCTTTAGTGGGTAAGGATGGTGTCAATTCGTACTATTCTCTATGTTGATGCCAATAAGAGTTAGCTTATATTTCATCTTGATATAAAGAATGTATTTCTCTACAGTGACCTAAAGGAGGAGGTTTTCATGGTACAACCATCGAGTTATTCCATCGAGGACTTTGTAAGTCGACTTCGTAAGGTCGTCTATGGCCTAAAGAAGAGTCCACGAGCGTGGCTCGAGAAGCTGACCTATGAAATCAATTTTCTTGGCTTCCGTAGGATGACATCTATTATTCTATGTTTGTCACATGAAGGTCTTTTGGCATCTTGATATTTATTTGTGTTGATGGCAGAGCAGGTATTCTAGAGTTCAAGGCCTTCCTCCAGAAGGTGTTTGTCACAAAGGACCTTGGTCAACTCAAGTACTTTATTGGCGTTGAGGTGATGCACATTGTAGCGGAATTACACTATCACATCAGAAGTATTGACTGGATATTCTTACAAAAACCAGCTTACTTGGATATAAATCACAAAGCATGCCAACAGAAGCGCAGAGACATGCTACATCTACTATCATGTGTTTGAAGATACTATACAATAGAGAAGCCTAGTGGGTAAGCTTCTCTACCTTACCATCACGGAGTCAGATATATCATATGTCGTGAACAGAGCTAGCCAGCACATGGAGAAGCCTCACTACAGTCAATGGCATGATGTTCTTGATCGTTAAATACTTAAAGGACTCTTCATGAAAAGTCTTCTTCTATGGGGCTAACGACAATACTGACATCACCACAGACGTAGATGTTGATTATATCAGTTCTCTTGAGGAGAGACAATCTACCTATGGTCATCCATGTTTGTTGGACGAAACCTTATTACATGGCGAAGTAAGAAGCAAACAATTGGATTAAGATCAAGTGCAGAGGTCAACTACAGGGCAATAGCTCAAGTCATATGCGAGATTACCCGGTTACTCTCCTTTCTACATACTTCAACAACAAGTCTGCTATTTATATTGCTACCAATTATGTTTTCCATGAGTGGACTAAGCACATTGAAGTAGATTGCCACTTCATTTGAGATGAAGTACGAGGAGGGAAGATCACTACCCGGCACATCTCCATGGGCTTCGAGCTTGCAGCTATTTTCACCAAGACACTATCAAAGGAACACATATCATGGTCGACTTCCAAGTTGGGCATGATTGATAGATATCCTCTAACTTGAGAGGGACTGGGGGACTGTAGAAGCTATTTGATTATTTATCTCTTTATTAGTTTGAGTTGTATTCCTCTTTGTAAACTTTTGGAGTCTCTTATGTAATTATCACCACTTGAGCTCTAGCGTTCGATGTTATATAAGAAGCATCATATTCCTTAATCAAATTCATTCAGTTCATTCTCAACTTTTCTCTATAATTGCAAAGAGATTTATTTATACCTGTGTCTTTGGCTCCTCTACTATTAATGTATTTCTGTATGGGTTATATTTTATATTGTTTTTGTTTCAAACGTAACAACTTAAACATAATTGTAGGTATATTGAGGCCAGTAAAGCTCGTTTTTACCATTCTGGAGATTCCTCAGTTGCTCTTGTTGCTCAAGCTGTTCTCTTGTATGTTTTCGAGAACATTCTAAAGCTGCTTCACCCATTCATGCCATTTGTTACGGAAGCAATTTGGCAGGTAACTTATTGATGATTGCATGATACATCATATTAGTTTCCTCCGATAATAAGTTCTGTGTTATGGAAGCAATTTGCCATCTGTTAACGTCAGCAATTTGGCATATAGAAGAACCTTTAGTTTCCCCTAATGCTATGTTTTATTATTTTCTTCCTATAATAAGTGCACCTGTGTTATTTTGCATGATGGATCCCAGGATTATTCTTCTAAGAGTTACGTTAGTTATGTTACATAACACAAGTAATTCGAATTTGAGTTTTTGTATAGATCCACCTAAATAATGTGTTTGGATTTTATGTGTAGGTCCACTTAACTTAGTTCGAGACTTACTGAGTACATGGAGCTGCATATAAGGCATTATATTACATGACTTAGGAAGAAATGACGTATCAAACATTATTCTCCTATGATGTGTCCATTCCATCGTGCACTACATAATTATGCTCTCCTAATTGCTATATTTTATTGTTGTTTATATGTCATTGATACGATGTTTGAACAATTTATCAAACAGATTGTGTTTTTTTACTATCCAGAGTATGAAGAGTCACGTCTTGCTCTGTATTTTTACATGTTGTCAGAAGTTCTTTTGTGAAGATTCTTTTTCTTATTATTCAATTAAAAATTGATTATGCATCTCCGTTATCTTTATCCTTGTGAATGTTTTGTTACCACCATCTTACATTTTCATGTTTCGATGTTTTGGACCCCTATATGTTCCTCGAACTTCATACATGGAAAGGAGAAGGAATAAACAAACTTTTAGTTTGCAGCCAATATTCGACTCTTGTCCATGGAATCCTTTACTTATTGTGTACCTCGGCAAGGTCAAATCTGGTTTTCTGTGCTAGAATAAAGGTCTCCTCAGCAAGGTCACTGACTAGAGATAGAGCTGGGAGATCCTCCACTCTAACGGACTCTCCCAGCATCCATTTATGTTACTGTAATGATCTTAATGCCCCGACTAGTTATTATATATTTGCTTGGAAATAGCCGGGTCGATAGGAATTTGTGTAATGGGAGCAGCAAGCCCTCATGGCATGGTCAATTGGAACTAACATGGATTTTATGTACAAAAGAGAGAAAAACTTCCTAAATATTTTGGGAACCTGAAAAGAGTATTTAACAAGCTGCTAAACCTCCATCATGCATGAATGTTTGCTGCATTAAATACCCTTAAAACCGGCCAACAGTGGGACTGGGACCCTAGGAGAGGGTGGAAGTGGCGGTGGTGGTGAACGAGGTGATGATGGTGGTGGTGACATGTAGATTTCATCATCGGAGTCTAAGGAAGTCAACCGATCACCTGTAAGAGAATAGTACATCATATACTCGAAAAAGGTGACATCAACACTAACATAATACTTCCTGCGCATTGGGTCATAGCATCTATACTTTTTTTGTGTAGTGGGGTACCCAACAAAGACACACTTGACTTCTCTAGGAGAGAGCTTGTCAATACCTGGAGACTGGTGGACAAAAGTGGTCGAGCCAAACACACAAGGAGTAAATGAGAATAATTCTTTCTCAGGAAAAGCAAGAGAGAAGGGAATTTTCTCACCCAAGATCGTTGAGGGCATGCGATTAATAAGATATCATGCCATAAGAATAACATCACCCCAAAAAGAATGTGGAGTACGACTCTGAATGAGAAGAGTTCTTGTAACATCAAGCAAATAATGATGCTTCCTCTCTGCAATACCATTTTGCTGGGAAGTATAGGCACATGATGTTTGATAAATAATACCTCGGATAGAAAATTAATTGGAAAGAGTATGAATACAGAATTCCAAAGCATTATCAGTTCTTATAAATTTCACAGAAGAATAAAACACATTATGCACTTCATTGAGAAAGTTCTTGATAACATCTCCAGCTTCAAATTTATTCTTTAATAAAAAGACCCAGGACAGACGAGAGAAATCACTAACAGCGACAAGATAAAACCCGTGTCCTTCATGATCGGGAACACGACTGGGACTCCAAATATCTATATAAAACAATTTAAAAATAGAGCTACTACTCCGACTCGGACGACTGGGGAAGGCAGACCGTGATGCTTTCCCTATTGGCAAGCCTCACATTGAAAGGACGAGTGAGGAGAGATCTGAGGCAGAGCACGACATATTTTCTAGAGCAGGAGATGACCAAAGCGCATGTGCCATGTAAAGGGGGAGACAGGTCCAGTAGAATGAGAGGAAATACCAGCATAAGGAGTCTGGTCCAAGCGATAAAGACCGCCTTGCTCACGGCTACACCCAATCACCTTGCCCGTAAGGATGTCCTGAAATACAAGAGAAGATGGGTCAAAAAGAGCTCGACAATGTAGATCATTCGTAATCTGACTAATAGATAACAAATTCATATAAAAGTCAGGTGCATGCAACACATTCTATAGACGCATAGAGGGTATCAAGCTAATCTCCCCCTGCTCAGTGATCGGGGAATGAGTCCCATCTGCTATAACCACAGTTCGTCCTAGAGGAACCTATTTGTATGTTGTAAGTTGACCTATGTTTCCACACAAGTGATGTGTAGCATCGGAGTCCATAATCCATTCTATAACATCAGATCCACTACATCTAGTAAGTGCATAAGTACTACATGAGGTACTAGAAGCTGAAGCAGCCACATCTGACTGACTCCTGAAGGTTGATGAAGAAGTAATGGGATTGACAGGACCTATAATGCCCCTAATTGTGCTACAAGGTCATCAAATCGTTGATCTAAAGAAGAAGCAGTCGAGGGCTCAATCTGCTCAGCTACTCGAGCAGAAGCAGGAAATCCATGCTTAGAGTAGTATGTATCCTCTGTATGTCATGGACGATGGCAGTAAATACAGGGTTGATGAATACAACATCATCTGCCATGAGGTTTGCATCCACGAAACTGAGAAGAGCCTCCTCAACCTCGAGAGGCAACCATCGCTGAAGAAGTCTGACTGACAGTAGTGGATGGGACAGTGATCCTACTGAACCTGCGGAAAGCTTCCTACATGGGAGGAATATAAAGGATATGGGAAGATCCTTAAGCGTATTACGGAAGCATGAGGATCGCATCACATCCGATCGGGAGCGGCTAGTCGTACTAGTTACTCAGGGCTGCAGAATTTAATAATTTTCAAATGATGAAACCACATGAAACAAGAACACCTCTTGGATCATTTCATCTAAACTACAAATAAATATTTGGTTTACCTCTTGAAGAGTGGTTGTCATCAAATCTCTAAACGAAGAGACCAACTATCTCAAGTCCGATCTGACGGAGGAGACGTTTGCGAGCACGTTGATGAAACGTGTGCTCCTCGCAATCCATGTTGATGATCCAAGCGGCAAATCTCCTGATCTCTTCACATGAGATCCCACGTCTTCTTCACGAATGTGGCCCACCAAAGGAGACGGAGATCCACGAGCAAACAATCCGGCATCATAACGACGATGTTGTGAGGATGGCGACTCTCTCTAGGGCTCCATGTTGGACGACCATAATGAGAGAGAGAGAGATGACGTGTAGAGAGAGAGAGAGAGGTAGAGAGCATGTGTTCATTGTTGTCACTTAATGTAACTTGAAGAGTAAGGGATGCCTCTTCTTATATAGTATTTTGGGAATCCATGGATCCCAATTCATGGACTACACAAAGTCAATGGATGAGATTGATTTGCGCTTCTTTCAATGGTCCAGATTTTGTTGTAAAAACACAGCAACAATTAATTTAATTTAGATTAAATATATATATTGAAAAATCAATATAAATTAATCCCAAATTAAATCAATCAAATATGGATATTCATGGAATGGAGATTGCCTCGTTCCATAAGATGGGGAGGGGGAGGGAACAACCATCTTTTCCTAATGGGAGTTGATGGTTGTCCACCCTCCCAAGTAGGAAGGTGGCTATCTCATGTAATCTCATGAGATCACATTATTCTATAGAAATCTCCAATATTTACAACACTTGTTGTAAATTATTCCACAAAAATAATTCACAATTATTTTGTGAACATTGCTATCATGCCATTGGAAATTTGTGAATCACATTCACAACCCAAAATAAAATGTAAATCATATTTTCAATTAATTATCCAATGTGAATCCAATTCACGACAATAATTAATCAACAATTATAAATTACAATAGGCTCTCTAATACATTATAAATCACATTTATAATATATATGATCAATATGGATAATGATATTCACATTATTCATATCCATGATAATGACATCACATTTAATCATCTTGGATCTCTATTCTCATGTGCCCAAACAATATGAATCACATTTACATCATTCACATCTTTGATAATTAAGTCACGTTTAATTATCTCAGATAACTCTCCGTATAATATGAATTAAATTCATATTATTCATGATAATTAAATCACGTTTAATTATCATTTTTCTCAATGCTCGGATACATATATCAACAATGAAATTATCCTTGAACTCTTTTCAAGGATAATGCGCTTTCTCCGCGGATTCTTGGAGATAAGGACTGGGCGATTGTATTGTTCCACGTATATGACTTGGATATTGAGATCACATCTCAAATCCAAATCTTGCGGACCTCCTATAAATATTTGATTAAATCAAAACCGTAAATCTAATCTTTTCATTGCATCTGAATCACATTCAGATCTGTTAGAGTAGGCAATACTCTGATGTGTTATTCCATAGAGCCCTTGGGTCTCTTATATAGAGAGAAAACCCTTGGGTAAATTACATAGACGTACAATATATAAATAGAAAATACGAAACAGTACATCGCAACATATATAAGCCTCTACACTCCCCCTCAAGATGGAGCATAGATATCTATCATGCTCAGCTTGGAAGAACATCTCTGGAAAGGTCCTCTGAGCAATGTCTTGGTGAATATATCAGCAGTCTGGTCCTCTGAACTGACATGAGAAGTGGAAATAAAGCCCTTCTGAATCATGTCTCTAGTATAATGACAATCCACCTCAATGTGCTTTGTTCTCTCATGAAAAGCTGGATTATTTGCAATAAACGATGCTGCCTGATTGTCACATTGGAGATTCATAGGCAAGGAGACATCTACATTCAAATCTTCTAAGACTGCTCTAACCCACATCATTTCTGCGCTTGCTTGTGCCATGGCTCTGTACTCGGATTCAGCACTGGATCTCGCCACAACAGTCTGTTTCTTTCTTTTCCAAGAAATTAAAGAGCTTCCTATGAAGATAGCAAATCCAGAAGTAGATTTACGATCCCTTGGACATCCTGCATAATCTGCATCTGCACAAGCTGAAATAGACATCTGTATCTTTCCTGAATAGCAACCCTGTGCCTGGGGAAGACTTCAGATATCTCAATATCATATACAAGGCATCCATATGAACTTGCCTCGGCTGCTCCATAAATTGACTCACCCGGTTTACTGCAAAGGCTATATCCGGTCGAGTTATAGTAATGTATAAGAGCTTACCCACCATCTCTCTGTACCTTCTTTTGTCCACCTCCTCGGTATCATCGTCGTACAGCTTCATGCTTGGGTCCATAGGTGTACTTGAAGGTCTGCATCCAGTCATTCATGTTTCAACTAGCAAGTCTGTGACATATTTTCTTTGAGTCATCACCATTCCTTGTGCATTTCTTGCAAATTCTATCCCCCAGAAAATATCGAATCGTGCCCAGATCCTTCGTAATGAACTAGCTTCCCAACAGGGACTTGGTTATCTCAATTCCCTGAGCATCATCTCCTGTAACCAAGATATCATCAACATATATCATGACAACAACTGTACCTCTAGAAGTCTTCTGGATGAACAGTGAATGGTCCGCATTTGATCTCTTGAACCCCTGTCGTTCAATTAGCTGGGAAAGCTTCTGGAACCATGCTCGGGGACTCTGTTTGAGGCTATAGATAGCCTTATGAAGTCGGCACACCATCTGAGTCTCCCCCTCAGCAGCAAACCCTGGTGGCTGCTGCATGTAGACTTCCTCCTGTAGGTCACCATACAAGAAAGCATTCTTGACATCAAGCTAAAAAATGGTCCAGTCACGTACCACAGCAACAGATAGGAGGATGCGAAGAGTGGAGTGTCTAGCCACAGGTGAAAACGTATCCAAATAATCTACCCCATACGTCTGGGTAAATCTACGTGCTACAAGTCTGGCCTTGTATCTATCTAGACGTCCATCCGCATGATATTCACCGTAAACACCCACTTGCAACTCACCACGGAGGCACCTGGAGGAATGGGGACAAGAGACCAAGTCCCTCTAGACTGCAAGGCACGCATCTCCTCTTCCATGGCCAGACGCCAGCAATCAATCTTCATGGCATCTTGATAGGTCCGTGGAATCTCAACTGATGAGACAGCAGCTGCAAATTTCTGGAAATCCCCATTGAGACGATGAAATGAGACTTGAGAGGCAAGAGGATATGACGCACATTGTCTTCGCTGCTTCATGTGAGCAATGGGCCGATCCAGATCATCTGTCACTGTGTTGACTGGTTGATCCTCCTCCTGTAGTAAAGGCTCCTGCACTGGTGCATTGTCTAACCCATCATTAGTGATAACATCAGAACATACCTGAGGCGTGCTGGATGGTTGACATGTAGCCTGAGCAGGGCATGTTCGCCTTGTATAGAACTTAGGAAAAGGTACAAATGGTGGTGGTGGTGGTGGTGGAGTAGAGGATTAACCCAGGCTTGGAGGTGGAGGCACATAGACATTAGAATCTGTAGATGTGGAGGAGACCAATCTGTCACCTGCAGGGGAGAAGTACATGACCGGTTCAAAAAATGTAACATCAGCGCTCACATAGTACTTGTCATGAACTGGGTCATAGCAACGATATCCTTTCTGTGTCCTGGAGTAGCCCACAAAAACACACTTGATAGCCCTAGGAGAAAGCTTATCAAGTCCTGGAGATAATCGGGAGAAGGCGGGTGGAGGAAACCCTAGGTTAGGGTTAGGGCTCTGATACCATGTTAGAGTAGGCAATACTCTGATGTGTTATTCCATAGAGCCCTCGGGTCTCTTATATAGAGAGAAAACCCTTGGGTAAATTACATAGACGTACAATATATAAATAGAAAATACGAAACAGTACATCGCAACATATATAAGCCTCTACAAGATCACTGTCCAACATTTGGACCAAGATTAGATTTCTTATCTATTGAGAGGAGTGGCTAAAATCCAAACCCGTTTCATCATTCCATAGGAATGGAAGCGGCATGGTTATACAATCGCTTATGATCACATCACCCTCAGGTATTCCTAATACCTGTACATCCTGCATATTGGAAGACCAAGAACAAATCCGAAGTTTTAGATCTATTTAACATGTCTTCTTCAAGATTTTATCATTGGGTTTCTCATTTAATCATTGGGAGTCGGTATCGATCATATACTTTCTAAAAGCATATATCATACCTAGGTGTTGATCATATACTTTCCAAAAACATATATCAAACCTACAAATTCAGTCAAGCTTCCAAAGCGAGACGACCATGCACGGAATTTGATTCTTTCCAATATCTCATGAGTGAGCTCGTATCTTCCAGTTCAGAAAATGAACCTGTATGATCCCTTTGAGAGATCGTATTACTTGCATGCCCTTGTATGCACACCAGCACGTCGGTGTATAGACCTTGATTAGGTCATCAACCTATTGGTCTGCCAAATGTACATACTCAGACTTATAGTAACACATCTGTCTCTGGTCAGAGGATGCGTGCATATATCGTGACAGCATACGACATAGGTCTTTGATTATTTCGATCTCATTAAGTCCACTCTTTGACATAACTTATCTAACACCTCCGAATATCTATTCCTATGCAGAGGACCTGCATCAAGAGGTCGATTAGATATCAGCCTTTAGAGAAAGGATTGCCATCTCCTTCTCAGACTGGAGATCATCTCTTAATAATCATTTGAGAGTGCTTGATGAGTCATCAATTTAACTCTTTAGATATGCATCTAAGCACCAACCTATATGATTCAACAATTGAATCAACAGCTATATGATCATTAAGATGGCCATGGTATATAACCCTAATTGTACTAAGGGACCTATTATGCAAATTAGGTATTCTTCATTTCAAATCAGGGAATGATATTTGCAATAACATTTGTTGCATAATGGCTCGTTGTGGGCTCGCATGTCCAACAATCTCCCACTAACCAAAGAGTCATTAATGGGCTAATCTTTAAACCCACACTCATATGACAATCATAAGCTATTTAGAGAGATAGTTAGGTAAGCTGATCGGTCACTATGTTCCCGAGAGACTACGTCAAGTCCTTTTACGACTTGCATATCTCCTAGTAACAGTGCTCGCATCCAATGCAAATGATGTCTCTTATACAACCAAAACTCAATCTTGTTAAAGCAATTATAGTGTCATTGACTTTACTGCTCAATAATCGTTATAACCAGTATGTAACTTCCATTATCCTTATCAGAATGCCCTTATTTTCGGAGATCTCTATCTCATAAAGTATCTGTAGTTAAGACCTTTTAAATCACTATCTATAAAGTCTTAAGTTCTTGAAGATAAGACTTAGAGATCACTATCTCGAAAGTCTTGTCCTCTTTGAAGATATTGTTATTACTGCAATCAAGTGTTTTATCTCCTTAGTAGGATTAGTAATAGTTTACTACTCCCACTACACAACAAACATCTGCCTTTTGTACATATCTAGCATATACTGAGCTTCCCAAAGCTGATATACTAGGGTATATAGCTTTGGTATTCACATCCTCAACTCTTTGAAGTTTTGTCCCTTTAAATAGGTCAATATCATATCTTAAGGAAAAGAAGACTTTCTTGGAATTTTCCAGAAAATGGAACATATCCAAGGTGTATCACTAATGTGACGGTCCCAATACCCTTTCACTTTGCTTCTGAACATCTTCAGAACTAAGATCTAAGAGGTATCCTTAAGATCATATCTTAAGGTATGGAATAGCCAGATTATAAAACACTTATTATCGTCCTTATATCATTCCAAATGATTAGGATATATCATCTACATTTAGCATGATGAACACAATGACACTCCCACTAAGTTTCACAGGGTTCATCAAGATTCTATCTGAAAATGTAACCTTTACAATTTCATCAAATCTGATGTTCCAATTATAAGAAGCTTATTCGAGTCCATAGATGGAGTTCCTTTAGCTTGCATATCTTGCCTTCCTCAACTATGAAGCTCTGGGGCTACTTCATATGAATATCCTCGGAGAGGTACTCATAGATGAATGCAATCTTGACTCACATCTTGAAGATGTCATAGTCAAGTTGTGTAACTATAGTTAGCAATATTCTTATGGGTTTAAGCAAGGTCATTGGAGAGCACATCCCATCGCAAGTGATGTCTTCTCTTTGGTGTGTAGCTCATGGTTATGAGCCGTACTTTTAATGTATGTACCTTCTCATAGGTTCCCTCTCTCTCTCTCTTGAAGATTCGTTTACACCTTAACAGGTCTTACCCAAATAGGTGGATCCTCGAGGGTCCATATACAACACTTGTATATAAAGTCTACATTAGACTTTATTGCTAACATCCGTCTTTCCATGTTATGATCCTTGGAAGCTTCATCACATGAAGCAAGATCATTGTCAGATCTCTTTGACACATGGAATCCATCCTCAAACTCATTTGAAGAGGTATGAGTGTTTCATCTTTAATTGTCCTTTTAGTTTCCGATTTTAGGAGCCTCATTATCTTCTCAAGATTAAATGAGTTCCTTCACTTCATTTTCATATTGGTTCTCAAGAGTCTCGTCCTCTAAAAATCACATTCTCAGATATGATATCTTTTAAGAATCTCAAGGTCATAAAGTAGGTATCCAATACCACCCTTTATATCCCTAATGAGGTAGCACTCTCTGGTGCTAGATTCCATGTTACTTGCATGGAACCTTATTAAGGATATATATTGTAGTCTCTACTACATGTATACCTTGGAAACTAGGAGGTAACTATGCTAATATTCATCATTGATCAAATCATGTCACACATGATCCAATTGTATCTCCCTATAACTCTGTTGAGTTTAGGTGTATTAGGAGGAGTGAGATAGGAATGATATTCATATCTGCATAAGGTATTCCTTGAATTCATCTAACAAGTACAGGCTACCTAGGTTTGATCAAATTCATTTCATCTTCCTTCAAACTTTGATTCTAAATCAAAATTGTGAAATCTTTGAACATTTCAAATGTTTCTAAGGTGAAGGAAAGAAATCTCATATCATAAATAATCATCAATAGATATCACATATCATTAATGTTTATTGTGATTTGATGATCCACATACATCAATATGTATGAGATCCTGAATACATTGACATCTTGCACCATTCGGAGAGAATGGTGTATTGGACATTTTACTTTGAATACAATATTCACAAGTATGTAAGATTTGAAATTTCAGAAAATTTAAAGTTTCATCTCTTACTATTCTATTGATCACATCAATAGACAAATGTCCGAGGCTTGATGCCAGATCATTGTCAAATGATCTTTATCCTCCTATTGATCTTTAAAGGTTTAATTTTCAGTATTAGAAATGCTAATGAACCATTCATTAATTTTCTAATTTAGTAGAGTCCTCACTAAATTTTCTATTGATCTTTAAAGGTTTAATTTTCTAATTTAAATCCAAATCATGCAAAATAAGTTTCTGTAGTTTGCTAATTTGATTTACAACCGAACCCAAGTAATTTGCATTCATTTCTAAGGTTTCAAAACTGTAATTAACTCTTTAGTTACATCAAGATTCGCCATCCCCGAAACAGTAGATACGTGTTCATTAAAGAGATCATAACTTGAGCAATCGGATTCCAAATCACGCAAACTCAAATCTCACGGTTTCCTTATTTAATGGGGAATATTATCCGAGTGATAATTTCAAGTTTAAATAATTTAAACAGGGCGGAAAAATCACACAAAACTGGACTGCATGAACAAAATGCGATAAAATTTCACAAACCCTAAAGTACCCAAATCGTCCTAGGTTTATGGATCGTATCCGAAACCTCCAACCTATGGCTATGATACCACTTGATGGACATGGGAAGATCCTTAAGCGCATCAAAGAAGCGTGAGGATCGCATCACATGCGATCGGGAGCGACTAGTCATACTAGTTGCTCGGGGCAGCTGACTTTAATAATTTTCAAAGGATGAAACCGTCTGATCCAAGAACACTTCTCGGATCATTTCATCTAAATCACAAACAAGTATTAGTTTAACTCTTGAAGCGTGGTTGCGATCAAGTCTCTAAACGAAGAAACCTCCTGTCTCAAGTCCGATTTGACGGAGGAGACGCTTGCGAGCGCGTTGATGAAACGCGTGCTCCTCGCAATCCATGTTGATGATACAAGCAGCGAATCTCCTGATCTAGTGACACGAGATCCGGCGTCTTCTTCACGAGCGAGGCGCACCGAAGGAGACGGAGATCTACGAGCAAACAATCCGGCAACGTAACGACGATGTTGCGGCTATGGCGACTCTCTCTAGGGCTTCATGGTAGACGGCCACAATAAAAGAGAGAGAGAGAGAGAGAGAGAGATGACGTGTAGAGAGAGAGGGACACTAGTCCTCATAAATGATCTATATGTATTTTCTAGGTGTATATTTGTGGTATTTCATGTTATAAGAACTTGAATGAAATTCATTTCCAATATTTATAAGTCAAGAATCAATATTAATATCGATATGTTCGATGTGACCGATATGTGCGATACCGATATGTGCAATATATGGTCTATAAATGACCGGTATGTGTGATATAAGTTTTATTTGTAGGTTATTTGTTGGTTTGATATCTTGGATGACGTTAATTTCTGAAAAATGGCAAAAAATTGGCTTTTTTGAACTATTTTCGACTCCACTGATATCGTCGATGTATCGGTGATATATCCCGATATATCCTTTTTCGGGCAGATCGAAACGATATCGATATCGATACGGCCTTCCTTGCCAGGAATACACTAACCACGGTGGCATTCCTCTAAGTCTTCTGCTGCTCGGGAGTTGATGTGAGTGGCATGAAACTGTGGAGCTTCTCAAACATCCCACGCAAGGATGTATATAATGAATGAAGGGGCTGTTCATTCTGCTTGATAGTAAAAATATCATGTTGGAGTTGCAGAGTCTTTATCTCATTCCTTGCATGTGAATAAGCAGTAGCGAGAATATCCCACATCGCCTTGGTTGTGGGTTGGTGTAACACATCATTGGCGATTTCTATTGTCAATGTACCTGAAAGCCAAACTTTGGCATATGCATCATCCACCTCCCACTAGGCGTTTACCCCAGTTTTCTCCACCGACTCCTCATCGATATGAATGTGCTTCTTACCATTCGACTTCGTCAGGCTCATGAACTACATAGCCCATAGCTTATAGTTTGTCCCGTCTATTTTGACAATACGCGTTGGACCTGTGAAAGCGTCTGTGGCGGGTACATCGACTTTGTTTTCTGACATATTGCCAGATGTAGAAGACTAGGGTTATGAAGACCAAACAATAAGCGTTTACACAATTATACGTGGATTTGAATGCATATGTAGACTTATGCACCCAATCCATCAAATAAGTGGAGAAACCGGCAATGGAGATCTTTCCGTACAGTGACGGCGGAAAGGTGGCCTCGGGAGAAGGCCGGCAAAGGCTAGAGAGGAAGCCACGCACGGAGGCGCTACACGCGCAGGGAGCCGCGCTCTGGGGCTGTTGCGTGCAGGTGCGGCGCGCAGGGCAGCTCGCGGGGCGACGCAGGGGCACAGGGCGTTGCAAGGGCGCGCGTATTGGCGACGTGCGGGACGGCGCACGGCCTGCGGAGGTGGGCGACGACATGTGCGGAGATGAGGACGGAGGGTGGGGCTATGGTTAGGGTTTTGGGGTCTAGGACCACCGTTCTGATACCATGTTGGGAAAAAATAATAGAGATGTTTATTCCTTGAACCCTAGGCTCCCTTAGGGGAGAGACCTATGGGTAAATTACATATGATAGACAGAAGAACGAAAAAATAAGAAAATCTTACAAAGACATAAATATAACTCTACAATACACGTCGGCCTCCTTCTCGCGGTCAACGCCCGTCATCCAGCATGACCAAAATATGTTCTGAATACATTATTTCTGAATGGGTCTGATGAGGCTTGTATGTAGGATAATTTACATATTGAAGAAGTTCCCAATGATCTAGATGTTCCTATTGTGCTTCACAAGTCGAAGCATAGCTGTGCCTCATATCCCCTTGTCTCTCAGGTTACTTTTGACCGCCTTACAGGGGAATTCCGAAGGTTTGATATTGCTCTAGTTGTTGTGGACATACCATGGAATTATCATGAGGCAATAAAGGACAATCGTTGACGTCTAGCCTTGGAGGAAGAGATGGCTGCTCTACAGTCACGAGATACTTAGAGTTTGGTAAATGCTCCTACTAGAGCATCTGTTGTCAGCTGCAAATGGGTGTTTACTATCAAACACAATGCAAATGGGAGCCTTGATCGTTACAAGGCAAGGCTAGTGGCACGAGGATTTACACAGACTTATGACATCGATTATCTGGATAATTCCTCTCATGTTATGCTTTCTGTTGTTGTGGTTCGTGATTGTCCTTTATATCAGCTCGATGTTAAAATTGTTTTTTTTGTATGGTGATCTTCAAGAGGAAGTCTACATGCAGCAGCCTCCGGGGTTTGTTGCTGAGGGGGAGTATCAGTAGGTTTATAGACTTGACAAGGTCATATATGGTCTTAAGCAGAGTCTCAAGGCATGGTTTCAAAAGCTCTCAGATCTGATTGAAAAACAGGGATTTAAAGGTTAATGCTAATCATTCATTATTTGTGCAGAGAACACCCAGAGGTACAACTGTTATTATGGTATATGTTGATGATATAGTTGTTACAGGAGATGATGTGTAGGGGATAAAGAAAACAAAGGAATTCTTGGGTCGACAGTTTGTCACCAAAGATCTTGGTACCCTAAGGTACTTCTTAGGGTTAGAGTTTGCCAGGAATGCTCAAGCTCTTGTGATGACCTAAAGGAAGTATGTTACGGATATACTAGTCGAGACAGACATGAGTAGGTGTCGACCCTCTACCACTTCTATGGATCCTAGCATGAGATTATATAATGATGATACATGTGAGGTTGACAGGAGGAGATACAGAGAGTTGGTGGGAAAACTCCTGTATGTTACTATCACTGGACCTGACATTTCTTTTGTTGTAAGTCGGGTGAGTCAATTTATGGAGTAACCCATACAGGTACACATGGACACTATATATATATGATATTAAGGTACCTAAAGTCATCTCCAGGTATACGACCGCTATTCAGAAAAGGATCAAGTCTCTGTTTCTGCAAGTACAGACGCAGATTATGTAGGGAATCCTAAGGATATGAAGTCAACTTCGGGCTTTGTTGTGTTCATTGGCAGCTCTCTTGTTTCTTGGAAGAGTAAGAAACGAATTGTTGTTGCTAGGTCAAGTGTTGAATATGAATATAGGGCTATGGCGCAAGCAAGCACATAATTGATGTGGGTTTGAGCAATGCTAGCAGATTTGCATATAGATTTACCTCTTCCTATGCAGTTACAATGTGATAACCAAGTTGCCCTATTTATTGCAAACAATCCTACATTTCATGAAGGAACGAAGCACATTGCAGTAGATTGTCATTATACGAGAGATATGATCCAGAATGGCTTGATTTCCATCACTCATGTCAGTTCAGGAGATCAAACTGTTGATATCTTCATCAAGCCGTTGTTCAAAGGATCGTTCCAGAAATGTTCATCCAAGCTGAGCATGATCGATATCTATGTTTCATCTTGAAGGGGAGTGTAGAAGTATTTCTTATTTCTCTACAGTTTTGTTATTTATTTTTCTTTACATTTTGTTCTCCTGTGTAATTTATCCATAAGGTCTCCCCTCTATATAAGAGAGCCTAAGGTTCCAAGGAATAAACAATTTTTTCCCAACAGTGTTAGAAGGAAGAACTCCATATAATTTTTATTAATTTGGTGAAGGCTTATGATTCAGTTCCATGGGAGATTTTGTGGAGATTGAGAAGAGACAAGTACATGTCATGTACATTAACCTTATAAAGGATATGTATGATGGGGTTTCATCTTATGTAAGGAACCAGACTATGAAGATCTATTATTTTGACATATGCATCATTCTGCATCAATGTTCAGTTTTGAGTCCACTCCTTTTTACTTTGATTATGGATGAGTTGACTAGTCACATTCAAGATGAGTTACATTGGCGTATGTTGTTTGTCAATGGCATTGTGTTGGTTGATGAGACTACAGATGGAGTAAATAAGAAGCTTGAGGTTTGGAGACATGGTTTAGAAACTAAGGGATTTCTTATAAGTATGGTTAAGAGTGATTATATGAAGTGCGCATTTGATGGAAGTAGTGGTGAAGGAATTTATGTAAAGATTGGAGAATATAACATTCAGAATGAAGAATTTTTTAAATATTTGGATCTATTTTGCAATATGATGGAGAATCTATGGAGATGTTACTCTTAGAATAAATGCAAGTTGGCTAAAGTGGAGAGGAGCCTCCATTGTTCCATGTGATAAGAAAAGTCCTTTGAAAATCAAAGGAAAATATTACAAAGTGGGTGTGAGACCTACTATGCTCTATAGATCTGAATGTTGGCCTGTGAACCATAGACATGTGCGAGAATGACAGTAACGGAAATGAAAATGCTACGATGGACGTGTGTTCGACAATGATGGGTATTTCAAAATGCAAATTATTAACAATAGCACACTTTCCAAGCTTTAATATAAACTAATAATTCCATACACGATAAGATCGGATTCGGAATGATGTGATCGTAAGGACAGTTGATGTAGCTTCGATAGAGGATAAGATGATAGAGAATCATTAAAAGTGGTTTGACCTTTTAAAAAAGAGACCGGCTGATGCATCAGTTAGAAGGTGCGAGATTTGGGATGTTGAGCCGGCTAAGAGAGTGCGAGGAAGGCCCAAGTTTTGTTGGAAGGAGAATATCCGAAGGGATCTTAGTTATTTGGATCCAAGTTTGAGAATGACCTAATATATATATATGAATGGAGGCAAAAAATGCACGTAGCTGACCTTACTTAATGTGGGAGAAAGCTCTGTTGTTGTTATATACTGGCACACCCCCAAATTCCGTGATCGAGAATGATCGTGCAGACACGGTAGCAGATGCTCGAGAATGATCGATGGAGTTAGGACTTCAAGAGGAGTCCAAAATGCGTGGATATTATGTAGGTTATCCACGAAAGTCTGGAGGCTCTACCGTACCTGACAATGGAGAAGCTTTACACAGGACACTGGCTCGGTAGTAGAGTGTCGTGAAGCTTATAGCAGTGCGAGCAGCGAGTACAGACAGCAGTGCAAGACATGACGGTGGATGCATGCAGCGGTACATACGCGAGCGCAGAAGGGCGGTATGCAGTGAAGCAGTATGCATTGAGGATCAATACGGTACGGTCACATAGGAGTACGCACGAAGGCGCACGGTATCGGTATTGAGGCGTGGCATTCCAAAGGAGGCATGGAGCGTTGCAGGTGCCGAGTACGAGCATTGTCGAGCATGTTCGGTAATACACGTACGAGAGTGGTCTGGAGGCTACGATAGCGAAGTTCTAGAGGACTTCCCCTTAGCATGCAGAATGCTAAGGGTTTACCACATGAGGGTTTGGAGGTTGTGGTTTCCCTTTGGCACAAGATCGAGTGTTTGATAGCACTCGATGAATTATGGCAAAGCTGCATCAGCAAGCGTTGAAGCGCGAGTGTGTTGATGATTGGGCGGTTGATGTGGCGTCAATCGTGCGCGAAGACAAAAGGACAACAAGGGAGTCGAAGAGACGAGCAGACGAAGAGTTGCTGAGGAACGTGAAGGGTTGTCGAAAAACTCGAAGGGTCTCTTGTGTCATTATGTATCATTATTGTAGATGTAATAATGAGTGTCCCTTGAGTTGCCTTGAGCTTTGTATAAAAGGAGAGGTGGTGCCTCATTTGTAAACACACATAGTATACAATTATAGAGTGTCAACACCCACTCCAAAGAGAGTTCCCCTTCTAATAAGAGAAGAGCTTTGTGCCTGTGCCTTGTGTGATTGTTTGGTTGCGTTCTTGAGCGTTTTTAAGCGAGTTCTTGAGAGTGTTCTTGAGCGATCCATTGAGTCAAGCTTGTGCTTGTGTTTGAGCGTCGATGCGTTAGCAAGTAGGAGTATCGAGAAGAGTTGGAGCACGTCCGTGACCGTTCTACTTGGGAAGGCTGGTTAGTTACGGGATAGCTAACGCCGCACAGGTTCGGTCGAAATCGATAGCGGGATTTTTGACCATGTGACAAGTGGTATTAGAGTTGAAGGCAATACCAATCGTTGGTACGATTTGGTATCAGAGCACGGTTCATGATACAATTCATTGGCACGAATTGGTATCTGAGCAAAGGAGCAGATCACAGAGCTTGATTGGTGCCAAGAGAGCGTGCAAGAAAGCGGGCAAAGCTACGAGCGGTTGTTGGTGCAGTCGATCGCGGGAACAGAGGATACTTGTTAGTGCAAGTATATCTTCGATCAACAGAGCGAAGATGGTGGGTGTCACCGAGCGTATGGCAATACTGGAGCAAGTGATGACAGAAGTAGAGTCCACCATTGGGACTCATGCACACCGCATCGCCGTCTTGGAGGATCGTTCTTTAGAAGGATCGGATGTTGGGAACGAGATCCAACGCTCAGCGGAGCAAATCAAGTCCTTAGAGGACAAACTGGAGGCGTTCAGCATGATGATGGAGATTCTACGCAGCGAGATCTCCCTCATCAAAAAGGCATTGGCGAACAGCGGGATCTCCACGAAGGTGAAGCGACGCAAGGTACCCTAACCCAAACCCTTTACAGATACGTGGAGTGCCAAGGATTTGGAGAACTTCCTATGGGATATGGAAGTTTACTTTGAGGCGACCAAGACGAAAGAAGCCGAGAAGGTCGGCTTGGCATCGATGTACATGTCGAGCGACGCCAAGTTATGGTGGAAGAGTCGTGCAGCAGACGATGCGAGACCGAAGATATCCAGATGGGATGATCTAGTCACGAAACTGAAGGCGTAATTCCTGCCGAAGAACACTGTGTGGGTCGCACGGGAGGCTTTTCGACGCCTGAAGTAGACAGGCATTGTTCGTGAGTACGTGAAGCAGTTCACGTCTTTGTTGTTGGACATCAAGGGGATGTCCGAGGAGGACAAGCTGTTCAATTTCACGATCGGGTTGCAGAGCTGGGTGCAAGCCGAACTGCGGAGGAAGGGCATGAGGGACCTGAATTTAGCGACCGTGGTGGCGGATGCGTTGGTCGACTACGGAGCCCAACCAGGCCACAACGTTGAAGAGAAGGAGTTCACCAGCAAGCAGAAGGCGCGGTCAAAGGACAAGGGCAAAGGCGTTGCCCAAGATCCACCAACGGATGAACGGGAGTACTCCAAGAAGAGGGAGCAACCCAGGAGCAAGGGTGCTTCATATGCGACGGACCGCATCGGGCGCGGGAGTGCCCAAAGAGGGAGAAGCTCAACGCTCTTCGTACGGACAAGGAGGAAGAAGAAGAAGGTGAGGTACGCTTGGGAGCAATCGGTGCTATGCGCAAGGTACGCCTCACAACACTTCGAGCTGGAGCTTCGAATTCGGTGGAGGGAGGGAACTCCACAACAAAGAGCTTTGGAGGCGCTAAGGCTCGATCGAGGACGCACAGGAGTGTGATGGTGCATAGTGAGCACCAACATGTGTGCTGGAGACACACAACTGAAGTCACTGATAGAAGAACATACGTGCACGAGAAGGCGATGCAGAGCTCAGGAGGACGATACGGCATGGACAAGGTGTTGAATGTTCATGGAGGTAGAGCGGTGACGAACCACACCACCAACGATCTTGTAGGAGGCAAGATACTGAAGACGCTCGGAGCGCGGGAGGTGCTCATTTCCCAGGATGCGAGGACGCCCACAAGGAACGATCGAGATCGTCAACGAGCAAGTGTGGAGGTAAGTACTCCACATGTGGAGCAGGAGTTGCCACTCACCAGCGATGGAGCTATTGTATCCAGGAGGGATACATTGAAAATGGAAGATGACAAGGAAGCTCCACTTTTCACGTTGAAGACCAAGTCATGAAGGGACGTCGTTCGTGAGAAGAACAAGTGCAGGAAGGGAGGCAGTGTACGCTTGCACCACCCTTCCAATTGAGCAACATCAGGAGGTGCGTAGCGGATGGAGGATCGTGACGGGAAGGCAGCTGAAGAGGGGATGCTCGGTTGAGGACAACCGATTCTTCAGGTGGGGGAGGCTTGTCATACCCCCAAATTCCGTGATCGAGAATGATCTTACAGATGCAGTAGCGGATGCTCGAGAATGATCGATGGAGCTAGGACTTCAGGAGGAGTCTGAAATGCGTGGATATTACGGAGGTTATCCACGAGAGTCTGGAGGCTCTACCATACGTGACAATGGAGAAGAGTCACACAGGACACTGGCTCGGTAGCAGAGTGTCGTGAAGCTTATAGCAGTGCGAGCAGCGAGTACAGACAGCAGTGCAAGATATGACGGTGGATGCATGCAGTGGTACATACGCGAACGCAGAAGGGCGGTATGCAGTGAAGCAGTATGCATTGAGGAGCAATGTGTTATGGTCACATAGACGTACGCACGAAGGCACACGGCATCGGTATTGAGGCATGGCAATTCAAGGAGGCATGGAACGTTGCAGGTGTTGAGTACGAGCATTGTCGAGCATGTTCGGTAATACACGTACGAGAGTGGTATGGAGGCCACGATAGAGAAGTTCTGGAGGACTTCCCCTTAGCATGCAGAATGCTAATGAAGGGTTTACCGCATGAGGGTCTGGAGGCTGCGGGTTCTCTTTGGCACAAGACCGAGTGTTCGGTGGCACTCGATGAATTACGACAAAGCTGCATCAACAAGCATTGGAGCGCGAGTGTGCTGATGATTGGATGGTTGATGTGGCGTCAACCGTGCAGGAAGACGAAAGGACAACAAGGGAGTCAAAGAGATGAGCAGACGAAGAGTTGCTGAGGAACGTGAAGGGTTGCCGAAGAACTCGAATGGTCTCTTGTGTCTTTATGTATCATTATTGTAGATGTAATAATGAGTGTCCCTTGGGTTGCCTTGAGTCTTGTATAAAGGGAGCAGTGGTGGCTCATTTGTAAACGCACAGAGTACACAAGTGTAGAGTGTCAACACCCACTCCAGAGAGAGTTCCCCTTCTAATAAGAGAAGAGCTTTGTGCTCGTACCGTGTGTGATTGTTTGGCTGCATTCTTGAGCGTTCTTGAGCGAGTTCTTGAGAGTGTTCTTGAGCGATCCATTGAGTCGAGCTTGTTCTTGTTTTTGAGCGTTGGTGCGTTAGCAAGCAGGAGTATCGAGAAAAGCTAGAGTGCGTCCGTGACCGTTCTACTCGGGAAGGCTGGTTAGCTACGGGATAGCTAACGCAGGTTCGGTCGAATTCGATAGCGGGATTTTGACCCTGTGGCATATACCATGGTTTCACATTCTTCATATGTACTGAGTAAAGTACTAGAACATTAAAAAATGGTCATTGATCTTCATATAGTCAACTAAATGTTCTTTAAAAGAAATTAAGACTACTATATCTAGGAACCATGTAATAATTGTGTCATAGTTTAGATAATGAAACACCCCCCCCCCCCTTATTCTCATGGACCATTGTTTGACAATACCTCAATTCGGTTTCCTTTTTTTTAGGTTTTGTCCCAAAATTAAACAAAATGCTGCTGATGATTGCTGAACAATTCATGAAAAGGAAGGCCACTGCATGAAAATCCGATATTTCCTTTATTTGCTAGAAAGTGGGAAGGTTTTTGTAATCTCCACTAGTTTTTTCGCATAGATTAGTAACATGTTACATTTTCTTATCTTTATGTTATCTTTTGGGATAGAATTTGTTGCTTGCTGACATTTAGATGCACTACCCTCTCAAAAAAATCAACAAGGCGCAATTAACAAAAAAAGGAATAAGAGTCCAACATTTGGCTTTTCTCGGAATCTAATAAGTCATGTGAATGGTAGGCCTTACCACATCGAAGGAAAGCTCTCATAGTATCAGACTGGCCAAAGATTTCCCTACCTCAGGATACCAAATCAGTAAAAAGATTTGAAAATCTGCAGCTTTTGGTGAGCTTGTTCTCCTAACTGATTATCCCACCATTTTGTGTTTCTTTATTTAATTAGTTTTCTCAATTCTATGTGTGGTATTTGTCAGACAAAAAGCATACGAAATGCTAGAGCAGAATACTCAGTTGAGCCAGCAAAGCGTATCTCTGCCTCGATAGTTGCCAATTCTGATGTATTATCGTATGTTTCTGTAAGTGAGAGCTTCCAGAAACTCTAATCTTTCAGTGTTCATGCTTATCTATCTGGTGCTTGTTTAGTACTCGGTTGCCTACCTGATTAATCTTCTTTTCTAGTTATAGAATTACTACAGACCAAATGGTTTTCAAATGCCTTCTTGTTCCTGTATGCCTGTATTATTGAATTGAAGCATCAAAAATGGTGTCCTTGACCCACATAGCAATTGCATAATAGAAAATTAATATTATAATGTCCTTCTGTAACTAAATTAGAAATTGGGAACAGGACACTGCATCGAAGCTGCCTATTAACTATATTTGTGCTGTTTTAACGCCTATCTGGAAGCTTAGGCTATGATATTTTAGTAGTATAATTTTGATGGATTTGAGTACCTCTTGATTACGGGTTTTTTTTTCACAAGGTTCAGATTCTTTACAGTAAACTCCTTTAGTTACCTCTTCCTTTCGCAATGGCGTAATTTATAAATGTATTTGAAATAATGAACTTGATCATGAAAAAAACCATAAAACAAACTTGGAGAATACATTTTCAATGAGTTGATCTTAAAAAGTCCTTCCTCATAAAATCGCGGCAGCGGAAAACACCTTGCAAGTTGCAACAGCATCGCGTCACGTGAAAGTCACACTGCAGCAACCAACAGAAAAAAAATGGGTGAAGTTTCAGCCATATAGCCAAAATTAAAGGCGCTAGCCTAGATTCTTCCGCTTTTGTTGTTTCACCAAAATGATATGCAAGTGGGGCAAAATTGACCCGACATGTCACTGTATTCACGGAAAATGAAGTTGGGTGGGGTTTTTATTTCACTGAACTGTCAAAACCAATCTTTGGTTGAAATTCAACTACTTTTTAATAAAATTTGAGTTCACGGTTCTTGGTTGATTTTAGTAGTTTACTATCAACCTTACTAGGGTCTATATGGAAACCGTCATTTAATGTTAGCTGCAGCATCAATCTTGAGCTTGTACAACTTGTTTGGATCTTTGATAAAAGGGTTTTTATCAGTTGTGTCTCTATGAGATATTGCAATATCAGTTATACCCCTCCCTTTTTTGGAATATCAATTGTGCCCCGACTTCTTGCCGTTCTATCATGTGTGCTCCTCCGGCTAGTTTTCGTCCATCCCCAATGCGAACAGACGTTAACTTTGGGGACACAAGGGGAATTAAATAAAGAAAAAGGCTAAAAGGTCTTTCCACCCCGCCCCACTCTCTCCCTCCACGCCCCAACCTCTTCCCCCTCCACTGCCCCCAACCTTTTCCTCCTCCATCGAATCTCGTGAGACTGGTTCTGCCTAGCGTATCGAATACAGTGTCGAATGTGAGCTCTCCCACGTCAACCTTTTCCCCCTCCCGCCCCTTCAAGACACCGATCATCTCAAACACCTTCTCTTCTTTAATGGAGAATCCTCTCTCGTGGGGGTCGTAGGAAAAGAGCTTCGAGCGGAAGAGGGAGCAGAGGGACTTCCATCGTTCGTCACATTGCACGGACCAGATAAAGCAGTGATCGACGTAGCCGAGAGCCCGATAGCTCGCGGGCGCATTGCACGAAGACAAGGTGGTCATGGGTTCTGAGGATCGTCGATGCTGCTGTTAGAGAGGAGGCTACAACAAGGGCCTGAGTGCCTAGACGAAGGTGGAGAAGGGGGGTTCCATGTGCGCGAGATAGGGAATCGAAGGCTAGATGGGGGGCATGGGGCGTTTCGCGAGGCTATTGGTAATGTAAAGAATAATCACACAAAAACCTATGGAGATATTTTGAAAATTGTTAAAGGTGGTTTGCCAACCTAATCATGCCTAGGGTTTTCTTCCTAGATGTTCAACATAGAAACCTGGAACTATGTATATCTTTTCTGTAAATTTCTCCATGTCCACCCTTGTGCTAATAATTCATGCCTATTTTCCTTCGCATGCTAGCCAGTTTCTCCCACAATCTAATTCCAAAATGCCTTTTTTCTTTGCATACACACACCTTAAAGAAAAAGAAAGAACTAATATATTATTTTCATCTATGTCTCATCATACAGATCTGTTTATTCTGTTATCTTTCTTACCCTTGGACTCCTTAAAAGGTGGACTAAGCTATAGGAAGAGAAATGCACAATAATTGTAGCCAATCCCTCATCAGTGTTGGTATGACTTGACTTGCCGATAATAGCAGGAACAACTACTTTATTAGGTAGTTTCCTGATCTTTCGTTTTTTTATTGTCATTTTTGGGTACCATGCTCATCCTATACTTATTATAGGAAATATTGATTATGTTATTTCCTTCATATGCTATTTCCTTTTTTATGTATTTTCTTTCTCATGTTTTGCCCTATAGGGTTTCTCTTCTATATAAAGGAGCCATATGGCCTATGAATAAACACCTCATTCATTTCTTTCTTCATGGTATCAGAGCAGTGGTCCTGGACAAGAGCTCCAATATCTCCATGATACTCTAAACCCTACTTATTAGCCTCTCTCTTGCTCTTTCTTTTGTGTGCGCTGCAGCCCACCTCTCAGTTTCTTGTGCCCATCAATCGCCACCAGCAGCCCTAACTCCTACCACTTGTGTCCCCTGCGATCCTTGAACAGCCAATGCCGCCCAGCGGCTCCCCACCGCACCTTCATGTGCCTCTTACAGGACCTTCTCATTAGTCGTGGACTACAACTAGTTGCTCGCGTGCGGGGTTTCGCCTGCACAACATGTGTACCCTTGTTTCCTCAATGTACTGAGTTTGGGCAGTCCAAGTTGGATCCGATCATCTAAATATGATATGTTTTCCCTAAAGCGCTGACAAAAATGATGAGAGATCTTGTGCTCTAATCTGCACACAACCTATATCTTACATGATCGTGTAGATAAAGACTGTTTTTATCTCTCCTAGTCATGCTCTTCCCGATCTCGGTCATTCATCATGGCAGAAGAAAAGGTTGTTGTTACTTCATCCTTGAGAGCAAATCAAATGCACATGTCCCATTGTTAAGATGAATGTGACTAACTATGAGTTTTGAGTGATGCAGTTCATATGCATCATAGAGAGCATCAACAAAGAATATGTCCTGAAGAAACCCGAGTCGACCGACAAAACTGGAGTCAATGCTTTATGGAAGTAGAACAACGTGTGGGCATGTGTTTGGATCTTCAATACTCTCATATAAAGATAAACAATGCATTCGATATCAACCCACAACAAGGGTAATGTGATGTTCTTGCCACCACATATTCTAAATAGAAGAACTAGACAAAAGTTATCTAACTCCAGTATGACATCTTCACTATGAAGCAGGATGGACGTCCTCTATATGTATTCTATTCCAGTCTGAGAGAGGGATCTTCAAGAAGCTCCATAGCCTTATACCTTCGAGTACTAGTCTTGACCAGCATTTGATCTATAAGAACACTATGATTGTTGGTGTTTTTCTTGTTGCTTTTAATCCTCAGCATGATACAGCTTGCAGCCAGCTTCTTTCTGGTGCCTTGATCCCTCCCTCCCATGGAGGAGGTTTACAGTCGTCTGAGCAAAATCATTGTTCCTCCCAGTTCTACATCTCAAACCTCCTCAGTCATGACAGCATCACGTGGCAGTAGGTCCAGCTCAGTTTGGAGGACATGGTGTCTGTTGCAAGGGAAGTGGTTGTCCTCACCCTCAGTGCACATATTGCAATCATATAGGTTACTCTGAGGACATGTGTTATCAGAAGCACAGTCGTCATTTCGTTGCTCATATTTTTGAACTATTTGAGACCACTTCTAGTCTTGTTGATCAGAAGTATGATGATATTGGCTTCTGTCTGAGGGAGATCATGAGCCCTTCAACTTGCAATACTAGTGCTCCTCCAGCCTTGTATGACATTGTTGCCTCCCCGAGCACCTCAGGCACTAGTTATACTCTTACTACGTGTCGCATTGTTGATATTACAGAATAGATAGTGGACTTTTTAGCACCTAATGATTCTAATCATCTTTGTGGTGACAGAGAAAAGTTCACATAGTATAGCACCATTCCTCTGGGTCGGTCTGTCGTCATTGCCGATGGCGAACATTCTCGTCACAAGAGTAATGGAGATTCAATTGATGACTTTCATGCATCTGCAGGGTGTTTTACATACACCATAATTTTCTATGAATTTGCTATATATCAATCAAATTGCTAAGGAAGTAAACGTCGTTCCATTTTCAACGCTTCTCTTGTTTTTAAGGATATACTCACGGGATGGGTGATTGGATATGATTGTGAGCAAAGGGGTTGGTACAAACCGGTCCAATATCCTTATGTTGGTAGGTCTTCCATACCTATTGAACTAGTCTCCCCGTACATGCATCGTCGGTTCGGACATCTTCCTCTACAGAAGTTGTGCATAGTCCTCCCTCAGATATCTTCTCGGTCTAGTTTTCAATGTGATTGGTGCCAGCTTGGGAAACATCATCGCGCTAGTTTTCCCAATCGTCGAAGTTGTTGTAGTACTTCTTTATTTGAGTTGGTTTATTTTGATATTTGGGGTCCCAATCATGTCCCGGATCTCCAGGGGCATATATTTTATTTGGTTGTTGTTGATGAATTTTTATACTAGCGTGGGTCTTTTTGATGAAGAATACGTCTGAGGTTGGGTCTAGTATGAAACCCTTTGGCATTGATATAAAAAATCATGCTATGGTCAAATATATCCGCTCTGACAATGCGTTGGAATTTTTGTACCTGGCAGTTATCTCAATTTTTCAAATTTCATGGGATCTTGCATTAGACAGTGTGTGCATATACTTCCCAGCAGAACACATAATTGTGGAAACACCGTCGTCTTGTAGATGTTATAGGGACTCTTCTGATACATTGCTCCTCATTCCTACTGGGGAGATATCCTCACTTTTTGCTACATCATTAATCATATGTAGTTTTTTGTATTAGAAGAAAAGGATCCATATTCGATTGCATTTACCCGAAAGAGATATGTGGTCTCTAACACATCGCATCTTTGTTTTTGTGACCGGTCACTTGACTCCTGGATGTGACATGCTATCTCTCAGATGTATTAAATGCTCCTTCATTGGCAACTCTCGAACCGAAAAGGGCACCGATATTTTGATTTTATCAAACGGAAGTGTTATTCAGTGTTGACTCACATTCTGTGTCTATCATGTACTTTTCTCTCATAGATGACAGGATGACAACCTTTGAGTTCTACATGGAGATTTATTGGTTTCTTTTATTTCTTTCAACAGTACCAGCAAACTTTCTATGTTAAATTGAATGTTAGTTGAACTTGTTTTCCTTGCAAATGTTCTCACGTTTGTAGCTTAGTGAAGTTCTGTCTGGTTTTTCATATCTTTTATTTTGTTTATATCTTTTGGTATCTGTGTGCTCAAATTGTATTTGTATGTGAAATTATTGTATAACTTTGTTCCAGATGTCTTATTCATTATAAGGTCGCATTTGAACGGATTGAGCAAAGTTCAAATTGACGTAACATAAAACCTATTAGCTTGAAAGTGCCTTGAAGAGCAACAGGAGTCCAAAGTCCCGCTGATTGACACTAACGAGTTAAATCCCCTTGTGCTTCAGGACACATAGTAGCAACTAAGAATATGCTAAGCTATTCGCATGAGTAGAACCGCAACAATTAAGAAATTGCAGCCTTTCAAATAAAAACTATCCAGTACATGAGTATACAATAAAATTACAAAAGTTGTACTCGTGTCGTGAATCAATCTCTTGAAGCAAAATATGCGCAAGTAATAGGCTAGACAAACCCTTGAAAAATGTAATGATAAAAATTGAGCAGATTAAATAAATAAAATAAAAATATTGCTCATTTTCCTCATTTATTACAGGCCATTATTTCTTGTCCCTATTCTTGCCTCGATATTACTTAAAATAATTGAAAAGGGAAAAACGATTAGTTCGTTCATGATAGTCATTTTTTAATCAACAACAAGAACTTATTGTAGATTGGAATTGTGGATAAGTATTGCTTGATCATTTATATTTAAGTATTGCTTGATCATTTATATTTATTTAAAGGGTTCTTTTTTTGCACTTTTTCAGACTGAAAAGGAAGTTTTTGCATTGCTTTCAAAATTGGATTTGAGAAACCTGCATTTTTCAGAATCTCCTCCAGGTATGTGTAGCATGATGTGGTATTCTTTTTTTTCAAGGTCGAGCAACACGCATGAATAGTTTTCCGCTAGATAAGTAGCATGATTTGGGACACATACAGAGAGAGGGAGAGGGGCCATTAATTGCTCAATATGCTTTCGTTTTCTCTGTGCCCCTCTTTATGTTTTTGTTATAGCATTGATCCATAAACCTGGCTTTTTCTTTTTCTGAATATTCCATTGTATAAGATTCACTCTTTTTTAAATGCATCTTTTTTAAATTTGTCCATGAATGTTGCTTTTCCCTTATTCTGTACAAATTCATTGCCTAATATTACCCTTCTTTAAATGCATCCTTTTCAGAAGAGATGTGTATCTCATGCGTGCTTTCTTGACTTTTTAAACTCAAACAGAAATAATTTGGACAATAGTTTTCTGGTTAAAAAGATTGTTTCTAGAATACTACTGACAGAAGTGATCTTAAAGAAAGTCTCCAACTCTATTGTCGTGATTGTATTGAATTCTAAAAATATGTTTTTCAACTTTTTCCCTTCCTACGCTGATGATCTGCCACCACTTCCAATGTCGCATCTTCCCCCATCAGCTAGGCCCTTCACATACACATTTTTGTGCAGGCACAGCCCAACCCTTAGCTCCATGATCGCTTTTCACCAAAACCAACATGTTAAAGGCCTTTTGTGTAATTCTGTATTTAATATTTAAAAAATGCCCTTTCGAAGAACACACATTCTTGTAGTCTAATCTGAAAAAGTGAAACAAAAGAAATAAGCATGATGTCACTTTCTTAAAATGATATGAGGTGAACGTCGGAAATAATCAGAAAGAGTAGGAACGTCCTCGCCCTTGCTATATAGACAGATGGATTAGAGAGGTGATATCTTGAGTAGATTTTGAGTTACATTAATTACAGATGGATGTCATCTTGACAATAAGCGAACCACAATAGGCCCTCTAGAGCAGATGATCCCATGGGTGAGTTGAAGATTTGATCCATGCTTACTTCCTCTATCCTCCTAAGGTAAAGTTTGGTTTGAAATTTTAATTCGAACAAGAGGAACATGTCATGTTACTATGTCTTGGTTAAATCATATGTGTGGATTAGATATATTTGAATGTGGGTTGTTATAGCTCCAAAATTTTCAAGTTTGAGGATGGTGTTGCAATTGATGAAGAGTTGAGTTAATTGGATGGTGTTTCCTCTCAAGATCCCTATTTTGTGCGATCGTGTGTTTAGTTATGTTAGAGTTATTATTTGTTTAATATCTTTTTGAATCTTGTATCCCCCTTGGGGGTACTTATGTAACTTCTCCCTTTTTGGTTCCATAGGGTTTTCACTCTATATAAGAAATCCTAGAGCCTTGAAATAAGACAAGCTTTTCTCTCCCGATATTTTTCTCTACATGGTATCAGAGCAAAGATCCTAAATCAGGGCTCGTACTTTCATTCCCATAGCCACCACCTGCCACCCCCGCCCCCATCTTCAGCGTTGCCCCACATACGCCATCTGGCTATACCCCTCTTGTTGTGCCATCAAGCACCACCTCTTGCATCGCCTCCCTACGTTGATATCCAACACCATCTGACACCATGCCTCCCGTGACTCACATGCCTCTCCCGATGCTAACACCTCCACGTACTACCGAGTTCCCGTAGGGACATCATCGGGAGTGTCTATCACTCCCACTGATGTCGCGTGAGACATAGGTCTCAATATCGGGTAACTATTGGAGGTGTCTACATTTCCTAACATGAGGTGTCTATTGTAACATCTGAATTTCAACCAAAACCGAACCCGACCCGATTAGGGTCCGATTAACCTAGTAAAGTTATCTGGCAACATTAGATGTCTTAAATCGATCAATTGATCGTGAATCAAAAGTCGTTCGGGCGAAATCGACCAAAAATCGATCGCATTGTAATGCGTGCCCGAAAAAGCCGTGACGCAAATTCGGAAACCGCAAAATGAACCGAGACCGCCACTAAATCCGATTCGACGAAATAAAATCAATGGAATCGACCGTTTGTCAATCGGAGGTCGTTTGATATTTTTAAATCGTAAAATAAAACATGAACCAAAATCGTATCTCGAAAATTTCGGGTATCCAAATCCGATCAAAAGTATATCAATATTATATTCATATTGACCGTCATTTTGAGACGATCGGTACGAGATATTTCGTGCCGAAACCCGACGCTCGAGGCGTGATTTCGGTCAACTGTAACATCTCAAATAAATGCAAAAAAAATAAAATATATAAAAAAATTAATTTCTACAGTTGCACTGTCTACAGAATTCCAGAAAAATAAATGTATATATAAAATAAATTAATATATGTATATGTATATATGTTGTATAATATGATTTGCCATGTATATTGTCATATAGGATGATGTCATGTATGAGGGCAAATGCTGATGTCATTAAAAATAATAATAAATATATCTTTGGAGGAAGGTTCCTGGAAGGAACCCTCCCCCTCTTCCTCTTTATACTATAAATCTCCTCCAACGTTAAGAGCCAAGTGCTCTTCTTTTCTCTCCCAAATCCCCCTTCTCTTCTCTCTTTTCTGTTGACCAAATTTCCCCAAATCCCTATCCAATTTCCTGCCAATTTGAGTTGCTACAGCAGCTGCCAGGACTGATTGAGCAACCATTTCTGCTCATGGAAGAGCAGCAGGAGCAACTGTCTTCAAGAAATCAATCAACTACTCCTTTCCAGGAAACTAAAGCTCTTTTTGTTGCTCCTATCTACTGCTGAAAGCCTCTTGAAGATCCTCTCATGCATGCAATCTATTTTCTCCATTTGGAGAAAATCCAAAAGAGGTATGATTCCTCCCATCCTCTTGCTGCCAATCATGTTTTTTGCATAATTCACAACCTTTTCTTTTTGGAGGTTCTTTTGTATATGTTGGTATAAGTCCTCTAAAAGTTTGATTTAATGTTGAAGGCTAAATAACAAGATGCTACAAGTTTTATTTAGCAACCTGTCATTTTTTTAATTATTTTTTTTGGGTTATTTATTTTGTTACTCTTCTGTTCCAGAACTCTCTCCTTTAGGCTCCAATTGAAAGAATCTTAACTGCATTTGATATGGGGGCAAAGTTTGCACCTTTTATTTTGTAATATATATATATAATTAAATAGTACAATCCAACATCAAGAGTTTTCTGGTCCTGAAGGCACCCTATAGAGACCCAAATAAATTGTGATCCTATATATAACGGATATTGTTTATTATGAGGACGGGTTCTACATTGAGAAGTAGAAATGTTGGTATTGACAGGAGAAATGACACATCGAGAAATTTATATAATGGAGTTATCAAAATCCCATACCTAATTTATATTATATATATATATATATTTGGCCTGGTTATATGGGTTGAATATACTGAAACTGCATTCCTGCATGTTGAAATTTGAGACTAATTATATAGTTAGAATGCTTATTATAGTTGAAAACAGATTCTCAGACATGTTCTTGTAAATAGAATTCCTAATATCTATAAAACTCTTGAAATTGTTGGGATTAACTGTTGCTGGAAAAATCAAATACTTTCTTAATTAATAAAAAAAGAGGGTATGAAATGTAGTGAACAGATTGTAGTTGCATTGAAATTTGACCTGCATAATATTTAATTTAATATTTGTAGGATTAAGTTGTAAGTCTAAAAAGGATACCTATAGAAAGATTTAAGATGATCTACAAGAGAGATTTATAGAAGTACTGACTTAAGCCGTTTTAACTGTCCTTGTTGGCTCGTTTCATCTCCAACTCGTCTCTCCACTAAATACTTCGGTATTCACAATTTGCTTACAAGAAGGATGACATCAGTGAAGTTTCAAACTTGTTAAATTAAATGGAACTTTATGGTATAGATGTCAACTTAAATCGTGTATATTGGACATATATAACCTTTGGTAGAAGGATTGTGAGATTGGTATAATATTATTTTTAACCACCAATACTTGTACATGATTATTATGGGTTTTTTTAGTTATCAACAACTGGCCATCATCTACTGACACAAGTATATCACCTTTGAATTTGCTAGAAAAGGTTTACAGTTTGCTTATCATGACTCAGGTAGATCGAAGGTGTTACCCCTCCGAACTATTGATAATCAATGATGATAAAACATAGTGTCGGTCATGGTGACCCCTACACCTAACTATGCGAGAGCGCGGTGACTCTCAACTGGGCGGGAGATAGGAAGCCCATTTAGGGCAGCAGCCGTCAAGTGCGCGGGTCTAGGATCCCAGTCTTTTTCACGATTTTTACGCGAGCTCGCAGTATTTTTACGTCTCGTTGGGATCCTGACTTTTGACCAGTTCCGCTGACCCCTTTGTTTTAGGATACCCATGCGGGGGATCCTCGGTTTTAGTTTTTCGTACGAGCTCGTTTGCCCGTTACCGGTCGGGCTGTTTTTCTAAAGTGACTTTTCCGGAGAGTCTCTCTCACCCGTCTCAGTGACGTAGTTTTGGAGTAGACATCTTGGACCGCACTTCCAATTAGAGGGCGAGACGGAAGAGCCATTTGTAGGCTACCTCACCGCTTGAGTTTTTCTTTCGCCAGCAGACTTGGCGATTCTGCATCCAAATCATCTATGTCTACATCTAGGTCATCTAGGTTTACATCTGAAACAATTACAGATGAGAGTTGGAGAAATTAAAATCAAAGTTGAGTTGGTTGGAAGTGTTTATAATAAAGTTTGATTTGAAATAATATGACTATAATAATATGAGAATATATATACACACCCATACACTTATGAACAATTAATTACAATATGAATATCTTATATATAGGAAATGTTGGGATAAAAGGTGAAAAGGGAGGGGAGGTACATACAAGCAAATTTGAAAACTTTTTTACATTGTAAGTAGATGAAAATTTTACATGATTATGCCTTTCTACTTGCCTCTTTTGTAACCACTTTAAATTTTTTTTTGTATGTGATTATGGGAAGTACCAGCAACTGTTGACGCCTCTTCGTTCCTAACATGTTTTGGCAGGCAAGGAGCCTACTACCCAGTAGTTGTTGATGATTCCAGGCGATAGGATATATACCAGACGGTACGTATACTTTTGTCTCAGTTTTTGATCGGTTCATAATGTAAATGCTTCCCCTTCTCTTCTGTACAAAATTTTGAGAATACTGTATGTACTAGCAAACTTCTTGTACATGTTGTAAATATATGAAAATTTATAAATGAAATGTTAGTGTCACTTATTCTACTTGTATATGTGGTTTATTTATCTGAATGTGAATGTCATAGCAAAAACATGCAAAATTTCCCCGTATTTTAAATAGCTTGTGCGATCTCTAGCGAAAATAATGCCGCAAAAGTGTTGTAAACGGGTACCCGGATCCGAGGGGGTTCACAATTTGGTATCAGAGCAGTGGTACCCCGATACACACATTCGCAGTATTTCAATTCCGATCGCATTAAGTTCTCGGATAGTGATAATCTTCCGACTTGTCGTGAAACCGAGAAGGGAAATATGACATTCATATTCAATTACCACTGAAGTCACCAATTTCATTAATTTTCATATTATATCCCAAGAAGAGAAAAATCATATATAATAAGTATCTCCAAATGACGCTTTTTATGAGTAAATATGGTTCTCATGCAGAGCCATGGCATCTTGACCAGGCCAGGAGACGGCTGAACAGCTAGCACGCATACTGACTGCTCTCACTGACCTTCTGCAGCAGCAGGCTGCTATGAGAGGCCGGCAGGATCAGATTTTGGCTCAGCAGATAGAGATTGTTGACAGATAGACGGACATAGAGATGAGATTTGAGGAGCTGTCAGATTCCACCTACCGTCCATCTCACGACAACACACGCCAGGACCAGTGACAGTTGGTAGAGGTACAGCAGCCTCATTTCGATGATCCACTTGAGGAGATACCAGAGCATGGAGCTGAGGAGGATGGAGATTTTGACAGGGAGCAGGACCATGTTGACTTTGCAGACGAGGGCGCACACGAGTACTCTGTCATTCACAGGCATCAGTCCATCTTCACTTCCTACCAGCGGGCCATTGTGCCCTTGTTCGAGGGTACAGGGACATCAGTAGGGGTGTAAGAAAATTATCAAGTTCGATATTCGCTCAGGTTCGGCTCACTAAAAGTTCGATTCAGATTCGATTCGGAAATAAACGAACCGAACCTGAACACAAGTTTAGCCTCGATTAAATAAACGAACCGAACCTAAAAATCATAGGTTCGCTCAGGTTCGATTCGTTAAAAGCTCGATAAACATACACATATACATATTTACAAATCCTTATCCGTAGAAGTGGACTTATTTTGAGATGAGTGGTCTTTATCCCAAGGTAAGTTAATTTTGACTAGAGATAACTAGATATTTACGGGATAACTAGGTTTTATTTCGGTATAAACTATCAAAAAATAAATAGTCACATCGTGTTTACAACATCTATCATCTATGGTCTAGTACTTTTCCCTTCTTTATCTTCAAATCAATAGAACAAGTACAAACATTACTTATCGAATATCTCCGCATTATTCTTATTCCTTATCCCCATCTGAATAGATATGAGTTTAGATAAAGAAAAAAACTAAATGAATATTTATTCTAACTGTAAATACACATATATTTCCATTTCTCTTCTTTTCACTCCCTCTTATTAGAGAATTCTTAAGTTTGATATTCGCTTAGGTTCGATTCGTTCAAAAAGAGGTTCGATTCGGATTCGGTTCAAAAATAAACGAACCGAACCTGAACATAAGTTTAGGCTCGATTAAGTAAATAAACCGAACCTAAAAAATATAGGTTCGCTCAAGTTCGGTCCGTTTACACCATGTGGCAGAGTAGCGGCTTAAGAGAGTGATGAAGGTGTTGAGGATGATACGCGTGCCACGAGACTCGTGGTTATCTTTCATGGAGTACTCACTAACAGATTTTGCTGAGAGATGGTGGGATGCAGTGGTTTCTGAGCTCGGCCGCGAGCCCACATGGGAGGACTTCGAGACACGGTTTAGGTCCACTTCTTTTCTGCGAAGTGGAAGGATTCCCAGCGCCGACTTTTTGCAGAGCTTCGTCAGGCGCAGATGACAGCTAGAGACTACTTTGTCAGATATACCGAGCTGTCTCGACATACACCAGCAGCTGGCACATTTCCAGAGGAGAATCTGGAAAAGGTCATTAGAGGCATGCGAGAGGTGCAGGAGAAGCTGGCTGGATTACACATCACTTCCATCTCTGAGTCTACTGATGCAGCAGAGAAGTTCGAGGACATCAGAGAGAGACGTTTCGGGAGCTCGTCTGGAGCAGCGCCTAGAGTGCGACAATTTTTTGGGTCGATTCGTCGACCATTTCAGCAGCAGAGATCAGCCAGACGATTCTGACCTATAGGATCAGCATTTTCAGGCGGTGCTCGCTCATCTCCATCGACTACTTTAGGAGGAGCACTTTCTAGACGAGGCACAGATTCCGCTCGACCATCTGGGTCGTAGCGAGCAGACAGACCACCAGTCGGACCAGCTCGGAGCATAGACACGACCACTCCATCTACTCGACTAGTCCGATGTTACCGATGTCACGAGTGGGGACATTATCGATCACAGTGCTCACAGGCTTCTGATGAGCCTCTCCCACAGCCACGGTCGTCGCAGCCTCAGGCACAGCGTTCAGGGAGTTTCCGTGGCAGGAACTCCAACTTTAGGCGACAGCAGCAGAGACAGATGCAGAGTGTAGCAGGATCCAATACTGCACCATCCAGGCAGGATCGGTTGCATGCAATTACTGAGGAGCAAGCACGTTCAGCAGCTACTGTGGTGAAAGATATGGTCTCACTCTTAGGCCGACCTTTCCATGTTCTATTTGATTCTGGTACGACACATTCTTTTCTTGCTTCGAGGCTACTTGCTTCTTTAGGTAGAGTCACAGAGACTCTCTTCTCCCTATCACATCCGAGGGCCAGGTGATCAGTTGTTCATTATTTCATTGATAGTCAGGCACTTGCCCGTACTGATTGGCGGTCACGAGATGATCGCAGATTGTCTACTCCTACAGCTTAATGAGTTCGACTTGATTTTGAGCATTGATTGGTTATCCGCTCATCATGCACTTGATGATTGTTTTAGGAAGACAATTGTCTTTAGGATTCCAGATTTACCCGAGTTCACTTTTGAGGATAATATGCATGATTCTACCATGGAGTACATTTCCGTGTTACGAGCTCAGCGACTTGTTGATCAGGGTTGTGATTCCTATCTAGCATTTGTTCGAGAGGTATCCGATCATGAGCATATGGCACAGGACATCCGAGTAGTATCAGACTACCCAGATGTGTTTCCTGATGAGTTACCAGGATTACCTCCTGAGAGAGAGATCGAGTTCGAGATCACATTGCTACCAGATACACAACCGATCTCGATGGTTCCTTACCGCATGGCACCAGCTGAGTTGAGAGAGTTGAAGGTGCAGTTGCAAGAGTTACTTGACTTGGGATTTGTGAGGCCGAGCATATCACCTTGGGGTGCTTCGGTTTTATTTATCAAGAAGAAGGATGGATCCATGAGGTTATGCATCGATTACCGGTAGTTGAACAAAAGAACGGTGAAGAACCGTTATCCATTACCAAAAAAGCCCAACTCACAATAAGTTTTTTCGGCTTTTTTCTCTCACTTCGCCGTCTGGAGCTTTTCATCTGAAGGAGGAGGTCTGCGATGGGGCATCGCCTGCGCCTGGAACGGCATGGCGACTCCACCTGGAGACTGCAGCGGCGAAGGAGGCGCCGCCTTCGCCTGGAGGTCGCACGCGCGAAGCGGGAGGAGGGTTTTGCGGGTGTGGAGAGAGGGCCCTGATGGAGATGTTGCCATCGTCTGGGTTGCGCGAGCCCACGCGCAGAAGAGATGGAGGATGCGCGCACCACCGCCAGCGCGTGCGAGCTTCGGGAGACGTGAGGGCTGGTGGTGATCGACGCCAGAGATGTGTCGCGATGAAGGAGGAGTGTCGCCTGGGCGCAGCTGGGAGCGACTGGGGGTTCGCCTCACACTTGGGATGGGGGTGCATCCCCGATGATGGCGGCCTGCCACTCGCGTGAAGACCGCCTGGGGTTGTGTCTGGAGCAGAGCAGTAGCCTGATAGAGCTGAGCTCCGCCTGGGTAGCCAAACGCCGCGAGATCACCTGACAGAAATTAGGGTTTCGAGTGAAACCCTAAACTTTGGATAGAACCAGGAACACGACAGAACCCATCTTGATGATTGTTAGAAAATAGAGAATGTGGAAGCGAAATGATAAACATAGCATAAACTAGAAAGAATAAACTTGGAAGAACACAAAAGTTTTTATGTGGAACCCTACTCCCTAAGGAGCGGGATGAAACCACGGGAGAAGCCCTCAAGGGGCGGATATTCTATTCTTTTTTCTCAATGGATACAGGAGGTCTGGGGCTCCTTATATAGCCTCCAAGTCCTACCACTAGTAGATGCGGGACTAAACATATGGATGAGGTAAATGGATCCTAGAGAGATCCATTTACCCTCCTAAACTCACGATACATGACACTACAGACAATATCAACTCAACGCGCACAACTGTCGGCTGTTGTCGAGGACATTGCTTCTCATGTCGTGCAGGTGAGGAGGACGAACGGGCTGGAATGTGAGTCAAATGAATCTCATCGTAGGAGAGCATGCGCTCTGAACTGCGCATGTCAGAGTCACTGCAACTGGAAATGAGTCTCCTCGTCGGAGTACTTTGGCCTGCCACAACATGTGGACAAGTGCTCCATCTCTGAAAAGGGTCGAACTGAAAAGGCCTGGAAGTGCAATCCTCGTCAGAGTCCATGGTCACTGGAGAATGGAGTCTGAAAGAAGTCTCCTCGTCAGAGAACTGTGTCTCTCCCATCTGGCATAGAGAATGGTACACTACTCTGGAGTACCTATGATACCACATAAAACCCTTGCCAACATGGCATAGGCATGATCTTCGACTCTGGAGTCCCTATGGCTCACATGAAAACTCTGGTCGAAACAACAAAAGATGGTGGGGACCACGAACAAATGATGGCAAACACGTGCTCATCTGAAAAGACCGCAAACAAGTGTGTCTGAAACTGAAATATATATATATATATATTTCTGGCTTTTCTTCTCACTTTTTTTTATTTTAATTAATTTTTAAGCCATTTCACATCATCATTTTTTTGCTTTTCAAATAATTTTTTTAAGATGTTTCAATATATATATATGTCGTTTCAATATTATATATATATATATATATATATTACGGCCTCTTTTTTTCTTTCCTTTTTTTCAAAATACTTGCGTACGGCCTTTTCTTGTACGCGCCTTTTTCCATATTTATAAAAAAACGGCCCAATGGGCCAACTTGCAGCCCTCTCTCTCCTTTTTTTAATCACCTGGGCTTTCAAAAAAAACCTACAGTTTTTTTTACACAGCCTGCTCTCTCTCTCCGCACTGTCAATATTTTTTTAAACGTACACGGCCCACATGGGGCTTATTTAGGGTTCCTTGGGAACCCTTTCGCTATAATGAAGCCCCCCCCCCCGCGCTAGGGCTTGAAGATGAGAGGACGGCCCCCGTTGGGGCTCGTCGTCGTCATTGCTTGGGAGGCGAGGCCTGGACCTGGAGATTTCGCGCTACGGGGTGGCATCGAGCACCGCCTGGTGGTGCGCTGCCGATTGCAGGAGGAGCGTGGAGGCCAAGAAGTGCGGCCTTCGTCGCCTCCGCTGCTGGACTACAAGAATCGAAAGATGGGTCGCTAGAGGAGCATCCCATGTGCGCCGCCTGCGCGCATGGAGGAGAAGCGCTCCGCAGAGAGAGGAGAGAGGTGCGCGAGAGGCCGCGCCTGGAGAACCTACGCCGAAACAGGAGAGCTGCACAACAGGGCTGGGCCACCGCCAATGCGGCTAAGGTTTTGCGTGGGTGAGATCTGGGGGATGCTGCCGAGCCCGCCTTGCGCCTGGAGAGGATGCCCTCCGCCTGGATTGGTCTGGATGATGACGTACGTAGTCTTCTTGAGTGATGGATGATCTTTTTGCGTGATGGATGATGGCACGAACAATACAGAATGCCTCATTTTTCTAGGACATTGATAGACCTAGGATTTCAGAAACCCATTGAAAATCCTTGAACTTGATGAAGTGCAAATTAGGGTTCTACTATAATCGAATCTCGAGCAGAAATGAAGAACATAAAAAAATAATCATCGAGAATCGACCTGCTCTGATACCATGTTAGAAATAGAGAATGCGAAAGCGAAATGATAAACAAGGCATAAACTAGAAAGAATAAACTTGGAAGAACACAAAAGTTTTTACGTGGAACTCTACTCCCTAAGGAGTGGGATGAAACCACGGGAGAAGTCCTCAAAGGGACGGATATTCTATTCCTTTTTCTCAATGGATACAGGTGGTATGGGGCTCCTTATATAGCCTCCACAGAGCCTCCAATTTTCACCATTGGTAGATGTGGGACTAAACACATGGATGGGGTAAATGGATCCTGAAGAGATCCATTTACCCTCCTACAACTCGTATGGCGCACAATCAATACTCCAACAATGATGAACAAATGAACTTCATGAGTAAATGCAAAACAAAACCTCCTTGACGATCTTCAAGAACAAGCATGATTAGGGTTTCCAACGAAACCCTATAATATAAATTGGAGATCCTCCTTGATGAATCACAACTCTCGAATATTGAAATAATACAAACAATTTTTCAAATCGAAAGAAGACTCGAAAACATCTGACGTCTTGATCGGCAGAACGGGATGGAGAACAAATCTTCACGGAACAATAATCTCGAATAATCTCTTACGAGTTACAGGAATGCTAGGGTTCCATAAAACCCAAACAAAAATCTCTTGAATCTCGAATACAAAAAAATAAATAACATACAGAAAATCCTCAAGAACCGACCTGTTATGATACCATGTTAGAAAATAGGAAGCGGAAGCGAAAGTGATAAACAGAGTATAAGAACAGAAATATAAACTTGGAACACAATGATTTTACGTGGAATCATACTTCTTAAGGAGCGGGATGAAACCACGGGAGAAGCCCTCAAAGGGCGGATATTTCGTTCATTTTTCTCCTCTGACTACAGGGGTGTGGGGCTCTATATATAGCACCCACAAAGTCTCCGCGTCTCCAAACTGATAGATGTGGGACTAAAGCTGTATGGGGTAAATGGATCTTGGAGGTATCCATTTACCCATCTACAGTCCAATAGGTGCACAACCAAATACTCCAACAAGTGGGATTACATAATTTGGATCTAGGTTGCTATCACAAGGATAAGAATAAGGATAGCGATCAAGGATTTAGGTTTTCTTGTCAGTTTCAGTGGTGTGGGTTTATACAGTTGGCAACTTTTGTACATTTTTCTACTTCCAATGGTTCTTTCTTGGTTAGTTGTTTGGCACCGTACTGGTCAGCTTTGCTCATGACGTACCTACTTTCGTTAATCTGGCAGGTCCTCAGGAGCAACCGCAGCGGTGAGCAGTTTGGCTAGTTCAGTTCTTTTGTTGTTGTTGTTGTTACTTCCAAGTATGTACACTTTTGTAGTTTTTGCTACTATCTTTACGTGTACCTTTTGAGAGATGTATATCATGTGTACTGGCATTACAGTGATACATGTATGTGGCTTTTTGTGGACAAGATTAAATGAATGTTAGTGGAAAAAGTTTACTGCATTTTTCTACTATTATTTTACGTTATGCTTCTAACTTTACTTCTTTATGTGCTTCGAATGTGGGATTGCTTTATATGGATTGGATTGTCGAGTATCCGGATCCTAGGGGGACGGATGTCATATTGAGTCTCATTTTCATTTGCCTCGGAGAATTTTTGGGTGCACTGTGTTTGTTCACAACATCCATGCCGTAGAAAAATTGTCACATAGGGCCATCAAGTTTGTCTTTCTTGGTACTCTCGTATTAGAAAGGTGATCGGTGCTATGATCTTGTTGGGCATCGGTACTATATTTCCACGAATGTCACTTTCTTTGAGCAGACTAGTTCTTTACACATACTGTAGGTGACATCCCTTTGGAGCTTCCACCTCCACCAATCGTATATACACGCAAGCACATACACATGCTTATGTTCATTTGCATGTTCTCTTTTAGTAGGATGATATGTCCTCTTCAAGTGCTCCTACCAATGTTGCTCTGGATGTCTCTGAGGAGCTTCTGATAGCTCTCTGCAAGTAAAAGAGGCAATGTGCTTCTCACTCTATGTCACATTTTATTTCTACTGACGGTTTATCTTGTTGTGACAAGAGGTTTGCATATACCATGAATGTTGTTTCTATCCCCGAAGATCATCATAGTGCATTGGAGGACCAAGGCTGGCGACATGACATGGATGAGGAGGTGGATGCCCTTACCTCTTGGGGCACATGGGATCTTGTGTTGTACCCCTCGGGAGTTTGACATATGACGTGCAGATGGGTCTTCACGAAACAGTCACCTAATGGGTCCATTTACAGATTGAAAGCCGAATTAGTTACAAAGAGCTTCACACAACCTTATGGAGTTGATTACTTTGAGACATCTCCAGTTGTCGGAATGGGGTCCATACGGATCATTCTTTATGTTGTTCCTAATAAGGCATGGCCTAATTTTCAACTTGATGTGAAAATCCTCTATGGTGACCTCGATGTGAAGGTTTATATGATGCAGTTGTCAGGTTACGTAGTCGAGAGGGGAGTGTGTATGCCAACTGCGTAAGGTCATCTATGGCCTGAAGTAGAGCCCTAGGTCATGATTTGACAGACTTACTATTGAGATCGGCACTTTTGGGTTTCAGTCAGAGGATGACATCTAAAAACTCTATCTTTGTCATATGACAGTATACTGGCATGGTCATTCTTGTTGTCTATGTTGATGATATAGTCGTCACTAGAGACGACAAAGCCAGCATTTCAGAGACCGAGACCTTTCTCCAAAAGTTCTTTGTTACGAAGGATTTTGGCCAACTCCCTTACTTTCTTGGCATTAAGATGACGCGCTACAAAGGGTACTATCTCTCACAAATGAGGTATTGCATTGACATTCTAATTGAGACTGGACTACTTGGATGTAAGCCATCTAGCCCCTGAAGAAGTGAGGAAACATTCCACATATATCGATCTTGCATTTGAGGGTAAACTTCTCTCTCTCATTATTACTAGGCCAGATTTATCATATGCCATGAGCAGAACCAGCCAGCACATGAAGAAATCCCATTACAGTCATATGTTCTTATGATCCTTTGATATTTGAAGGAGTCTCTCGGATGTGGACTCTTCTACGGGGTCAATGGTCACACTGATGTCTTTGCTTGTACAGATGTTGACTATGCTAGTTTTCCTGAGGATCGTCGATCCTCTATAGTGCTACGCCATGCTCGTTGAGGACAACCTGGTTACTTGGCAAAGCAAGAAGTAGACAGTGGTCTCTAGATCGAGTGCAGAGGCAGAATACAGGACAATGGTCTAATTCACCTGTAATATCACATAGCTTGTCTCCTTGCTACAGAAACTTGAACTTTCAGTTGCTATTCCAATACCTTTATATTGTAACAACAAATCTGCTAAGTGTGTCGCTACCTATCATGTTTTCCACAAGCGGACCGACCATTGAGGTTGATTGTCACTTCATTTGTGATGCAGTGCAAGGAGGAAAGATCGCCACTCCATGCATCTACATTGGACTTCTGCTTGCAAACATCTTCTCGAAGGCACTACCGAAGAAGCACCTCTCCTATTTTTTTCTAAGTTGGGCATGATCGAAAGATATGCTCCAACTTGTGGGGAAGTGTTAAGAGTCTATTTTATTTTGAGTCATGTAACTCTTTGGGTTCATATATGTATTTTTCCTGTTTTGCTCTCTAAGGTTTCTCTCTATATAAGAGATCCTAGACTCATGGAATAAACACAACGATCCATTCTCTTCTCCACATTAGCAATTGAGAAAGTTAAAATGAGGGGGTGCATGTAGATAGGGGCATGTAAAAAATATAGGTGTATGCCAGCTTCGAGGAACACCCTTTTCTCCATGAAAAGTAGGGACATATACTACAGGTTTTGCTGTTATAAAAATGTGTCACGGGTTTTATTAAAGAGAACAAAAGATCAATACCCATTTCTGGTTCTTTTCTGATAATTTAGAATGGTCATCTTGATTATTTCATACAACGTAATTCGGTGGTTTGATGTTCTCACTGCTCTTTATTTTTTGTTAATTCCCGTATTGATCATAGATGTGAGGCAAAGAATTCAAGAGGGATTCCATATTTTCTCTTAACCTTGTATAGGTCAGTAGGGTATTGCGGCATGGGGCTGTCAAGCAAGTTCCTGCGGGTATAGTCGAGGTATTTGTTGGTGAGGTAAGAGCTGGGTGGTTGAATAGCTTCGGAAGGTTGTTGTGCTTACTACTTGGAGAAGAGAGAAAGGGATAGGAAAAATGAGACTTGACGGGAAGCTTTGAAAATTCAATGGTCAACATGGTAAATTTGGAAGAAATCTTAGCATTAGTTGGGTGATAATTTCGTTAGATGGTAGTGTAGATATCAAGTACTGGGAGAAAACATGCAAGAAGACATACACATGGTTCACTCATATATAGCTTACATCCTTCAGCGGCAACTGATTGTCCTTCATTATGGCAAAATGGCAAAGTCTTTTCCCACTATAAGTAGGGTTGTTTACATGGATTCTTGCTCAAATTCATGTTGAAAGATTCAACTATTTTTTACGCTGATTGTCAACTACCTAACGCAACCCCTACAAAAGAAGGATTTGAACCCTGGTCTTTTGGATGGTAGGCACACTACACTACCACCAGACCATTTAAATGGGTATTGATTGTTCATTATAAATAGAAAAAAAGAAGAGGATTAAAGATTACTCTTTAATAGTGCCACTCCCTAAGTTTAGGTGGCTTAGTGGCCACTCCTAGTATTAGTGAATACTGATACATAAACTCCAAATAAACTTGATTCACAAATTATACAGACCCTCTTTTATGAAAACCTCGTTCCAAAGTGGGGGTGAGAATGGAGATTAGGGCATCTCAACAAGGAGTGAGGTGACGGCAAGCTCAAATTGTTGTACTTAACATAATGTGAGTAACAAAGTATGTTGATTTTTTTGCCAGTTTTTTTATTTGATTGGTTTCTTAAATTGCGTAGATATATGTAACAATAAGATTTTGAATTGCTTAACAAATGAAAGACCTTATTCGATCGGAGTTTTATGTTTGAAGATTGTTTTGTTAGAAAATATTCATGATCACACCTTCGTGTTTGGGGATAGTTTTGTAATTTTCTTTAGTTTACTTCAGCCGACCATACTTAGACTTTGTTGTTGTTACTTCAGAGCCTTTATCATGATGTCTTTTCAGATTATGCAAAGCAAGCAGTCCACCTTGTGGCTGGGGATGGCTTAGAAGCATATCTTCCTCTTTCTGACATGGTTGATGTTTGCGCTGAGATGCAACGCCTTTCAAAACGTCTTTCCAAGATGCAGACAGAATATAAGGCTCTCGTCGCTCAACTCAGCTCTCCCAACGTAAGTACTTTTCTTCCATATCCGTTTGTCTTTAATAAAGTTTCAAACAACTAGATATGTGATTGTTTCCTTTGGCAATAAGGCTTTGAATCCCACCTCATTTAACTTCAGGTAATTAATAGCTAAAAAAACATGATCTCGACCTGAGATCTCTCATTTCACATGATCACCCTGAGAACATGTTTTATCACCCCCCCCCCACACACACACCCACACACCCTTATAAGCAGTTCAGCTTAAGACTCATGTCTCAGCAGTTCAGCTTAAGACTCATGTCTCCTCTTCTACTCCCACACGTTGCTGCGGTTTACTTTGATCCACTCACACAGTCCATTTGGGTGGTCATCTTGCCAATGACACGTTTCAGTTCAAAAAAAATCATATCTGCGAAAATACGCGAGTGTCTTATTATGAAGCTCTAGGGTTCTCTTTATATAGAGACTAGAGAGGAAATCCTAACGGTAAAAATAAGGACGCACAGTTGGGCTACGTAGATGCCCTATTGGTGTATACATAAAAGAAAAGAATGGTTGTCATATTATAAATAACACTCCCGCTCGAATTGGAGCATAGATGTGTAGCATGCTCGGCTTGGATGAATACTTCTAGAAAGGTCCCCAGACGAGTGCTTTAGTGAATATGTCAATCATCGGTTCTTCTGAATTGACAATATGAAGCCTTTCTAAACAATAACCCTGGTGTAATGGCAATCGATCTCAATGTGCTTAGTTCGCTCATGGAGGGATAGATTGTTGGCAATTAATAAGGCTTCAGAGGCAATTGTGCTGAATTGTTGAGAACTTTACATCAATGTGAATAGTAGTTCATAATTGCAGTTTGTGGAACGAGCTCCTGAGGCAATTGTATGCGGTGTACGAGAGAAAGCAGCTGAGGCCGAGGAGAAGATCAATCTTACAAAGAACCGTCTAGCTTTCCTCGAGTCTGCATCATCTGTTGCACGATAAAAGTAATCACATGTGGCTTACATGAATTACGCTTCTAGGGTGGATAGAATCGCCCCCTAACTAGACCAATCTCCCTGTCAGTTCAGCTATACTCGATGCACGTCGGATATTTAATCACAACCTCGAAGGCCCGGCCCTGGAAACTGGTTGCATTGCTTCCCCATCTACCCTTCGCGAAGCTTTGCCTGAGAGTATATGCAGTAGTTATTGCATTAAGTAAAAGATGTATTTTACAGAAGTCATTCTTGGGTACTTAATACCCAGGTAATTGTTTAGTGATAAGGTTGTATTTTGCTCTTGTAAATGCAAGTCTATTTTATTTTGAACCTCAGAATTTTTTATAAAAAAAGTATTGGATGCTTTTTAATCGAGGTCGATTATGTAATCGGCAATAGGGAATGCAGACGAGTAAATAGTCTATTCATAAAAAGATTCTTTTTAGGGTTTTTTGACATTGTTGTTCTCTAACCCCTTATATTTCTCTTAAAATATCTACACGTAATTGAGCTTTGTATATTACATTTGCGGTTACTCTGCTTGTCATTGGTAATGATTATGAATCTGTAGTTAAGACGTGGTTTTTCTAATACATGTTTTAAGTTTAATTACAATAAATAATAAATTTATAATCAAGATCCGATACAAGTGCTTTTAGCCTTTTACCCAAATCTGAGGTCACTTAATAATTTAATAGTACTATTTACTACCTTCTTGCTTTACATGTTAAGTAATGATTACTGCATAATTGTATAACGTACTGCTGAGCAATTAGTATGCAAATGGATATGATATATTTGTATACGGTCGGTCGCGTATCCGTTTTCTACGGATTTTTTGACATTCCTTTCCATTTTAAAATAGATATGGATATTATTTTGAGGTGTGTGTATATATATCCATTTGCACATAAATATAGTTATAGATTTATTTTTAAGGGTAAAATGGGGTTGTCCCTTAGTGAGAGTCAACTTGGCTCCCTTGTCCTATTTTTTTATTCTTTTTAAAATAAAATTGTGAAAATTCATTATTATATCTCTATATTATGTCATTCAAGTTTCGTGCAAAACAGACTCCTACAGCATCTTTATAGACAATCATTTTTTAACATGTAGAATCGTTGAAATCGATCTTGTCTGGATGAAGGCTATAGAAGTCTTTATTTTGCATGATAGTTGAATGACATAATATAGGAATATAGTGATGAATTTTCATGATTTTATTTTAAAAAAAATAAAATTGGGAAAAATGGAGTGGGGGGAGAAGCTAGCTTTCCTTAGGGGGCATCCCTATTTTTAATCATATATAACATAATTTTATATCTCATTTCATCATATTTGACACAATTATTACATATAGTATATTTATAGTATTTATGTGCATCCCATCCAATACATGTACATATAAGCTAATCTATACATTATTCGTATGAGATCAATATTCATTTTACATCCATATTCATTTTTTAAGGATATGGTAGCATAGTTTTTATATCCGTAAATATCCACATCTTTATTTGTATTTAAAATTGGAAAAGGATATGGTAACTTCTTATCCTTATCTGTATCCCATCTTTTGCATTTCTATTTAGTGGAGATTATTAGGTTATGAGGACACAGAATAAGATATAAGCTACAGTATTAATGTCATAAACTGCACTCCGGGATGCCTAATAAGAGTGTCGTTCCGGCCTGTTCAATAATTTGAAGGCTGTGGAAAACCTTAATTTATAGAGATATCGTCTTTTCGAGCCATTTCTATAACCGATTATAAGTTTCTTTTGAATCGTACGGTCCTTCGGTGGAAGTTGCGGAATGAGGAACGGGCCTGTTGTTATAGGGTTATTTGGTCGACTTAGATCTATTCCAACAGATACCCGATTCTAACAAATACTCCATTTGGATGGGAAATGTGTACTATAAAAACATGTTTGGAATATCATTTGGAAACACAGATGCTATGATTACTTTATTCAGATGTGTCAAAAGCATGAGAACTTAGAATGAAAGGGTGCTTATGGGATGCTTGGTTGGCAACAAAACAAACAGGAAACGTGAACCTTTGCCGATTATAGTAATAAATAAATAAAGTCCTTAAGCAGTTAAACCCCTACAGATCCAATCGAAATTGTTTGTAAAGTTCGGTCAATGAAATATATAAAACTTGACATATTCATATGGACCACGCACATGCTTACGTGTGTGTGTGTGCACGTGCGGGCAGGCGTGTGTGAGTGTGTGTGTTGTTGTTGTTGTGTGTGTTGTTGTATGTATGTGTTGTTGTTGCGTGTGGGTGTGCGTGTGTGTGTGAGGTGTGTGTGTTGTTGTGTGCGTGTTGTTGTATGTGTGTGGACGCATGGGTGGGCATGGGTGTGGGTGCATGTGTACATTCATGTGTTTATGTGATGTCTTTTATGAGAATAACGCTATCGAAATGCCATCAAATGTATAGTTATTTGCAATGTTTTGAAAACCAGACCGGATCAGCCAGTCCGATCGATAAATCGGGCATGGACCGGTCCGGTTTATGTCAGTTCGATTCGAATATTTCACTTTTAATTATTCCATCCGGTTCAACCTATTATTTTTAACTTGGTTTAGCCAGGTTCAACCGAAGTTGAACCGTATTTAATTTTTAATATATTTAAAAATAGTGCTAGTAGCCATGATCTTAGGTTACTTATTTCACACTCCTTACCAACTACACTAACCCAACTTTTTGCATGTATTGGGTTTTATATATAATCAAATTACTATTATATTATAAAGCAACTAGTCTAAATAATATATATATATATATGATATGTATGACATTTGATGGTGTATACGGAAAAATATTTTATGTATAATGTGAAATATATATATTGTCTATGTACTTTATTTACATTTCAAGCATATTTAAGTGTATGTTTTATATATATTTCATTTCGGTTTCGGTTTGATTAGTCAGTTCAGCAACTTTTTTCTCACCGGTCGGATTTAATCTGGTTTTAAATAATGATGACGTCATCATCCGGTTGAACTGGTTTGATTACATGGTCCAATCCGATCCAATCATTTCGGTAAGATTCCCCGTTCGGTGTCCGGTTCATTTTCAAAAACATTGGTTATTTGCGCTATGGTCTTCCCTGTCAGGAGGGTTTCCTATCTAATTCTTAGTCCGGTTAAAGAATCAGTACATGGCCGAGAGGTTTGAAATCCTATTAATTACCTCATGCGAGGAGAAAAGGCAATGAATGAAACTTTCAATCACCTAGGCTGGTAAGTTTGTGAAGATATGTCATGCGATGGAGTCGAACAAAGGTTTATTAAAATAGAAGTCAAAAAGGTTGAAAAAAAGTATTAAAAAAAAACGCGCCAGGTAGGGGTCGAACCTACGACTTTCTGCTTAGGAAACAGACGCTCTATCCACTGAGCTACAGGCGCTTTTGGATGTAGAGATAAAAGAGGTTTTATTGTAAATGTTGGAGCGCTCTAGTTTTTTTGAATATCCGTAGCATTAATCCTCACTAAACTCTCTTTATCTTCATTGAGAGTTCATTCGATTGAAGAATAAGGAAAAGTGATAAGAAGGGATAAGACACTATTTCTATTCATTTGGAGGAAAAGGATATTGAAGGATATGTCGTAGTTATTTGCTGCCGGATCGTCGGCTTATCGGAATTGAAAGACGAGGGGGGCGAGTGAGAGATGTATCGGTCCAAAGCAAAGAGCTAACGGACTACATTGATTCAACTGAGGAGGAGCACAACTTCGTTCAATAGGAGGGAGAGGATAACGAGGGATAAGGGGTTGTGCTTGCAGGGTCGATCCTAAGGGTAGTTTGCAGGTGCTATGACCTAAAGCACATTGACTTTAGAGATTCATCTTTACATGTGATTCAGTTTTTAGTTTAGTAAATATCCTCTTTTACATAAATCATAGAGTAATATAATTTAGCTGATGATAGTAATTACATTTAATATATGTAACTTGTAAAGCTAAAGCAACTAATACTTTATATGGCTCACTATCATCCCATCTTCATCCTTCTGCGTATTTTCCTAAAAACAAAACCGTCACAACTTCTCAATTTTCAATCTCTCATACATAAATCAAACAGTTTTTATTGTTGTTATTGTTGATGTTTGATTGATAGAACCCGTGAGAAGCTCCATTATTGCCATGTTGCCCTTACGTTCCCATGTACCATTTACATAGAACATGTGCTTCTTCCATGCTTTTGTACAAAGGTCCTTTTTTTTCTTTTGCATAGAGCCCACGAGATGTCATGAACAACATTTTATGCTAGATAAGATTGTTAGATAAGTGGTAGTTATTTGTATTATTTTTTTTGATGGGAGAGGCAGAAATTAGAGGAATAAAGAGGAAAATCGAATCCCTCATCTTGACTCCAAGACCAAAACATCGATCATCTATAGAGGAACAATAAATTGGAGGAATAAGAAAGGATATCCCTCTTTATTCTTCAAACAAACTACAATCACCCGTCGTTCCTTTCGGAGATATAAAAATGAATACTGAACAAATATATGCATCCAATTAATCGGTTTACTGCCCAGACATATAACTAGCTCAAATGTGCCTTGCATACACTTATATTATGAGTCGGTTTAACATTGGACTAAAAATCCAAAAGATCGCGCCTGCTGAGGGAATTTTACGTACACATTTACATCGAGGAAAATTCGTGTGGGCAGCAGTTAAAAAACACTATTTATTCATAATGTGGCGAACGGTTACGCAAAAGCTAGCTCTTATCGAAGCCGCTTCTTGAAGAGGTGGCTTTTTATGTTAGATTTAAATAGAAAACAACACATCATTCATGTTCGTACATACAAGGACGTAGATCATATGCAGTTATCGCAAATGACGCAAAATAGTAAAGGTTGTGAGTGGTTAATCTACCATCAGTCGATGTGTGTTAGTTGCAAGCATGGAAGGCCATATCGATATCGATATCGATATCGTTTCGATATCGTGTCAATACGATATTTCGGCGATATATCGGAGATATATCGTCGAAATATCGCCCATATCGATGCATTTTTGTGAAGGAAATGCATGAAAATGAGGATATATCGCCATATCGATACCGATATTGGTCTCATCTCAATATCGATGTATTGACGATATATCGTCAATATATCGTGATATTTCCTCTCATGATTGCAAGATATCTCGGTTTTATCTCAATATGCGGTTACCTGGTAGATGATTGCATATCAAACTGTAATATTTGTAATGAATTTATAAGTTTGCGAAAAAACCCGCACTGCAATCAATATGTTTATGAGCACATGCATGCAGCATGATCAAGAACATATCTGTGTTGGACAATGAACCTTCTGATAATATGCATGTGATGAATCTCTGACTCATCGTGTGTTGTATTAAAATTTGTATTTAGGTTTTAATTGGAAAACCTATTAATTACAATTAGCATTAATTTGGTTTCAATTGGGAAACCAAATGATGGTTTGGAGGGAAAGTTGGGAATTCCCAAATTTGAAACATGGTTGAGTTTGGATGGAAGTTTAGTACCATACCTTAGAGATCTAAACTTTTGGTGGACTTATATATGAGTCCACACCCCAAGCTCTTGTAGCAATAGTAGAGAGGAGGAATGGAGGACCACACGTGCGCGTGCGCGCGCGCGCTCCGCTCCGCTCCGTCTCCGGCTCCGGCTCCGGAGAGTCAATTCGGATCTCGATACTTTTGGCTGATTGATTAAATTAATTATTCAAATTAATTTAATCGCGATCACATTGGGAATCAGACTTAATCCAAACGACTCGATTTAGCCGCGGGTTTGGAATTTGAATGGACATGCCCGTTGAGGGGCATTTTCGGAAACCAAAGGTCACCGCACGCTAGGGCACGTGAGCCCCTCTTTATATATCCCTCACCCGACGTCGTCTTTCTTCACTCGCAAGAAAAACCACTCACGCCGTCTCTGTCTCTGGTTCTTCCTCTCACGGACGAACGTCTTCCTCTTCTTCTCTCGGCTGCAGTTCTCTGAGATTCAATCGAGGATGATCCCGTTGGTGTGCGCCGACTAAGATCGTAAGTCGTCGTATCCTGGGAGCGGATCGCCAGTACCCTACGCACCGGTATTGTGGGGGCGATATCTTCTCTAAGGACAGTCCATTTCATGGACGCTTCGGTGACTTCTAAACTAATCTTTATTTCATTTTGGTTGTTGCAATATGTTTATTGCTTTACCCTTTCTGGATCATGCCCTTATTTATGTTTCCGTTCATTTAATCGGTTCCTGTCTGCATATTATAATCGGATAATGATTGGGAAACATACGATTAATATAATCTTATTCGGTATTGTTTCTCTGTTAATTCATTTGGATCCGTTGATTCACTGTTTAATATATGCATTGGTAATCTTATCAACAACAATCTTAGATAAGATATCCCAAACCGATTCTAGAATGTCGGAAACAATGTTTAAATCGAGGGTAGATATGACGGGTATGCCTGAAAAATTCGGTGGACAGAACTTTAAGCGTTGGCAACAACGCATGAAGATCTGGTTAACCACCATAGGGTTAATCTCGATGCTTGAAACCGACTGTCCTACGGTGGAGATGGAAAACCCCTCACCCGATAGCCATAAGGCGCAATCTGCGTGGAAGGAACGCGACCGTATATGTCATGGTTGCATCTTGTTGGCTCTGTCCAACACGTTGTTTGACGTATACTATTCGTCCACGCAGACTGCGAAGGGGCTATGGGAAGACTTGGATCGGAAGTATAATACCGAAGACCTCGGTTTTGAGAAATACTCCATAGCTAAGTTTTTGAAGTTTTCCATGGCCGAGGGAAAGTCAGTTTCTGAACAGGCATACGAGTTTTTACTCCTACTCCATGGTTTAGAGGATGCCGAAATGAAACTTCCAGAGAAGTTTCAGGTCATGTATATCATAGAAAAATTCCCTAAGTCGTGGGAAGACTTCGGTATGACCCTGAAACACAGAAAGGGGAAAATTCTATGGATGACATGATGGTGGCAATTGCCATAGAGGAGGAACACAGGAAACAAAAACATGTGCTTCCTGTTGATATTCAGGCTAAGGTCAATTCCATGACCTCGAAGGGCAAGGATAAGAAGGGAAAGGGTCCTAATAACAATAAAATGAAACCAAAGGGCAAGATTCAGAAAAAGGCAAAGAATAAACCCTACTGGCACTGTAATCAAGTTGGCCATTGGAAGAAGGGATGTCCGTCCTTGAAGGCTCAACATAAGGCTACGGACGGGAGTCCACAAGTGAACATGATCACTATGGGACTTGGGGCTAGCGAGGGGTATGTCTCTGTAAAACCTGAACTATACAATATCCATGATCCAAATGAGTGGCTTGTGGATACGGGGGCCAATGTAAATATATGTTCTGACAAAACGTCGTTTTCTTCTTATCAGACCTGCAGCGGTGGGACTGTGAAGATGGGGAGTGAATCTGCAGCCAGAGTGCTAGGGTCGAGACAAGTCAACTTGAGGTTCTCCTATGGACGTGTCTGGACGTTGCACAGGGTGCTGCATGTTCCTGACATCAAGAAGAATGTGTTATCTGGCTCTATCTTAGTTAGAAATGATTTTGAATTAAACTTTAAATGTAATAAAGTTGTTATTCTGAGACATGGCATTTTTATGGAAAAAGGCTATTTGGCTTATTTTGATTTGTTATTTAGAATTAGATGTGATTCAGTAAACATTAATGAATTGAATGTTTTGAATTCTGAATGTTCTAGTTTTGTGTCTCATGTTGTGAATAATCTAGAATCTTGTGACCTGTGGCATGATAGATTGGGACATGTAAACCTAAATTCAATTAAAAGAATGATGAATTTAGAGTTGATCCCTAAACACACTATTGATAAAAACTCAAAAATGTAAAATATGTGTGCAAGCTAAGACACCTAGGAAGTTTTTTCGGTCTGTCTCTAGAGATAGTGAGATCTTGGATCTAGTGCACACGGATATCTGTGAGTTTAATGGTGTGTTGACCCGAGACAATAAGAAATACTTTATCAGCTTTGTAGATGATGGCAGTAGATACTGCTATGTATATCTAATGAAAACCAAGGATGAAGCCTTAGAGAAATTTCTTATATTTAAGAATGAGCCTGAGACACAAACAGGAAAAGTGCTTAAACGCCTTAGGTCAGATAGAGGAGGTGAATATACCTCTAACTTATTTGATGAACAATGCAAATCTTTTGGCATAGTTCATGAAGTTACGGCCCCATATTCACCGCAATCAAATGGGATAGCAAAACGGAAAAATAGAACCTTAACTGACATGATCAATGCTCTCCTACAGAGTTCTGAACTTCCAACCTATATGTGGTGAGAAGCCTTGAATACGGCTTGCCATATTCTGAATAGGGTTCCTCCGAGACATATGGAAAAATGTCCCTTTGAACTTTGGAGAAATAGGAAACCAAGTTTAAGATATCTCAAAGTGTGGGGCTATCTCGCTAAGGTTTTAGTCCCAGAACACAAAAGAAAGAAACTTGGTCCTAAAACTGTTGATGCGGTCTTCTTAGGTTACCTGAAAAATATCTATGCATATAGGTTCTTGGTAATTCGGTCCGAGATACCGGGCATAGATATCAACACTATTGTTGAACTCCGTGATGCTACCTTCTTTGAGGATGTCTTTCCGTTGAAGACTGGGATTCCTCAAAATCTGACCATTGAGGGCGCCTCTACATCAGGATCTATTCCAGATCAAGTGGAAAGGATAACAAATGTGGGGGTTGAGACTCAACCTGAACCCAATGATCTTTCTGAAGAGATTGAGCCAAGGAGGAGTAAAAGACCTCGGATAGCCAAGGATCTGGGTAGTGACTTCGTTGTCTACCAGATCGAGGGTGATCCACCAAGTTACAAGGAAGCCATGGCTTCATCTGAAGCAAAACAATGGAAGGAAGCTATCAAATCTGAGATGGATTCCATTATGGCTAATGGAACTCGGGAGTTGGTTGATTTACCCAAAGGGTGCTCTACTATTGGGTGCAAGTGGGTGTTTAAGAGAAAGCTTAGACCTGACGAATCAATTGAAAAATACAAAGCCAGATTAGTTGCCAAGGGCTTTATGCAAAAGGAAGGTATCGATTATTTTGATACATATTCCTCTGTGACTAGGATGACCACAATCCGGATGCTCATAGCGTTGGCATCTGTATATGATCTCTCTATCCACCAAATGGATGTGAAGACCGCCTTCTTGCATGGCGATCTTGAGGAAGAGATCTATATGGATCAACCGGATGGGCTTGTGACTCCTGGGAATGAGGGAAAGGTTTGCAAGCTTGTCAAATCCCTTTACGGATTGAAACAAGCACCAAAGCAGTGGCATGAAAAATTTGACAAGACTATTTTGTCATGTGGCTTTAAGGTTCATGAATCCGACAAGTGTGTCTATTCCAAAGTGAAAGGTGATGAGTGTATTGTCTTGTGCCTATATGTTGATGACATATTGTTGTTCGGATCACATATGAGGATTATTAATGAGACTAAGGCTTTCTTGAGTAGCAAGTTTGAGATGAAGGACATGGGTGTTGTTGATGTGATCTTGGGTCTCAACTGACAAGGTCAGTTGATGGGATTGTAATTTCTCAATCTCACTATGTTGAGAAGGTACTTGAGAAATTTGGATATCAAGATTGCAAAGCTGTAAGCACTCCTTTTGATTCATCCAAAATGTTGTTTAAGAATAAAAGTGGAGTACCTGTAGCCCAGGTAAGGTATTCACAAGTGATAGGAAGTTTAATGTATCTTGCAAATTGCACGAGACCTGATATTTCATTCTCGGTTGCAAAGCTGAGTAGATACACTAACTGTCCTGACCGTACTCACTGGGAGGCTCTGGATCGGGTACTGAAGTACTTGAAGGGAACTATTTTCCTTAGTTTGCACTATGGTAGACATCCATCTGTACTAGAAGGATACAGTGATGCAAGCTGGATAGGGAAAATAGAGGAGTCTGGGAGTAATGGTGTCACAGGGTATGTATTTACCCTTGGTGGCGGTGCAGTCTCCTGGAGGTCTGTGAAACAGACCATTCTAGCTCGATCCACTTTTGAGGCCGAGCTGTGTGCTTTGGACACCACTGGAATTGAAGTTGAATGGCTAAGGGAACTTCTGTCTGAAATTCCCATGGTAGGTCAGCATGTTCTTGCGATCTCGGTACATTGTGATAATATGACCACAATTGCCAAGATCAAGAGTTCAAAGTTCAATCAGAAAACAAGGAGACACATACAAATCAGACTTAAGACGTTAAGAGATTTGGTGTCTCGAGGAGTGTTGGCTGTGGATTTTGTTGGATCCAAAGACAACACGGCAGATCCGTTGACTAAGGGACTTGATAGATCTTTAGTCCTAAAGTCTAGGCTTGGGATGGGACTGAGACCCATTGGGAGTTCCTCTACAGTAGCAACCCAACCTATCTGAGTGGAGATCCCACAAAGTAGGTTCAATGTGGTAATAACAAGTTGTTTGGAGAACTGGTTGGCACTCTAATCTTAATGCGTAAGCATGAGTGTCTTATCCCTGGAAGCCTGAGTGTCATTTATGCTGCAAGTTTAGGAAGAGCGTAGGCTCTGAATGGGTTCAAGCCTTTGGGCAGGATGTTAGCAGTGCATCCTTGGAGAACGCCACCTATGTGAGTGTTACTTTGGGCCGCAGTTAAAGGAAGAGGGTCTTTCCTGAAAACACTCATGAAACAGGATAAGGGTGCATGGCCTTTAAGAGCACCAACCCTGAAGATTGCACCAAGAACAACGCTTTGTTGTTTCTACCGTATGCTTTAACACCAAGGTCTGAAGTTCAAGACGTAGTTCACTTCGTTCCTGTTAAAGTGAAAGTAGAAAACTCAGGTAAAGGTTCAAACCGGAAGGTACCTTTACTGACAGCAAAGTGTGGGCAGCCGAAAGAAGTCTCTTAATTCCTTTGGAATCTCTTTTTCAAATTGGTGAATTCATGGGGGATTGTTGTATTAAAATTTGTATTTAGGTTTTAATTGGAAAACCTATTAATTACAATTAACATTAATTTGGTTTCAATTGGGAAATCAAATGATGGTTTGGAGGGAAAGTTGGGAATTCCTAAATTTGAAACATGGTTGAGTTTGGATGGAAGTTTAGTACCATACCTTAGAGATCTAAACTTTTGGTGGATTTATATATGAGTCCACACCCCAAGCTCTTGTAGCAATAGTAGAGAGGAGGAATGGAGGACCACACACGCACGCGCGCGTGCGCGCTCCGCTCCGCTCCGTCTCCGGCTCCGGCTCGGGAGAGTCAATTTGGATCTCGAATCTTGATACTTTTGCTGCAGGTTTCCTTTGGCTGATTGATTAAATTAATTATTCAAATTAATTTAATCGCGATCACATTGGGAATCAGACTTAATCCAAACGGCTCGATTTAGCCGCGGGGTTGGAATTCGAATGGACATGCCCGTTGAGGGGCGTTTTCGGAAACCAAAGGTCACCGCACGCTAGGGCACGTGAGCCCCTCTTTATATATCCCTCACCCGACGTCGTCTTTCTTCACTCGCAAGAAAAACCACTCACGCTGTCTCTGTCTCTGGTTCTTCCTCTCACGGACGAACGTCTTCCTCTTCGTCTCTCGGCTGCAGTTCTCTGAGGTTCAATCGAGGACGATCCCGTTGGTGTGCGCCGACGAAGATCGTGAGCCGTCGTATCTTGGGAGCGGATCGCCAGTACCCTACGCACCGATATTGTGGGGACGATATCTTCTCTAAGGACAGTCCATTTCATGGACGCTTCGGTGACTTCTAAACTAATCTTTATTTCATTTTGGTTGTCGCAATATGTTTATTGCTTTACCCTTTCTGGATCATGCCCTTGTTTATGTTTCCGTTCATTTAATCGGTTCATGTCTGCATATTATAATCGGATAATGATTGGGAAACATACGATTAATATAATCTTATTCGGTGTTGTTTCTCTGTTAATTCATTTGGATCCGTTGATTCACTGTTTAATATATGCATTGGTAATCTTATCAACAACATCGTGTTGACGTTCTTGGATAATGATCTTGGGTGAAGATCGATCGATTTTTGTGTGCGAATAGTGCTTTCTGTGTTCTTTTCTTTCTCGAGTCAGTTCTCTGTTATTTGGAATTATTGATACACCATGACTCCCAACCATCTGTTCTGTTGAACCTCTCTATAACATCATACCCTACTAGACGGGTGCAGTATTCTTCTTCTCCACGAAATACTGGAATATGTAGTATTTAAATGAGTCGAAAATCACAGCAAAAAGATAAAAAGACAAAGAAACGATGCAATTAGGGCTGCTAATTTAACTGAACATGTACATGTTCGTATTTGATTAGAGTTCGTTCAATAATAATTCAAAAATGTTCGTTCTTTCCTAAGAGGACTGAACATGAACTTCTATTTTTAGCTCGATGGCTTAAGAACTGAACATGAACATAACGTTTATTCGTTCGATAAAAATTCGAGTTCGATATATGTATATGTGTGTGTATTTGTGAGTGTAACTTCGTACTTATACACATGATAACTTTTGTGGATAAATAAATTATGGTATTTATTGGAGTTTGTACCACTTTAATTTGAATAATTTCTTATTTTTATTGCTTATCGAACTCCATCTTTGAACTTTTTCATATAAACAAGTTTAAGTTAAGTTAAATCACTAACGAACTATTATCGAATCAAATTCAAACGTTCATTTTCTAGATGAACTCAAACTCGAGCATATCCTGTCAAATATTTATCGGACCGAACTCAAACTTTCGTACTTTCTTATCAAATCAAACTAAAACATAGCTTCGTTTGTTACAATTCGATTCAATTAGCATCCCTAATCACAATGGACCCTCGAAAAAAAAGTCTGTATCAAATAGTTTGTACAGCGATTCAATCCTTACCGTCATAAATAACCGACCACCGCAAGTTGCTAAACCGCCGCAAATAAAGAACTATTCAAGGCGGTATTTTTGAGACGATCGCATAATAGTTGGATAAGATCAATTCCTGATCCAAGGTCTATTAACTAGGGGACGGGTGGCATGAGACCAATTCTCTTCAGTCTCGGGTGCATGAAAGAAAGATTGGTAGATCGGAAAAGCATGCATGTCTAATCGGGATTAAATTTCAATCTAACCATAAAGAGATTACACATAAAGCATATAGTCATCTTTTGATTTCGTTGTTGAAGAGAATAACATAATATATTTAAGACTATAGAACATTTCATGAAACTTTTGAGGCTTGGTTGCATACTTCTGTATTTCATACACGCGTGTAAATGCCATCGACTTATGGACGTATTAGCATCCAAGAGTACCTTGGGGCAGGAGTTGACGAGCCTCTCTCAAGGTAGGGAAGGGAGGGAGTTGGATTTCCGTTATAGGTGAACCTCAATGATGTAGCCCAAGGATGTATCTCGGTTACGAGTGAACCTTGTAAATTCGTGTGTTTGCTTCCATTACTCACAACATGAATAGATAAGGCGTGTTGTTAGTTGATTACACACATCGTGTCGTAATATATTTGCCATTGTATTTTTCACCGAGTCTAGATTCACATCACTTGAATCGCCTTCCAAAAGCAAAACCCTACAGCACGCATCCCAAACCCATCTGAATCCCTACTCTCCAGACCTTGGCCATGTTCCTTGTCCAACCCTAGCCTACATTTTTGTACCTAACACCGTCGGTAAACCACTCCAAATCGACCTAAAACTTAAAAAAACTTAAAACCTGCTTTGTCAATGCCATCTAACTCCTTCCTTGAACCCACTCAATTTCACACCATATGATCCAAACCTTAACCCTATACCTCTCTTCTTCTTCCAAAACCATCCTTCTTCCCAACCAACACATATGATCATAGTTGTGCCCCTAATAGGGGCATACATGTACTAATAAAAGATCACTACTATGAATTTTATAAAAATATAAGGGTATGTATACACTACAAAAAAAGGCGGGATTGGCGTGCACAGCTTTTCGTGCACTAGGTGAGCACATGTGCACGCTCCTCCATAGGCGAGCACACGAAGAGCACATGTGCTCGCCCATTGGGGTCGCCGGCTTGAATTATGTGAAGCGGCACGATTTCAAATGTGGGCGAGCACATGTGCTCGCTTTTAATGTGCTCGCCCACTTGAATTTCTTTGCGCGGATAACTTTCACGCTGGGTAAATTATGGGCGAGCACCTGGCGACGGTCGGGCGAGCACTTAAGTGTGCTCGCCCAAGCCCATAAACAGAACCTCGCAGTTCCCTTCTTCCTCATTCTAACGTAATCCTCCCCCAAAATCCTCCCTCTAGCGACCCCGCACCCGTCCGCCCCGACTCCAGCGCCCTCCGTTTTCGTCGTTTGAGTAGATAGACATCTACCATTCAGTATAATCATTCCTCCTTTCTCTTTTTTTTAAGATTCCATTACATATTTGTATTGTTTCTATAGTTTAGGGTTTCAATTTTTTTGATTCTTTTTGTTGGATCTAGTGTATTATTTTGATAGTTTAAATCAATATGACATGTTTAGGATAATTGTGCCTCACTATAGTGTTGTAATTTCGATTGTGATTGTCTCAATAACATGTGTAATATTATGCCTTGTAGGTGTTCGATAAAATGCCTCAACCAATATTGTGTTTGGCTTTTGTAAATTAAACATGATAAAATATCCATTACAACATCTACACTAGTTAGTATTGTTAATTTTCTTAAAAAGATTAGTTAGAAAACTTGTGAATAACATTACTTAGCCAACTTCAATAGTGTAGATATTAGATATGATGAACGTCATTAATAATAGTTTGAAAATTTCATATCATGTTCATATGAGATATGATATACACCAATGTTTATTTTGTGATAATTTGTTATCACATTAAATTCTAGTTAATGTGACCAATTATATCACATTAACTTATAGTTAGGTTAATTAATTATAAGGCAAAAATGTTAACCACTAATTAGAATATAAAATCGCATAAAATCCTTCACACATAGTGCGTCCTTCCACACCGGGTTGTGTGTGGCCCTGCACAACGGGAGGCGTGTGTAATACATTGGAGGATTTGATCACCTCTAACTGTGTTATATTTTTTTGTATTTTTTCACAGCACTATTGGACTCACTTTGGGATGTTTATCCTAGACCAGTGGTCGTGGATTTTGATGTTTGCATGTTTGAATTTTATTTTGCAGGTGCCCCTCAACTGTTAGTGACCCAAGCACTGTATTAGGCACTAAATTAGGATCACACTTATCCCTATCTCCACCGTTAACCAGTCAAATTTACGTAATTGCCCGGCTAATATAAATGAATAAATATTTTTAAGATTATTTTATAGTCTTATTTGTAGCACGTACAAATGTATGACGTAAAGTGATCTTAAAGTATTACATTTATATTAGCTTTCCTTAGTTCAGAGTTCCCGGACTAAGGGGGTCCGTAAGGATTCAAATTTACTAAAAGGTGATCGGTGTCACAAGGTCTTTATTTCTTACAGAAATTCGGTTCATAACCCCTTCCTTTTTGGTATACCAAATCAATCATAGTTATTATTGAAATAATCACTAATATGATTATTTTGATAATTAATTGTGATTGATTTATGAGGTATACGGGAGAGGTGCAGGGTTATGCTGCCGAATTTTTGTTAGAAATAAAGATGCTTATAACAACGATCATCTTTTAGTAAGTTTGAATCCTTATGGACGGGCTAAAGTGATAACATAATTAATACACTTCTCTTCTCATCTTTTATCTCAATAATGTGATACGTTTAGATATCTTTAATTTTCTAGATTTGACATTATAAATTATTTAATTCAGGTTCATCAATATGACAAATAGAGAGTGGATGTACAACCGTGTAGTAAATGGACGTATAGCAGATACCTTTCAAAGAGGTGTTCAGGAATTTATACAATTTGCTCACACACAAGGTTTCCGTATTGTGGATTCAGATGGAACTATCTTGTGTCCGTGTAAGAAATGTCATCTATTGAGGAAGAGATCAAAAGATGAAACTCAGTTACATCTTTATAGAATGGGTTTCATGGAAGGATATCAGATTTGGTGGAGGCATGGTGAGAATTTCGAGGACAGTATGAATGATGCGGAAGAAGCTGACAATATTAATCCTTTTGCAGATATGGTTATGGATGTTGCGGGTCCAGAATTTAATGATACTTTATTAGATGATGAGGAACCATATGGAGAGTCTGCAGAATTTTACGAGCTGTTGAAAAAAGCGGAAGAGCCATTGTGGTTGGTTTGCAAGACATATTCAAAACTTTCTGCGGTTTCGGATCCTCTATCGATGAAGATGGAATAAAATATGACCGATCGTAATTTTGATGAATGCTGAGGTAAAAACAAAAAAGATGATGCGGAAGATGGGTTTAGCGGAAGTTAAAATAGACTCATGCATAAATCACCATATTTTATATTACGGTGAACATCAACATTTACAACGGTGTCCTGAATGTAATGAGCCAAGATATCAGACAGCTAGTAAGAGTGGAACAAAAATATCGAGAAAGATTCTACGTTATTTCCCGTTGACTCCGAGATTGAAACAACTATATTATTGTAAAGAAACGGCGAAATACATGACATGGCACGCGGAACATAAAGTCGATGAGTATATGGAGCATCCATCCGAGTCTGATTGTTGGAAAGAATTGATGTCAGCTTTTCTTACATTTAAGGATGAAAAGAGGAATTGCTATGTACAGACGGGTTTAATCCTCATGGAAGAAGTAAAGATTACTCTTGTTGGCCAGTAATGACCCCCATGGTTATGTAATAAGCGACAGTTTATATTTCTTTCACTGTTAGTACCATGACCTACACATCCGACAAAATACATTGACGTTTATTTACGTCCTCTTATCGATGAGTTGAAAATGTTATGGATCGATGGAGTTGATACATATGATGCTAATAAGAGTCAAACATTTAACATGAAAGTAGCTATGTTTTGGACGATAAATGACTTCCCAGCATATGGAATGTTATCTGGATGGAGTACGCATGGACGTAAAAGTTGTCCATATTGTATGGAGAGTACTAAATCATTCCAGCTTCAACACGGTCAGAAACCATGTGTTTTTGATTGTCACAGACGGTTTCTTCCAAATAATCATCCATATCGAAGATTTGATCTTGCAGATCCTCCACCAATTAAAACAGGCGATATGATATTATCATACATGGAACAATTAGAGAAATCAGCCTTAGAGAATGGAGATAAAACAAAAAACCTTTCTGGTTTTGGTGACAGTCATAATTGGATTAAGAAGAGTATATTTTGGGAGTTACCATATTGGAGTAAGTTACTGATACGACACAACTTAGATGTTATGCATATAGAGAAAAATGTGTTTGATAACATCTTCTACATTGTTATGAATCTAACCGGTCGATCAAAAGATACAGTAAAGTCTCGTCGTGATTTACAAATCATATGCAATCGGCCAGAATTGTATATCAAGGAACATGATAGTGGAAGAGTTGAAGTTCCCAAAGCAAAGTATACCTTAGATAGAAATCAAGTTAAGCTTGTTTGTGAATGGACAAGCAAATTGAAGTTTCCAGACGGATATGCATCAAATTTTTCCAATTTGGTCAATTTGAAGAAATTTACATTTAAGGGAATGAAAAGTTATGACTGCCATGTTTTTATGGAAAGATTACTACCGTTAGTATTCAGAGGATTGTTACCAAAAAATGTTGTCGATGCTCTTTCAGATGTTAGCAGATTTTTCCAGGTGCTATGCTCGTCACGCATACACTGCATGGAGATGGATTATCTTCAAAAAAAATATTCCTGTGATTATGTGTAACCTGAAGAAGATATTTCCACCTTTATTTTTTGATTCGATGGAGCATCTAATGATTCATATTCCATGGGAAGCAAAAGTTGGAGGATCGGTAAAATATCGTTGGATGTATCCATTTGAAAGGTAGTTAAATTATTTATAATCTCATTCCATTCTTTACTATTTCAACTAAATATTTAACCTACTTTCTTATAGGTTTATGTTCTTTCTTAAAAGAAAGGTCCGAAACAAAAGTAAAGTTGAAGGATCTATAAGTTCACAATATATATATGAGGAAGTCGCAACATTCTGCATAAGATATCTTCCAGAAGATGTGGAGACTATCGACAATAGATGCAGGAGGAATGAAACAATTTCTTCCGATGAAGAACATTGTATCAGTATCTTTCGGCCATCCACTCATCTAATAGGAAAAGCAACTGAACGTTTCTTATCGAAACAAGAGAAAGATGCTGCAGAGTTATACGTATTAGACAATTGCGAGGAAATAACACCATATGTTCAGTAATTATTTGTATTACTTTATATATATATATTCATTACAAGTAATTCTTATGTTTCTCTTACCAATTTTAGGGAATTTAGAAAGAAAATTATGCAGGAAAATCATATGTATTCAGATGACGAAGTTCTGAGTACTTATAGGAATCAATTTCCAGCTTGGTTTAAAGACCGCTCAAAATAGTTGGACGGTGGTGATTTCTATTCTCATATTTTAAAATATTTTGGAGAAGGTCCTGTTTATAAAGTCCGATCATACAACTCTTGCTACAGTAATGGGTATCGTTTTCATACCTTAAATTCCGGTAAATATTTGACAACTCAAAATCATGGAGTGATGGTTCGCGGATCTTGTTATGAGGAAGATCATATGAATTATTACGGAATTTTAAAGGAGATACTAGAAGTGGAATATAGTATACCAGGCTTGAATAAAGTAATTCTTTTCTTGTGTGATTGGTATGAACCCAATAGAGGTGTAGTACTCGATAAAAGAAATAACATTGTCGACGTAGTGCAAAGAAAATTTATATGCAGATTTGAACCATTCGTCTTAGCATCTCAAGCGGATCAAGTATGTTATCTCCCACAAATATCAAAGAAGAGAAAGAGCGTTGAAACAGTAACTGTTGTGAAGATAAATTCTCGAGGTTATATCTCTAATGATTACACTAATCAGGAAGATGACATAGATGAAGCATTCACACCGACAAATGAAAGAATAGACTTAACAGAAGAAGTCACAATTATCGAATCGATTCGATTAGCTGATACTGAAGTTTTTTGTGTTGACTTACAAGATGATACTGAGTCCAGAAATGATTACTCAGAAAACAAAGAAATATCCTTTAATCCCACTGAAATAAGTGATGAGGATTAGTTGTAAGTTTTATTACACAATTATAATCGAATTAACTAAAATCTTAAGTAATAAATATGTAATACAGGTTTATTACAGTCATGGCAGGTTTTGGACGTGGCGGGGCGCATGGATCACATAGATCCAATCGTCCATCTTCCTCAGACACACCTTCGTCCAGTAGGCAGCCCACCTCGGATGATGTTCTTGATTCACAGTCCGACGAGGTCCGCCGGGTGATAGCCTACTACGAGTCTCTTGGTTATCCTCCGCCACCCTTTTACGTAGGAGTCTATGGAGAGCCATCTACCTCAGCAGCCCCTACAGGATTCCCAGTCCATGTCCTCATACCAGCACGGGCGTTGATGGGTTCTGACTCTCCTTCTTCTGGACGTCCGAGCACGTCCGTGATTTTACCTACTGCAGTTGGACAGACGTCGGCGTCCCACCCTTTGTTGGAGGTTACGGCAGATGGGAGGTAAAATTTTTATAGATTTTATCTTTAAATATTTTTCAAATTTTTATAAATTGTATCATAATTAAATTTTCTATCAAATGCAGGGATTTTGTGAATAGCAACAGGGTGGCAAAGGAGATAACCAAAATAATAAAGACACACTTGACTTCCATGCAATTTAGATGGTGTCGCATCCCTGCTGCAGAACAGGGGAGACTGTTTGACATGTTTCTGGTAAGAAATATTTCTAAGAAGTGATACAGATTTTTTTGGTCAAGTTTTTTATATCTTATAATTTGTTGTAATTTTCAGAGTAGGTTTCGCCTTGGCTCTGGTATGGGGAAGGAGACTTGTCGTAGAGCCTTCATTCGTTTGGCAGAAAAGAGAATGAGCGATACATTTTTCAAGGCAAGGAGAGACTCGCATGCGAAGACGGGATTCGAGGAGATGAATTTTGAGGAGATGAAGAGGTTCCCGCCAACATGGTGTACGGAGGATAGGTATTATACTTGTCAAATAATTTATAATAAACTTTTTAAAATAATCAATAATTATAACATAATCCTTGCAGATGGGCAGATTTCTGTGATGCATTCGTTGCGGATGATGAGTTTGGAAGAAGATCTACGGCGGGAAGGACAAACCGCCAGAAACAAAGGATTAAGTCGACAAGTGGCTCTAAAAGCCACAATCAGATTAGAGCGGAGATGGTATTATGATTTAAAATTAATTTTTGGAGATCTACTTTAATATAATGCAATGTTGTTATTACATCCAAAAAAATTTTCAGACAGCTAGGTTGGAAAGGGGACCCTCTTTTCAGGAGTGGTGGTCGAGGTCCCACATGAGTGGGAGAGGAGAGTCGCAATGGTCCACTCCTGAAGCAGGACAATTGTTGGTAAGTCTATCAATTTATTTGGAATTAAATGATATATTATAACTCATTTATATATATTAAACTTTGTATTTCAGGATCGTTATCTGGCACTATCTGCAGAAAAATGAGGTGTCGATCCAACTGGAGAGCAACCACCATTTGATAAAATGATCTGGAAGCAGGTATATATAGATAACTATTATCTTACTATACTCATTTCTAATATATAATTTTATATTAAACAATGAAAATCTTATAAGGTGTTGGAGGCGAGGGACGTTGTGACGAACAGGAAGCAGACGCTTGGTGATCTTCCTCCATATTATGTGGAGGAACATCGTCACTCCTATTCTGCATATTCTCAGCCGTCGTACACGCAACCACATCCGTCCCAATCATCAGCTCCAATGGAGTTGTAGATGGCGATGATGGTGGAGCAGGTGACGAAGTTCTGAGAAGAGTCCACGGCGTACATGTAAGGATTCTACTTATAGAATGAGTAATAATTTTATATTTCTATATCTACAAAATGCATGTAATAGATATATACCTTCCATATATAATATAGGTCGCAAGGGCGCGCATCTCAACCTGAAAAGATTGAATCTGATGACGAAGAGGAGGAGGAGAACGACCCTGAAGAAGAGGCACGCATGTATGCGAGGTTCAAAGAAAAGGAGAAGGAAAAAAAGAAATCAAAGCAGGGTTTAATGTCTAAATTTTTTAGATCAAAGAAGAAGCAAATTTTTGTTGGTTTGGACCTGTATTTTTGTTAAACTTTTAACACATCTTTTAATTTATATGAACTTTGTTGGCTTTGACTTGTTTGTAATATTTAGATATTAAATTTGAGTATTTATTTCTAAATTCATGTGTATTGCGTGACTTTCAGTTGTTAGTGTTAGTTATCTTAGTCAATGAACTGTTATAATATATATACCCTTAGGGAGCTCTTATAAGTACCTGCAGTGGTTTATTGGCAGGCTATACAGGTTCGACGGGGCGTCAAAACCCTGTCGAACCTGTATATTTTTTTTCTGAAAATCAGTTTGGACGAGCACATGTGCTCGCTAGGTGCTCCGTCGGTGATCGCAATATTTAGTGGAGGCGATCACATCAGCGAGCACATATGTTCCCGCCAGAGAGAGGGCGGGCACATAGCGTCCCATTGTGCTCGCCCACCAGCCGGAGCGACTCTCATATAAGCGAGCACGCCCTGAACGAGCACATGTGCTCGCCCACCTCTCGGGCGTGCACATGGCGGGCACTAGGCGTGCACATAACGAGCATTTATGTGCATGCCAATCCCAACTTTTTTGTAGTGATATAATTTTTACAAAAAAAATAGAGCATCAATGTTATTGGAAAAACTCCCAAGACACAAGTGCAAAAAACGTTTGAATATAGGATAATTACACCTGTGCCCATAAGATATTTTCAATAACATTTAAACCCTTAACTTTTTTATTACATTTGTGCCTCTATATTCTTACAAAATTCATATTATTGTCCTTCTGAATGGTGTAATATAGGAGCACAAATGTACTAATAAAAAGGTCACTACTATAAATCTTGTAACAATGAAAGACATGCATGTAGTTGTATAAAAGTAAGGGGTATAAGTGTTATTAAAAAGGGATTTTTACCCGACAGACCTTATAAACTTTGCCAATTGCCTCCACGACCTTTGAAACAATATAATTCTCCCCTCGACCTCGTAAACTTGCCAACCCTATAAACCTTGTGCTTACTCTGTTTGAAGCTCGTGACGGTTCTTGGGGTAATTTATAGGGTCGATTGGGTAATTACGTTATGCAAAAGGTCGTGGAGGTGATTGGCAAAGTTTATAGGGTCTGCTGGGTAAAAATCCCTATTGAAAAACTCAAAAAGCACATGTGTTAAAAAAATTTTAAATTTATGATATAGCGTAATTTATAAAATAAAAACTTGATGTACACATAGAAAGTCAAATGATGGCACAACGAGCATATCAGACGAAAGACTTTCGAGCCTAGTTAGAAGGTGTAGTTGTTTTATGCAAAGTTGAAGTTATTCCTAGAAAATTGAAAAGCAAATGGACATAGCCATTTTTAGTGAAAATTGTGCCTGACAACGATAGCATCTTCATATCTGGGTTGTCATCTGATGCCCAATCGTTCGTAGTCAATGGATAATTGCTGGAGACGCAGCCGCTCACGCGCCTTCAGGCCTCCAGCCGCCAAGTGTTGCTGACTCGCTCTTGGACCTGCTTCCGCCGCACGCAGCCCCCACGGATCTGCCACCACCTTCGAGCACTCTACAGCCCATTGTCGCACCCCTCCATCTCCAATGAGCGGTTGCGCATGCTTCTAACCGCTCGTCGACGTCCTCCCCATTGCACGAGCCACCACCGCCCATGCGTGGTTGCGTGCTTCCAGCCCACCGATCCCAGTTCTCTCCCTCTCGCCTTCAAGCCTCCACCTTCCAAGCACCGGCGCGCCGTCCAAGCCATCTCCACGTCCGCCTAACCGTGCGGAGGTGCACCGCCATGCCTCCTCTCCGACCCCGCACCTGGAGACCTCCGTCTATGCAGTAAGGAGACAAAACCCTTCCTCATGTGTATAGTACGTGAGGAGAGGGTCATTTGCATCGAGGCCCTCCAAGGAGACTCCAATTTCACTAGAGCCCCCAAGGCCAAGGGTCACGTGCTAGGCACGTGACCGTTTGGAAAAATTGCGAAGGATCCCCCTGATCTTCATGCAATTACATGAAAGCCTCCACATTCAGATAGCATGTGAGGTGCACCTACTCCACTGGCGAACTTGCAAGAAAGCCCCTCACTATTTTGGTAATTGCGTTCACATATTTCCTTTCAGTCAATTTTATCTATATTACATTGAGAACCCTGTGTTTGCATATTTATTTGGGCAATCATTCATCTTCATTTTATTATTTAAAAAATTGCACTTTGATCTACAATTAATTCTTCACATTGTGGTATGCTCATGATATTTTTATGCATTGTGGTTATTTAATAATTAATATTATTGTGGAATCTTGCATATTTTACCCAACTTGTGCTTAGAAAATCATATAAAATTAATCATAGCTTCAAAAATTACCAAAAATCATAGATCCTTGAGTTAATTGTTAGTAACATTGTTTACAAAAAGAATTGCATTTACATGTGTATTTTGCTCTAGAAAAATCATTTTGTATCTTTCACTAATTAATTTTTAATAGGTATTAAATCCAACATTTTTAGGGTCTAAGATTTTTCCGAAATAAATCACGTAGTGATGTATCTTAAATAATTTTATTCCTGAAAATAATTAGATTTAATATTTATTATAATTAATTTTTGAAAATCTCATTGTCTGCATTCATAAATTTATTATTTATTCATCTTGCATCCAAAAATTCCAAAAAAGATAAGTAGTTTAATTTCATTATATTTCATATTATAGCCAAGTTTGAGGATTTTTAGAATTCATTTGATCGAAATTTACATTTTAGTCCTCGAACTTTATCAAAATTACACATCGTGCATTTATCGCATTTAAAAATTAAGAAAAAATCTTCTTTCAAAATCTAATCTTGAGATCGACTAAAAATAAACCTAAGGAGATAGTGGCCTCCCTGAGATCGACCTTGGAACTTACCAAGTAAAAAAATAAATCGACTGCTCGCTTTAATTGACACGTTAATTAAAATTATGATTTTTGATTGATCAGGAATTGGCTGCCTACAAAGAATGAACATATTTTAAACATTAATTCGACATTATTAATAGGATGATTTTTGTGTTCTTCAAATGGCGCCATTACCGAGGAGGCATGGCTTAGGTTGTTTTTAGAAAATCAAGTTTTAGGTTTTTCATCCCTAAGTAGTCTGACCGCGGTCTTCTTGTATTTATTTCTTCATTTTTTTAGTATTTTTATTTTTTTTAGTTTTATATATTTTTCTGTGAATATCTCTCTAATATTTGATCTCTTATTTTTCATGTGAGGTACCTTGTGACTCAGAGCGATCTTCTTGGAGACCGATGCATCTCAGAGTGATCGGATACATGCCATTTTTTAGAGAGGGTGATCTTTTATTAACTTTTAATTAGTTGCTAATTTCCAGCGGTTCCTAATCGGGTTCTCGCATGTGTAAAAAGACTGAACATTTTTCTGTGGTGTGTCGGCATGCTTCACCCTCCGGTGAGGGTGGGGTCCGACTTGAGTGGTTCATAGTCCTATGATTGCACCGCGGCTATTAGAGCTACTAAGATTGTTTGTGCTCGTAGGACTAGGACCACACTGCACTTAATTATACGCACTAAATCGATTTTCATTTAGCCAAATTAAATTGTTCTATCACTCACTAATAGAAATTCATGTTCTAAGTGTGATTTCCCGTGCATGCATTAGATTTATTTTTGTAAGGAAATTTCAATTCTGTTTAGCATATTGCATGAAGATTGTGAGAAAGCGTTGTAAGTATCTCTGACTCAGCATCCATCATCGTGTTTCCCGTTGCACGGCTTTTTCGATTCTCCCTCGATTTTCATTCACATAGGAATAAAGGAAATTAGAATTCCCATGTAGACGTGCATTGATCTCCACTCAAATTCAAAGTGATAACCAAATTAAAACAAGGAGATTGCTAACATTATTGATTAATTAAAATCGAATAAAATTGCTTATCATTATTTTTAGGAGAGCAACCCCGTCATTGTTTGATTTTACAGTAAGTGAGAGAGGGAACACTAGGATAGAGCCAAGCCCAAATTTTCAGATTGACTACTGATTCTACAAAAATGATTAGCAGAGTAGGAGGTTTAGAGGATATTGCGTAAGTCTCAGTTCTCAAGTAACGTTGCATCGTACTCATACAGTCCGTACTTACTCCCATACTATCTGAAAGTAGGTGCAACTAGTCGTAAGAGTCGGGCCAGTCTTTAGGAAAATACAACCTAACAGCTCGTTAACTCTTTCCAATTTTGCAATTATCACCAACTAAAATAGACAAGATAATTTTGTCGAACCTTTGCGTCCTTCACTGAGTTGAGTTGGTGAAATCGGGGTTTGTTTTTGTATATTGAATTGTGTGACAGTGCACTTGCACCCGCAGATCGTGGTTTCGCAAATCTATTTCTTCCATTCCATTCGAGGATGATAGAATATTGGCATTCATACCCAGACTCCATGGGTCACGCTCACATGACAAATTCCCCATCTTCGTTTCCATTTCCTTTTCAGAGAAACCCTCTCTTTGAGGTAGTCTCTCTCCAGCCATCATTTCCACCCACCCACCCTTGGTTGAAACATTGAGATACAAACTGTTCATAGAACCGAACATGTTCTTTGAAGACACAATGGAGCGAGAGGACTCGAGGATTAATATTGGCATAATCGATTTTGATAGAGGAACACCATTCCCGGTTACGTATTATAATTCACTATTTGAACCATCCTCTATTCGGGATGATTCACAGCCCGAGTATGATCACTTTTCCTTTGACCATACAGATGACACCTGAAATCAAGAAATAGGACTCATGACAACCAAACCCTAATCATAGAAACTGACTATATCTCGGTTCGGGAGAAAATACCAATGCCACGACGTACCAAGTATAGTCACTCATCTCCGAGTCATGAGACACTAGTGGATGACATAGCTTGAATCAATAAGAGAACCGAGGTTTTGACAGAACAATTTAATAATGTCATCCAAATAGTAAAAGACATGATAATCAACCAAGAGAAGTCAAGAAAATTACAGAGCGAACCCAAAACTCATCTTGTACCGGATGTCCACATGCAAATACCACACACACCTAACCAGACCAGTGACCACCTTACTGACTCTAGTGAAAATTCTAAAATAAAAAATAAAAAATCAGAAAATTCAAAAAAAACAAAAAAAATTGGACAACATTAATATGGAAGTGTTTTGTAAAAGTCTGATCTTAGAGCTTCCATTAATCAAGGCCATAGAGCATGTTCCCGACTTCAGAGATTTGTGAAGAGTCGACTATCATCTAAGAAGATGGGAAAGAAAATATCTCGAACAGAATATCATTTAATTATTATGGCTAGTTCAATGGTGTTGACCCAGACAAACAAAGTCCGGAAAATCAAACGGCTGACCAAGATGACCTGTGAAATTGAGAATATTGAGTTTAATAATGTTCGTATTGACGACGATTCTACCTTAAATATCCTCCCGAAGTCCTTGTTTGACCGACTCTAACTCGAACCACTCAGAAAGACTCGAGTGATCGTTCAGTTTCCCGACCGATCCATAAAAAGACCGAGAGGAATTTTTCTGTCGTCATTAATTTCCAAGGTGTTGTACATAGAGTGGACTTCATTTTCCTGGACATTGAACATCGAGGAGATTTATCTAAGTATCACATTATTTTGGGAAAGCCGTTTCTAGTTTCTGCTAGAGCAACTATTAACTACGAGACTCAAGACATTATATTCCCGAACTAAAAACCCAATTGATCAGATTCTCGAGGACACACCGAACACTGAGACAATCGAACAAGAAACCGACAGTCACGACATTGAAGAATCCTCATATGTCCAGACCTCTCCACTTATCACGGACACAAACGAAGGAGAGACATCTTATGAAATGGCTGACGAGACTACAAATGTCAATGAAATTAATCAAGAAGCATCTGATTCACCACATCCGGACAAGGTTATGTCAGATCTCCTTGAGTCCACACACACAGAGACAATAGAGAGTAAATACTTGGGACGTGTGTTGACTTTACAAGAATATTACAATTTATATGGAAATTCATCTGACAAGGAACCTGTGGTCAGTACCTCATAAAGAATACCTCCTGAACCGACTAAGAATGTCACTTTCATCACTTCAGAAAAAGTATCTTTTGAGGATTCCTCATCAGGTTCTGAGTATGTGAGCAGTATGAAAGAGCTCAGTTTAGATAATCTGGAGCCTGATCGGAACAAGAAGTCATACGTCGACCCACGCTGGACTTTCCATGTCTCTCTCTATTATTTTTCTAAGGTCAACCCCCCTGGTCCCATTCAATACACCGGAACAATTCATTATGACTAGACTGACACTTGTTCATCTAAATATTTAGAAGAAGAAAAGATTGACCCGAAAACTGAGCGAACTTTGAGAAAGAAACTCTAGTATAAAAATAGTTGGAGTAGTGTGACCTTTAATTATTATTCTGATGACAACTCCGACGATGGCTAGGAATCGTCTGATTCATCTTCTTTCAATCAATATTCCCCGCCACCACATTTCTTAAAAAAGATCGATCGTAAAACTCATTGATCATCGACCACCCTTTCCCCCGTCCTCATCGGTTCCCTTGTATATTTTCTTCCTAGACTTAGGCCAAGGCTCAAGTATAGGGGGGTCCGATGTCAACTGTATCTACTCATTCTATTCCTCACTCGATCTGTATATTCTCCAGATCTCATCGGTTCTCATAGTCACTCTGATCATATACTTAGGCTGACCAGAGCCTAAGTATGGGGGGACCGATGCCCACCTTGTATACACTTATCCATTTCTCCTCTTGACCTCGACCGCCTCATTTTTTGCTCTTCTTCTATACTTAGGCTGACCAGAGCATAAGTATAGAGGGCGATTGACTTCTACTCTTTTTTTTCACTCTCCTACACTTAGCACGAGCTATGTCTTCTTGTTGCTTCTTGTGCTCTGAGGACATAGCACACGCTAAGTATGGGAGGCATTATCTATTACATATATACTTTACTCGTAGCTCGTACTTTCATGTATTTTCGTATATATAATTATGGGATGGGTAAAAGTCCAAAAAACAACAAAACACAAAAAAATGATGAGAAATCTCTCTTGCATATTATCCTTGCATACAAAAAAACTTATTTGCTCTTGCATTTCATCCTTGCACTCATAATAAAAAAATCATTCTACATCTACATTTCATTGCATATAGAGCATATGCAAAGTGAAAAGTTATTGAGTTCTAAACTGAGTTATGAATAGAAGAGGAGAGTGTTCTTGATTTGGCCTTATTCTACCTAATTTTTAGAGGAATTTCACTGAGAAAGAGGGTTTTATAAACTTCAGGTCATTTGACTTAATACTTTGAGTTCTGCATGACAAGGTGCAGCCTTTGACTCTTAGTGTCTAACTTGGTATCCTAATTATGGGTATAGCTTTTGAGTAGGGAATTAATATGTTCTCTCGTGCTATGCACTTAGCTCAACTCATAAGGGATGTTGGAAGACTGTGTGGATCTCTTTTCTGGTAGCGTGGACATCTAAAGATCGGAGTATGGGTTGAAATAAAGCTTCGGATAAGGGATGGACAGCTGGGCACAATTTCTTCTAAGACCCCAAAACATGTACGGAAAAAAAGATTCCATATCCGTAGGGATACAAAAGATCCATGTAGAGTTACCAAAAAAATCATACCAAAAAGAAGCCAAATCACCAAATAAATACTTGACCAAAAAGTTCCAAGCTTCAAGAAAACCTGCAGATATGGGTGAAGACTTGGCTAAACTGGTTAGCTTCACAAGGAGAGGTGACTACACTGTTGATCCTCCAGTTCTTTTCCCTTCTTCTAGTTTCTCCCCCTTTCGATTTTGAATATAGCACGACATACCTTAGAAGGAAATACCTGACTCCCCAAGGACGAGTTACTGGGAGGGAAGTTTACATCGTAGTCTGGCATTCTTGATGGGGAGAGCTAAAACCTTTCACACAAATGAGACAGTTGTTCAATGTTCATGGGATATGCTTTGGGAGAAGGATTGATCTAAGATGACTTCTGACCTGAATCTATTACAATGATATGTAGAACTCGAGGGATGTTGATTTTAAAATCCTAAGTCTCACAGAAGTTTTGCCACACCATTAATCCAAAGGTCGGGTCTAGCTCCGTTTTCACTTTTTCTTCATGACTTTGGCATGGAACCCAAAATCATTTAACTTCTTCATTTCATTTTAGTTGCTTGGGGACGAGCAAGGTTTAAGCATAGGTGGTTGATGAATCCGTGATTCATCGTATTAAACGATGAAAATAGAGCTTCGTTCCCGAGTAATTAGCTGCATTTCATCATTTATTCTGTATTTTTACCATTAATGCACTTATAATTAATATCTGCATTTTAACACTCATAATTGCATTCATAATCATATTCATATTTCCACCTAATTTCATGCATTTTTAACTAATTCATGCTAACTCCAATTGACCTCAAACCACCTCATTGTGCACATATCACTAACAAGATTAAAAAAAATGCAAAAAAATTACTAACTCAGATAATTGGCCCGTGAGACAAAATCCCAATTTCAGAATAGACAGACTAAAATGCTCATATCTTCTTTATACAATTTCCGATTTAGATCTACTCACTTTTAAAGTAATGCATATTCAAAGACCATCAAAACAAGATCAATTTCATAAAAATCGGAGCTCATATGTGAAAGTTAGGTTTTGGGTCTCTTTTGTACATTTTGTGTTTTGCATGATTTTGACTTAATATTTTATGTACATAATTAAGCCTTTTTATTTTATTTCTTTTTCATTTATATTATTTGATGAAAGTATTATTAAAATTCACAAAAACTCAAATTCAAAATAAGACTAAAATCAAAGAAACTGACCGAGTCCGAGTGTCCCCTAAGAGTTTGTACAAATATCTCCCATTTTCTTCTTCATTTTATTCTCTTATTTTTATGATTCAATAAAAATTCAAAAAAATAGATTAATGTGTAACTATTTATTCTTTGATTTTATAGTTATTTTTCTCGATTTTTCTCTTCATTAAAAATCACAAAAAAATACAAAACCCAAAAATCAAGGTATTTTATATACATAGAGTACCCCAAAAATATCATTTTGCACAGATGACCTCTTTTGCTCTTAGTCCCTTCATGAAGGTTGTATATCTCATTGAGACGAGAAATTTTTGTGTTGAGCACTTTTCGATATGAGATTGTTTGCTATTTCTTCTGGATTTTTCTTTTATTTTTATTTCTCGATTTTTCTGGACTTGACACGTGGCAGCTCCTTGACTGCCACGTGTCACTCATTTTAACTACATTTTTATTTCATTTTAAAAAAATAATAATAAAATAATAATAAAATAAATAAATAATAAAAAAAGACCTCATGTGCCTTGCAGGTGAGGATCTCTCTTCCCCCTTTCTAATCAACCCGCACGCCTCTCGCCCGCTTCGCAACCTCTGGTCTCTCCCGCCCGCATCTCGCACGGCCCTCCCGACCGTTGCCCCCTTATCCTCTCCAACCAACCGTATCCCCTACGCCTATCTTCCCCTATTTAAACACCATCGACGGCCACAAGCAACACATCTGCCGTAACCAGAGCAAGCTTGAGGAGGAGGTGGTGACAACCCTCCTCTCTCCCCGGCCATAACCTCCAAGCGAGATCGATCCCACGAGCTTCATCGTGCTCCGCCCACGGCTGAGGCGACGACGAGAAGAGCGCCTCTGTCCACATCAGGCAAAAACCCATCTACCATTTTTTCCTCTATTTTTTATCTTTTCCCATGTTTCTTCCCTTGTCCTCTGTAAGCATCAACCACACCACCGATCATCACCCCCATCGCCATCTCCAAATTCGCACGGAGCCCCAGCTGCTTGCCACGCCACTGCATCGCCTCCACATGCGGTCGCCCACGCGCCTTCAGGCCTCCAGCCACCAATCGCCGCTGACTCGCTCCTGGACGTGCTTCCGCCCCATGCAGCCCCCTCAGAGCCGTCACCTCCTCCGAGCACTCCGCGGCCCATCGTCGCACCCCTCCATCTCTAATAAGTGGTTGCGCGTACTTTCAGCCAACCTTCCAGCCACTCGTTGATGTCATCCCCGTTGTGCGAGCCACCACCACCCACGCGCAGCTACGTGCTTCCAGCCCACCGATCCCAGTTCTCACCTTCTCGCCTTCAAGCCTCCAGTCGCCAAGCGCCGGCACGCCATCTAGGCCATCTCCACGTCCGCCCAACCGTGCGGAGGCGCGCCGCCACGCCTCATCTTCGACCCTGCGCCTGGAGTCCTCCGTTTGTGCAGCAAGGAGACAAAACCCTTCCTCCTGTGTGCAGCATGTGAGGGGAGGGTCATTTGTATCGAGGCCCTCTAAGGAGACTCCAATTCCACTAGGGCCCCCAAGGCCAAGGGTTACGTGCTAGGTAGGGATGAGCATGGGCCGGGCTGGGCCGGGCTTTGAAGGGCCCAGGCCCAAGCCCGCTCAAAAAATTCGGGCCTTGGGCCGGTCTTAGGCCCGCAAAAATTTTTTTTATTCGGCCCAAGCCCAGGCCCGGCCCAATTCCTTTGGGCCGGACTTGGGCCGGGCCGGCCCATCTCCCAATTAGATATTATTAACTTTGACTCTTTTATTTCAAGTTAATCTCAACTCAAGTTACACAAGCCAAAATTGATTAAAACATGTACCATAATACTTGTGAAACTAAAATTCAATTCTACCAAATCCGAATTTACACGTGCACTCAATGCTAGATACCATGAATGTCCCTCATTTATAGAAATTGAAAGAGTGAACCAAACTTACCCAGTTAACAATAACATGTGCACCAGATCCTACATATTAAAAAATGGGCATAAGACCCATATTGGATAAATGTACAATAATAGAAAATGTTTTGATTGAAAAAAATAAATATTAACAAATTCAAGAATAACCAAAAGAATCTAAACCAAATACTAATCAAAGAAAATTAATTCTTAATTGAAATACATTGATCATCAACTCATGTCACACGCTTGACTTTCTTGATTTATAAACATTGTACGAAGACATGATACAGGAAGAGAGTGCACATGAAATAGGTGGGAATTTTCGTACATGTAGGATGTGAGAAAGGAATCGGGCCCTCTTTGGGTCGGGCCCTTGGGCCGGGTCGGGCTGGGCCGAGCCAAGCCCGAGCCCGGCCCAAAAAAATTTTGGGCCTAAATATTGGGTCCAAGCCCGGCCCGATATTCCTTTGGGCCCGGACCGGGTCGGGCTTTTTGGGCTGGGCTTCGGGCTGGGCCGGGCCGGCCCAGCCCAATGCTCATCCCTAGTGCTAGGTATGTGATCGTTTGGAAAAATTGTGAAGGATCCCCCTTGATCTTCATGTAATTACACTAAGGTCCCCACATTCTAGATAGCACGTGAGGTGCACCTGCTCCACTGGCGAACTTGCAAGAAAGCCCCTCATTGTTTTGGTAATTACATTTGCATATTTCCTTTCAACCAATTTTATTTTCTGTATTGCATTGAGAATCCTGTATTTGCATATTTATTTTGACAAGCATTCATCATCATTTTATTATTTAAAAAAATGCACTTTGATCTACAATTAATTCTTCACATTGTGGTATGCTCATGATATTTTTATGCATTGTGGTTATTTAATAATTAATATTAATGTGGAATCTTGCCTATTTTTCCCAACTTGTGCTTAGAAAATCATATAAAATTAATCATAGCTTCAAAAATTACCAAAAAATCGTAGATCATTGATTTATTTGTTAGTAACATAATTTCCAAACAGAATTGCATTTACATGCATATTTTGCTCTAGAAAAATCATTTTGTATCTTTCACTAATTAATTTTTAATAGGTATTAAATCCAACATTTTTAGTATCTAAGATTTTTCAGAAATAAATTACGTAGTGATGTATCTTAAAAAATTTTATCTCCTGAAAATAATTAGATTTAATATTTATTATAATTATTTATGAAAATCTCATTGTTTGCATTCATAAATTTATTATTTATTTATTTTGCATCCAAAAATTCCAAAAAAATATAGTAGTCTAATTCCATCCTATTTCACATTCTGGCCAAGTTTGAAGTTTTTTGAAATTCATTTGATTGAAATTTACATTTTAGTCCCTGAACTTTGTCAATACTGCACATCATGCATTTATCGCATTTAAAAATTAAAAAAAATATCTTTGAAAATCTAACCTCGAGATCGACTAAAAATAAACCTAAGGAGACAGTGGAGTTTGACCTTGTAACTTACCAAGTAAAAAAATAAATCAATCGCTCGCTTTAATTAACACATTAATTAAAATTACGGTTTTTGATTGATCCAAAATTGCCTGCCTGCAACGAACGAACATATTTTAAACATTAATTCGACACTATTAACAAGATAATTTTTGGGTTCTTCAGCAGGCACGTGCAGCTTGCTGGACAGGACCAATTTGTAAATATTTTTATTCCATGATCTAAATAATAATAAAGAACATGCTGGTATTTATTGCAAATAACCCAAGAAATCACGTGTTAGGCACACATGCAGTTCAAACAGGACCGAAACGTAATTAAAATAAAGTGCAAGGCATAAAAAAATGTTCAAAGCATAAAGTACATACGCATGTCCTTATAGGACTTATTTGCGAATTAAACAAAGGTTGGGGCAGAGGCACAAATATACCCTTAACCGGCATGGCACTCTGAACGGCTGGATGGCAATGAAGCTTGGATCTAACGATCGAGGTTGAAGCGTGCATGGATGGATAGGATTTGATATGGAAACTTCAATCCACTGTTGATTTTTGGGGTTCAATCGATGACCGAGATTAAGTCTAGGCGCCTTGTTCTTGATCGAAGGGCTGTGAGATGCTATGGAAGAACTGGGAAGCATCTGAGCTCCTCTAAGCTTGATATTGTTGGATCTCCCTTGTCTGAGCTCTGCTACTTGTCAAATCGGTCTTAGATGAGAGCTCCTTGGGTTCCGCATTTGTTACGTACCTTGAATCATCGTTAAATCACTAGATCACCGATCTGGAAGGTTCTGAACTTCACTTCTCAAGGAACCTACTCCCAGTCTTGATATTGCACTCTAAATGATATCTGGAGCTCCTTCGACCTGCAAATGATTCTTTGCTCGAAGAGGAAGCTTCGGTGAGGTTTATTGAAGCGGAAAAAAATCGAGAAATTATGTATGGATGAGAGCTTCGGCAAGGGTTATCGTACAAGGAGCTGATCCTCAATCTGGAGAGACCTAAGGGTGTCCAGGTATGTCAGAAGATGGATAATGATGGGACGAAGGTGTAGGCAAGGTCGGAGATCAGTGAGAGTGGTCAGAACACTTGTAATCATGCAGATTGGATGAGAAAGATGAACAATTGATTTAACTAAACACAGCAAATTAAACACAAAAATTGGAGGTAAGGAATTAAATGGATTAACCTACAGATACCTAGGATGAAGAAATGAAGAGTAATCGCCTCGATCTGCGGTTCCAGCAGAGAGGCAGAACATGCGGTGAAGAGTTCCAACGTGTGGCTGGATCACGGATTTGAATGCCCGATTTCACACTTTGAATCGAAGAAACTCTCCTTTGTCACCGGAGGGTTACCTTTGTCACTCGATCTCAAGGAAACACGGTTCAAAATTGGATCGAACTCGCAGTGGAGGTGAAGGGTGTCAATTTATAGAACAGACACCAACGGGTTTTGAAATTCAAAATGGGTATGATCAGAGGCGAGGATGGTGGATCCGAAAGGCTGACGGTGGAGAGGAATGAATTGTTATAACTTTGGAGAAGGAATCGAGGTCGGTTAGTGATTAGGACGTGTGGCGAATTTAGGTGAAGAGAGGGAGGTACGCAAGATGAGCGGGATTAGTGGGCAAACCATGCAGTTGACCAGGGTCAACAAACTCGAGTCAGCCAATGGGAAGGTTCGCGGGATGCCGACAAAAGAGTCTAGATGACAAAATAGGAAGAAAAAAGTTAAATAATTGAATAAAAAACCGAAAATGAACTTAAATGAATAAATAATGCAAATAGAAGTTGTTAGGAATAAAATAAAGTTAATTTAGGTGAATTTAATTAATTAAATTTGTATATACATGGGATAAAATAAATAGAACTATTATTTATAGGTATGTATACCTATATATACCAGGATTCAGTTTTTAATTAATTATTTATATCAATAATTTAATATTTTATTTATTTACAATATTTTTTAAGGTTTTTGATGAAATTTTTATTTGATTTTTAGAAATTAATTTACTAGGTTAAAGAAACAGGTATATGTACAGTATATACACTATACGATATATACATGATTTTATTATTCATGATTTTTTATATTGTAATTTTTATTGGTATTTTATATGAGTCAAATATAATATTTACGATTAATTAAAAATACAATATTCACAAATATATACAACAAAAAATAATTAAATAATATACATGTATACATAGGTATAATATACAATAGTACCCTAATTTGTCACATTTCACACCTTAACTCTGATTTTTATGACTCACCACTATTTTAAAGATAATTAAATTTAGAGTACAATGAAAGTGAGTTTGATGAATTTGGAGTTTTGGTGGAGCAGATATAGATCTTGCAATTTGACTTTTGTGGCTTTTTGAGAGTGTTGTAATTTACACAGTATACATGAATTTTTATTGAAATTATTTTTATTATGTACAAAAGAATTTTATTCACAATTTTCAAGAAGAAATCATTTTTATTTACAAAGAATTTGATCATGAATAAATTAAAGAAAGAATATGTATTATAGATAATATTGTATAAATGATGAATATACAAGTAACAAATGAATTTCTGGAATTTTCGGTATGTAGGCCTTATCTCCCCTTACTTTATTCCTTGTCAATAGGTCAAGTCTTGACCTTCTCTTAGGGTCTGAGTCAGCTTGTATCTATTGCATATATATACAATCTTTGTTTTCTTTATTTTTCTTTTATTCTTTATTTATTTATTTTAGGTTAAACTAGTGATAAATATACAATATTTACACAAGAATTAGGATTAGTAAAAGAGTGGATTTATTAGTATTTACAAGTGTTTTATAAGAGATTTTAAGCTAAAATAAATGAATAAAGATGATGAAATACAGATTCATTAGGGCCCGAGCAGATGATATGGATTGTTTCCCTCTCGATGATAAAGCTTAACCTCTATTGCCTTTTTTTAAAATTTGACCCATATTTGAGGTCATATCTAGTATTTGAAGTTCGCCTTGATTTGGTAAGACTTTGGCATCCCGAACTGACACAATGCATTACCCTTAGATGTATAGTCAATTACATTGTTGTGCCTATACGTATTTTGGGGAGAACCATCTAGCTCATGCTTCGAGTGCATTTCACCTTAACCACACTCATCCACTAATTCTTCAATCATATATAATTATAGCAAGATGAGTAGTCCTCCAATCTCAATTACATTAGCTCTAGACGCTAGATAAATATGCATGGAGAGGTATGCCAATCATGAAAAACCCCAAGTATATTGGACATAAGTCTTGTTAAAACACTCAGACCCCTAAACATATTCTCAAATCTAAACTAATGAAGTGTGGATGTGGGTTATTAGTGGTGGGGATTACTACTTGATAAGTTAGGCTTAAGCATTTTGAGTGATCGTCAATGGGTCCAATCAGGTTTGAATCCAACAAGTTGTCAGGGTCAGTTTTCCTTGATAACGGATTGGAGACCTAAGCTTGGGATGTTACAAATGTTAAGAGCTAATTTCCCTCTAACAGTGGAAATGTCTACATGAGAGGTGGAGTAACTCCTACAAAGAGATGGGAGGAAAGGCTACTCGGAGCGTGTAGTCGTCCTGTTATTGGGAAAAAGTGATGGGTCATGATGCGACTAGGATGTTGCAAACATAAGAGGGAGAGGTTGTAACACCTCGACCCTCAAAGATAATCCTACAAGGCTACATCTAAAACTCACGAAGTGTAAGTGCGAGTTATAAATGGTGGGGATTACTACTTGATAATTAGGTCGTAAGCATTTTGGGTGGTTGTCAATGGGCCCAATCGGATCCGAATCCAACAAGTTGTCAGTGTCAGTTTTCTCCGATAATGGACTAGTGACTGATTGACCGCTGAGTTTCCCTCTTAATTAAATGTCTGTCGTATTGTTGTTGTTGTCTGGCAATCAGGATCGATCAAAAATTGACCGCACGAATCGATGAATCGATGAATGAATTAATGTGTGTTTTGATGTATTTTTAACCTGGACAAGACCTAGTGTCGATTCAAGGGGGCAAAGGAACAACTTCAGATCAAGTTAGAGGAATTAGCTCAAAATTTCCAAGTGATTTTTTTTATTTTTTTATGCAAAAGAAATGCATATGGACAAATGCGATTGAACCAGGTTATTAAGGAAATATACAACTTAGCCAAATTAATTTTATTGTGAAATTAAGTCAATCTAGCAAAGTTATATTTTTCCTATAAACCTAATCCAATGATGAATACAAAATGTGTTTTTTTATAATTTTTGGGATTAAGATGCAACAATGAAAAATGTGAACTTTTTAGGGGTTTTATCTAATTTTTCATGCAAAAAAATGCAAAAATTATGAAATGTTTAATGGAAGTGAAAAATGATGAAATGACACTACATTAATTTTTTGAAATTTTTTGATAATATATGAAGTTTTTATGGATTTTTTGCTGAAAACAGAATGACTGTGACTTTTTAATTTCTAAAAAATCCATGAAATTAATTTATGCAGAAATCAATTTATCTCAAATAGGTATTCGGAGATGTGAAATTTTGCAAAAATAATATTCGTAGATTAAATTAAAAATAAATTACAGAAATCACTCAACAAATTATTTTAAGCAAAAGAAAACTCCGTTTATAATGAAATTTGGACAGTAATTAAAAGGCAAGTAGAGGCATCATCTGGAATTTTTGCACAATTTTTGGAGCAATGAATAAGTATGCGTGAATTTCATAGCATAAATGGACAAAATATCACTGAATTTCAAAGTCTGATTTTTTATAAATTATCCAATGCTCATAAAAATCAAAATAAATAGATAAAAGATAAATAACTAATATCTCAACAAAGTATTATTTTTTATTAAATAAAATGATGCAATTTTGAGGTCCAAAATAACTCGTAAACGTAGTGGTGTCTTTGTAATATAGAAAATAAAAAATAACAAAAACTATGCACAGGGATCGTTTTGCAATTAAAGAAACATGGCGGGCTTAATATGCAAATTATCCAAAAAATAAAAAAATAAAAGAGACATTGCAGAACGGTTCTAGGGCACTCACGATCTTGAGGGAGGAGCGGGTGCGACGCTGGGGCGGCACACCGCAGTAGCGGTGCGGTCTTGGAGGCGCGCAGAGGTTGAGCGTCGCTGTTGGAGGGCGGCTTCAACGGCAATGAGAGGGGCGGCGCGCGGAGATCTACGGCCACACGCGGTGGTGCGGTGCACTGGAGAGGCGCGGAGGTCTGAGGCCATGCGCGGTGGCTGGAAAGTGGCGCCGGAGGTGGGGTCGTGCCTAGCGGGAGACGGTGACACAGCGACCAGGGAGGGGTCGCGTGCGTGGCTAGGGCGGACGTGAAGGCTGGCGATGGGACTGTTCTGCTGGCGGAGGAGGACAAGAGGGTGCGACCGCTGGGGCGGGGGGGGGGGGGCGCAGGTGCAGCGCTGCCGCGGGAGGGCAGCTTGGGCGGCTGCGGTGGCCATGGGCTCGCTGGGGAAGGAGCAGTGGCATCGACGGGGTGCCGTGAAGTCACAATGCCGCCGTGGGAGGGAGGCTAGGGCAGTTGCGGTATCCACAGTCTGACGACTTGGAGGAGGACGGGAGTGTGTCGCGCACAGGGGTGGTGCTGCTACGCGCAGGAGGCAGAAGGCTGGATAGTGGGATCTGTGGCTAAACGGACAGCCGCAGGTGGCTGTGGAGTGGCAGTAGGAGAGCGACCTGTAAATTTTTTATCTTTTTTTCTTCTTCTTCTTTTTGATTTTTTTTGAAACTTTTTTGTACCCACTTAATGGTCTAGTGGTAGTACAGTGTGTCTACCACACAAAAGACCATGGTTCAAATCCCACTCTTGCAGGGGTTGTGTTAGGTAGTCGACGTTCAGCGTAAAAGATAGTTGAATCTTTCAACATAGATTTGATCAAGAATCCATGTAGACGACCCTACTTATAGTGGGAGAAGGCTTAGTACATTGATTTTTTTGTAAGCAGGAAATAAAAATGTAGAAATAGAATAAAAAGGTGGTGGTGATGATAATAATGGTGATTGTGTGATGATTGGTAGTAATGGTGTGAGGTTAAAAAATGTGATGATGAAAATGAGATGATAATGAACAAGACAAACAAATGACGTTAGATAAATAATAAAAAAATGACAAAGTAAAGATAGAGGATTTACATGTGAATCATCGGATTTGGCGGAGCAGCTATGCTGAACTCCAATTATCGCCTCGATCAGCTCCGAGCGGAGTCGGAGCAGAGAAGCTGGACGAGCTTCAAAAAAACTCTTGACGGTGGTGCGGACCACCGGATCTCGCCTTCGGCTCGTCGTCGCTCAATGTCGAAGAAGGAGTTGTCACCCCGCGGCTTCAATGGGGCTAGTACCTCTCTCACTCGTAGAATGGTGGATGATCAGCATGTGGGATGGAAGGCATGTATTCAAAGGTGGTTGGGATGGAGGATCGGGTCGTGAGGAGTGCACGAGATGGCAGAGGATGCAGAGTTGCAGGGGAAAATCGGGAGAGAGAGGAGTGGGTTGCGTGGTCACATAAGGGGTGGAGCTGGTTGGATGTGCGGTTGTTGCGGTTGCGCGTGACCGGCAAGAAAGGAGGAGGCAACGTGGGTTTCATGCGAGGGATGGGCCGCCGTGCAAGATGGGGGCACGATGGTTGCATGCAGGAAACGGGAGAAAGGGGAAGGTGGGTTATCACATGCATCGCACGTGATGAGGCCGGGTGCTGAAGGCACCACGTGGCACGCCCGGGAGTTGCCACATGGCAACTTATTTAAAATAATAATAATAATAATAATTAAATTAATAAATTAATTAACTAAAAAATTAATTAAATAATTAAAATAAAATAAAATAAGTAAAAAACAATAAAAATGAGGACACGTGGCACCTCTAGGAGCTGCCACATGTCGTTCCTAGAAAAATCCAAATTTAAATCAAAAGAAAAATCAAAAAGAAATATCAAAATAGGTCAAATCAAAAAGTGCTCAACACGAAAGTTGTCCTTCTGGACGAGATCTACAATTTTTGTAAAGGACTAAAAATCAAAAGAAGTCATATATACAAGGTGTATTTTTTGGGTGGTATGTTATGGGTATAAAATACCGCATTTTTATATTTTACAATTTTTTATCATTTTTAATTTAGAGAAAATTCAAAATAAAGGTAGAGAAATATAAAAGGAATGTTTACAACTTAATTTATTTTTTATTTTTAATGATTAAAAAATAAAAAGATAAAATGGGGGGTATTATGGTCAATATGTACAATATCCAATAGGGCCCAAAATCCAAGTTTCACATACGAACTCTGATTTTTATAAAATTGATCTCATTTTGAAGGTCTTTGAATGTATATAACTTTAGAAGTGAGTAGACCTAAATCGGATATTGTATGAGAGAGATATGCATATTTTAAGGTTCATAGTCTCAAACTAGGGCTCGGATTTTATTGGACAATAAGTTAGTATTTCTTGATATTTTTTTATTAGTGTTAGTAATATATACACTATAGAGTTGATTTTATTAGATTTTGAGTTAGTATAAAATATGTACAAATAGGTTAATTTGGCTAACATACAGGTGAATATTTATAAATGAATTTATCTCCTTATTTAATGCAAATATGAATTGCTAAAATGCAGATGTTATTTATACATGTATGAATGCTATTATGCAATATAAGTGATGAAATGCGGCTAATTAATCAGGAACAAAGCTCTGTTTTTATTAGAGTGATGAATCACAGATTCATCGATGACCTAAGCATGGGACGTTACAAATATTGTAACACCTAGATCCCTAAAGATAGTCCCACATCTAAAACTCACGAAGAGTAGATGTGTGTTATAAGTGGTTGGGGCTACTACATGACAACTTGGACTTACACGTTTTGGGTGGTTGTTGGGTCCAATCGTTTCTGAATCTAACAAGTTGTCAGGATTAGTTTTCCTTAAGAATAGATTAGGATCTAAGCCCAAGATGTTACAAATGGTATCAGAGTTAATTTCCCTCTCATAGTGAAAAGAGCTATCGGAGAGGTGGAGCCAAACCTACAAAGAGATAGGAGGAAAGACTACCCGGAGCGTGCAGTCGCCACTATTACTAGAATAAGTGATGGGCCATGAGGCAATGATGGCGTTGCGAATATAAGTGGGGGAGGTTGTAATACCCCGACCCTCAAAGATAACCTCACATCTAAAACTCACGAAGTATGGGTGAGGGTTATAAGTGATGAAGATTACTACCTGACAGTGTGCGCAGGTGTCGTGAGGGTGCGGGGTCTTGGGGCGCAGGGGAGGGGGAGGAGGCAGGGGCCAGGGGCGGGGGGAGGCTAGGGGGTGGGAGGAGGCAGGGGCCAGGGGCCAGGAGGTGCGGGGTCACAGGGGCACGGGGCATGGGGGCGTAGGGGCGGTGGGAGGTGCGGTGGGCGGAGGGAGGTGCGGGGGGTGGTGCTGGGGGCGGAGGGGAGATGCAGGGGGCGGAGGGGGAGGTGCGTGGGGCGTACGGAGGCGAGGAACGTGGGCGGAGTCGGAGGGTCGTGGGAGGCTGCAGGAGAGCTCAAGGAGGAGGGAGGAGTTGTAGAGGAGGAAGAGAAGGGAGGAAGAGGAAGAAGATGGGAGAGGAGGAAGAAAAGGGAGGAAGAAGACGGGGGAGGAAGAGGACTTTTCAATCCCTTTTTTAAATTCAATTCCATTTGTGTCCTTGAAGTTAACGTCCGTTTGTGTTGGTTATGGACGGTCACTAACCCGAGGGGCACAAGTGATAGATTAGCAAGACGTGAGGGGTACAACTGATATTACCAAAAAGATAAGGCATAACTAAAATTGCTATATCTCGGAGGGACACAAGTGATAAAAACCCATTTTATTATAATGTTCAGTTTTAATGTTTGTATTATAATGTACAGTTTTGTATGCGGTTTTGTATTTATAATGTACTGCTATAATACAAAATGTATGTGTATTCTACTAAAGTGCTCGTGTTTTATACAAAAAGAGAGTAGCCTTTCTAAACTCAGAAAGGACTGCATATATTAGAAAGCCCCCTATATTGTTGCTCCTGCCCCATTTTTCCATAATTTTTTTAAACACGTGATTTTAACGATCTCAATATTGTTGTAATCGACCTGTTCTATATGGAGGACATAGGAGTGTATGTTTCTGACGAAATCGGAATGGCACATTAGAGGAATATACTAATGAATACATATGATGAATTTTTCCAAAAAAACAAAAAAAAGCGAAAAATAGGACGGGAGCAGACCGTTGGCTACCCTCAGGGAGCAGCCCCATTTTTCTCTATATATAGAGCAAAATGGGGCTGCCCCCAAGAGGGAGCTAACTTGGCTCCTCGGCCCCCATTTTCCTTATATTTTTTATTTTTTTTGAAAAATACTTCCGTAGATTTTCATTATTATATTCTTATATTATATCATTCAAATTTCATGTGAAACAGAGACTCCTACTACCTCCATTCAGACGAGATAGATTTCAACAATTCTTCTACTGTTAGAAAATGAATGTCTAGATGGAGGTCGTATGAGTCTTTGTTTCTCACGAAACTTGAATGACATAATATAGGGATATAGTGATGAATTTCTACAGATTTATTTTTCAAAAAAAATAAAAAATATGAGCAAAATGAGGTGGGGGAGCCAAGTTAGCTCCCTCGAGGGGCAGCCCCATTTTCCCCATATATATAAGGTAAAATGGGGATCTCGAGGAGGCTAACTTAGCTCCCCTGCACTATTTTCCCCATATTTTTTCGAAAAATACTTTCGTAGATTTTCATTATTATATCCCTATATTATGTAAATAAAATTTCTTGCAAAACAGAGACTCCGACGACCTCCATCCAAAGGGATCTATTTCAACAATTCTGCGACCATTAAAAAATAATTGTTAATATGGAGGCCGTAGGAGTCTGTTTCTCACGAAATTTGAATGACATAATATAAAGATATAGTGATGAATTTTCACGGGTTTATTTTTCAAAATATATATATATATGAGGAAAATGATTGGGGGAGCCAAGTTAGCTCCCACAAGAGGCAGCCCCAATTTACCCTATATATATATAGGATTTCCTTCCATTAGGACGCATTCCTTCCTGAGTTCAGGAAGACCGATCCTCTTTTTTGTAAAAAAAAATACATGACTTTTGTAGAATACGTATCTAGTTTGTATTATAATGTGCAGTTTAATGTTTGTATTATAATGTGCAAATTTTGTATGCGGTTTTGTATTTATAATGTGTATCTATAATATAAATTGTATACATATTCTACTAAAGTGCTCGTGTTTTATACAAAAAGAGGGCAGCCTTCCTGAACTATGGAAGGACTACTGACAGATCGATGAATGATTTAAATTTGTGTCGCATTGTTTTGTAATCGGGCAATCAGGATCGATCAAAAATTAACCTTACGAATCGATGAATCGATGAAATAATGAATGCAAGTTTTTATGTATTTTTAACCTAGGCAAGCCCGAGGGTCGACTCAAGGAGGCAAAGTAACAACTTCTGATCAAGTTAGGCGAATTAGCTCATGATTTTCCAAGCGGAATTTTTTATATTTTTTATGTAAAAAATACCAAATGCAAAATACAGTTGAATTAAGTCAATAAGAAAATAAGCAACTTAGGAGTGCAATGATGAATGCAAATTAGCCAAGTTATATTTTTCCTGTAAACCTAATCCAACAATGAATGCAAAATGTATTTTTTGGAATTTTTGGACTTAAGACGTAATGATGAAAAATGCAAACTCTTTAGAGGTTTTTATGCAAGTTCTTGTGCAAACAAAAAGAAAAAATTATGAAAATTTATTGAAAGTGAAAAATTATGAAAAGAGGCTACACTAAGTTTTTTTGAATTTTCTGACATTATATGACTATTTTATGAATTTTTAATGAAAATAGAATAAATGTGAGTATTTTATTTTTAATAAATCCACAAAATCAAGTTATCCAGAGAGTGATTTATCTCAAATAGATATTTAAATGATAAATGCAAGAGATTGAAATTTTGTAAAAATAATATTTATGGATTTAATTAAAAATCAATTACAAAAATCACTCAATAATTTATTTTAAGAAAAGGACACTTCTATTTGCGATGAAATTTGGTTTGTAATTAAAGCACAACTAGAGGCATCAAATCTGAATTTTTCACAATTTTTGGAATAGTATTTAATTATGTGCGAATTTCATAGCATAAATAGACAAAGTATCACTGAATTTCAAACTCTGATTTTTAATAAATTATCCAATATTCACAAAAATCTAAGTAAATATCCAAAATATACAGAATTAATTTCTCAATAAAATGTATTTTTAATTAAAAGAAATGATGTAATATTAATGTTCAAATTAATGCTCAAACTCACGGGTGTCCATGCAATTATAGAATCCAAATCGAATGAACGGAATGTGCTCAGGGATGTTTTTGCAAACAAAGAAATCTAAAGGTAAGACAGTGCAATTTTCACAAAAAATGAAATAAAAAATAACCTTGCATTAGTTCCAAGAGTGGAACCCACGGGGGTGAGGTGGCCTAGTGCGGGGCACCGCGAGGGGTGGCAGATCATCACGGGGTGAAGGGGACGGCAGGTGGGGCGGCGGCGGCTGAGCTGCTTCCCCCGGTTCTCTTTTTTTTATTTTTTTGTAATTTTTTTAAATAGAGAACAATAATGAAATGATAAAAAAATATGGAGATGCGATGATGTGGTGAATAGTGGTGATAATCGATTAAGATGGTATGATGGTGATTGTGTTAATGTGTGTAAATGCAATGAAGATGCTTATGTAAAAAATATGACTATGAGGTGGTGTGTATGAAAATGATTTGGTGATGAAACAACAAGGAAAAGAAATCATTAGATAAAATAATATAAATAGATGAGGATAGAAGATTTACCTGTGATGTCGCCGGAGGGTGGAGGAGCTATGCCGCAACTCCGATCGTCGCCTTGAGTGGTGTGGCGCATGTGCCGCGAAGCTGAGCAAGCCTGATTGGAAGCTTGCGACACGGCAACGTGATGCTGTGAATCTCGCCTGAAAGATTGTCATCGGTCAACTTGTCTCCTTCAGCTATCTCTTCTCTCGAATTGGGGGATGATGAAGAATGAGGAAGGAGAAGAGAATAAAAAGGAGGAGGAGGAAGTTAGAAAAGAAGTGGAAAAAGTGGGGAGAATGAGGAGTTGGTGACTTGGAGTGGAGAACAAGTTGGAGTAGAGAAGAAGTAAAAGGGAAATAAAATAAATAAATAATAAAGTAATATAAGTAGGCTACTAAAAATAATGAAGAGAAAATAAAGGTAAAAAATAAAATAAATGAAAATAAATAAATGTAAATAATTAAATAATTAAAATAAATAATTATAATAATAATAAAATAAATAAATAAATAAAATTTCGAAAATAATAAAAAAAATGGAGTGACACGTGGTGACTCCAGGAGCTGCCACGTGTCATACCTAAAAAAATCAAAATTAAATGTAAAGAAAATCAAACAGAAATAACAAAATGGGTCAAATCAAAAAGTGGTCAACATGAAATTTCTCTTCTCGACGAGATCTATAACTTTTGTGAAGGATCGAAAATCAAAAGAAGTCATATGTACAAAAAGTATTTTTGGGTGGTATCTTATAGGTATAAAATGCGCATTTTTATCTTTTGCAGATTTTTTTTGTTATTTTTAAATAAGAGAAAAATCAAAATAAAAATAGAGAAAATATGAAAGGAATATTTACAATTTAATCCAATTTTTTTGGATTTTTAATAATTAAGAAAATAAAAGGGTAAAATACAAGGGCAAAAAAGTCAATATGTACAATATACAATAGGGGCCCAAAATCCAAGTTTCACATACAATCTCCGATTTTTATGAAATTAGTTTTGTTTTGAAGGTCTTTGAATGTATACTACTTTAAAAGTGAGTAAACCTAAATCGGACACTGTATGAGAGAGAGAGATATGCACATTTTAAGGTTCATAGTCTAAAACTTGGATTTGGATTTTATTGGTCAATTTTACAAGTTAGTATTTTTGATATTTTTCCTTTATTAGTGTTAGTAATATATACATTATAGAGTTGATTTTATTGGATTTGGTTAGTATAAAATATATACAAATAGGTGATTTTAGCTAATATACAAGTGAATATTTACAAGTGAACTTGGCTCCTTATTTAATGCAAATATGAATGCTAAAATGCAGATATTATTTACACATGCGTGAATACTAATTATGCAATATAAGTGATGAAATGCAGCTAATTACTCGGGAACAAAGCTCAATTTTCAACTTTTAGAGTGATGAATCACATATTCATCAATCCCCTATACTTAAACCTTGTTCGTCCCCGAGTAACTAAAATGGAATGCAAGAGTGAAATGATTTTGGGTTCCATAACAAGGTCATGAACAAAAGGTGAAAATGGAGCTTGACTCGGCCTTTGGATAATAGTGTGGCAGAACCTTATTGGTAATTCAATTTAAGACCTAACAACCTTTAATTTCCACAAGTTTTTTATTCAAATCGCCTCAACGGTAAGGTCAGAACAAATCCTCTTACGCAAATTCTAATTACTATGAATCTCACTTGTATTGTGTAAGTGAAATATAGCTCTCCACATCAGAAATGGTGAAGAACCAGCCTCCTCTAATAAGGTAACTCTAATTCTCTGGCCTAGTAACTCTTTCCTCGAGGAGCGGGGTATTCCCTTCTAAGTTCAAGTGCGACTGGCTCAAGGAGAGGGGGTGGAGAGAAGAATGGACGGTGGCCAGTGTAGCTACTTATCCTAAGATGCTTGACCAGTGTAGCCAAGTCATCCAGCTGCAAGATTTTTTCTTTTTTTTTCTAACTTGTATATACACTCCGACGGGCATTTTACTTTTCAATCAGGCCTGTCCACTTTTGGAGATTCTGTATTTTTTTCTCCTTTTTTTGACATAAGTACAAGGTGCAGCATGTATATAAGGAGTTTTTCTCCTTGATCCAGTAGACTATCCCTCTTTTGAAGCTTTATTGCAACCCACAGCATCCCGTCCTTAGACGTCAACACCACCAAACTAGGTTGAGATGCACTACCCTCCTTAGATGAGGACGGATGTTTCCACCTGTGTGCTACTCCAAGCCAAAGTATTCTACCTCCTCACCACCTCATCAATGAAGATCTATGTGCATGGCGCTTGTCCAAGTTAGGTCACTGTCTAAAAGAATCGTGAATGTGCATTGAAATATTCTATTTTGACCAATCAAGATGATATGTGAACATAGACTTGCAGACTCGAAGAATTAAGTCGCTTGACCTGAAAAATCTTAACTCCAGTTCCTATAAGGTTCCTCTGAGATTAGGTAGATTAAGATCAAATCAAATCCATCCTCGACATCTATTCATAACTTGGTTCAAAACCCACTAACTTTTAACTTTGCATATGCTAAATATGCAGATGACATGCAGATGACATGCTATAGAGATGAATGACATGCAAGACTTTTTTTTGAAATGCAAGGATGATATGCAAGAGTAAATAAGAAGCCTTTATTTTCATTTTTTAATTTTCTGGCATACAATAATTTTTACAAGAATATTATTTACGAGAATTTTACAAGTTTTTATACAAGTATTATACATATTATACAATATACATACTAGTATACATGTATTTTACAAAAAATCTCAATTTTTACCCACCCCATAATTATTGCATAATATATACAAAAATATGTGAAAATACGCAAAAGTATGAGCTATGGGTAAAGTATATATATAATATATACATGTCCCCCTATACTTAGTGTGTGCTATGTCCTCAGAGCACAAAAAGTGAGGAAAAATACATAGCTCGTGCTAAGCATAGGAGAGCTAAAATTACAAAAAGTATAGAAGTCGTTTCGTCCCCCTATACTTAGGCTCTTGCAGCCTAAGTGTAGAAGAAGATAAAAAAATGGGATGGACGAGGTCAAGAGGGGAAATGGATGAGTATATATACATGACGAGCATCGGTCCCCCCTATACTTAGGATCTGGTCAGCCTAAGTATAGGACAGGAGTGAGTGTAAGAACCGATGAGATCTGGAGAATGTACATAGAGTAATGAAGACACTATAAGAAAGAGTAGAACAGGTGACGGTCAACATCCGTCGTCAATGAGAAAATGATCGTCCCCTCTGATCATTGGGGACGGTCATGCGACTGTCTCCAAAGGCTGCGTCCCATTTGGTATAAGCGACAGTAGTCTGCACCGTCCCCTATACTCATACATAGGGGACGGTCGTGACCGTCCCTTAAAGTTTAGTATAGGGGACGGGCATGACCGTCCCTTAAAGACACTTATTGGGAACGGTCAGGACCGTCCCCTAAAGTCATTCAAGGGGGACGGGCACGACCGTCCCAAAAGGGAGGAAGTGGAGACGGTCATGACCGTCTCTAAGAACTAAGGGGACGGTCGCAATGACCGTCCCCTCTGTTCATCTGCTACCAAAAAAAATTTCCATTGCCCCCTATTTGATCTTCATTTTACCCTGTATGTCACTATAATATAGTACATGTTACAATAATATTTTCTTCATAATAAATATTACGATCACCACAAAAAAAAGATGCATTCCACATTCATAAAGTCGCCATCCTACAATATAAGCATTCAAACAAAATAACCTACTTTGCAAAGTAATTGTCCAAAATAGTTATACAATATACTACACTATCCTACCAAGTAACCAAACTATCCTAGTCGTCCTCGTCGTTGTCCTGGTCGTCGTCCTCATCGTCGTCCTCATGGTCATCAGCATCATCATCTTCTTCTTCGCTGTCATCGTCGTCGCCTAGCCTCGCAGCGGTATTATCATCTTCTGTTGGGTGGCTAGTCGACGCTGCACCTTGATGTGCCTGCATGAATGCATTGAAAATCGCCATTTGTTGGTGTAAATCCTGAATCTCCATATTCATGCTAGACACTTGACTCTCTAATTCCCTCTCCCTTTGTGTCTTCTGAGAGGTGGAGCCGGTCCCTACTCCATACCAATTCTGTATGGTGGCACCACGACCACCACAACGGACGCGTCCATGATGCTCTGGATCGGTCGCCTGGAGGAAGGTCGCATCAGGAGTAAGAGGCAGATGACTCGTTTCAGTGTTGTCTACAAAGCCAGTGGTTGTGAGCCTGACCATCTCCTCCTACAAATTTATTTAAGTAAGTTCAAATTCATTTAATTTGTAAAAAAGATGCAAAAATGTTAAGAATAGCTTACATGAATTGGACCATAGGCAGGATCCACCCAATGAACTTCCCCGCCCACATCGCGGCTCTTAAACTTCTCGAAGACTTCCATTCGGCTGGGCACTCGCTGGTTCTCCACTGCCTAATGTGAAAAGATTACTAAACTTACGATACCATTTTAATACATAATGGTTATAATTTAAACATTAATCATAAAGTAGATTACTTACGAAGTCATCCTTCAGTTGATTTGTGTCTCTTCTCCCCATTCTATGGGTAGACTTGAAACCTTTCCTCAGATTTTCAGCATTTCTCCTTGAGATGCCCTATACAAAGATAATAATTTTAATAAAAGAATTCCAAATGATTTATTTATAAAATGCACATATATATGTCACATACCGCATGTTCTTCTCCCATCCAAATATAAACCAAGCCTTCCATTGTTCAGTGGGTACATTCGGAGGACAATTTGCCAAAATGGTTTCCAATGGAAGCTCCGGGTCGAAGTACTTTAAAATATAAAGAAAATTACTTATATACTTAAATGATGAAAAACAAATTTATACTTAAATATAAAGAAAAGTACTCACTCGGACTTTCAGACGACCTCGAAGTTTACGCAACAACTCCACACCATGTCCTAAAATCAGAGCATCAGTGGCCGGGTCACGATCCTAGGAAAAACTAGACTGCAAAGAAATCGAAGCAAACAAAAATAAGTTTATATATATACTGAAGAAAAACTTTGATTTGTTATTATTATAAATACCTCCAAATCATGAAGAATGACATCTTTTATTGACTGCTCCACTAAACGTCAGTCTGTAATGTGGAGAGGGACCCTGGCTCTGCACACCTGTCCCAAGTAACTTTGAAAAACAGCTGAGTTCTCCCCCACTGCATCGCCTCCAACTATCTGCACCCTGAGTGTCTCACCAGGACGAAGTTGGTCCAACACTCGGCACTGTGATGGGCCTCTACGTCTACCTGAGCTACTCGATCCGCCAGGATCGGAGGTCTCACTCCCTCGCTGTGGTGCCGGCGGTGCATCCCGAATGCGTCTAGGACGTGGAGGCATATCTGCATATTATGAAACATTTGAATTAGATAACAACAATGATATAATTCACATATTAGATTAAAAAATTGGAAAATAAATGATGGCGAACTTACACATTAAAAATCCGCATCTACAATATTAGTTGGATGTTCTTGTATTTCAGCTTGATATGCCTCGTTTATATTTAGCAACTCATGATCATCATTGACATCAAGAAAATCTCTTGGTACTGTTCTCACGGGTATGATCCATCCATCACTGAAGTTGTCTGGAATGTAGAAAACTTGTTCTACCCGACTGGCAAGTGTAAAAGGCTCATTTGTTTGTAATTTCCCAGATTGTTTCAATAAAATAATCCCATTTCTATCTCTTCGATATCCTATCCCCTCGCGACCGACATCAAACCAATTGCACATAAAAAGAACACATCGACATTCATGAGTAAAACTGATCTCTATTATGTCAAGTATTTCCCCATAATAGCCATCTAAACCTGAAGGTAAATCTGTTTTTACTATAACACCCGACATTTGCGTCGATTTCATCTCGTCGGCGGACTTTATTCTAAATATGTAGCCATTCACAATATAACCTTTGTAAGACATAACTTGAGAATATGGTATACATCCAAGAATGTCAAGGTTAACGTTCCACCTATCATCTGTCATTTCCCTTAAATGTTTCACACGTGAATGAAACCATTTGAGGAATTGAGCTTTATTATGCGTCTCATTAAATAATGAATTGTACTCATCAAAAAATTCGTCAATTTCTGACAACTGCATCAAAACATAGTAGTGTATGAGATCTCTATCCTCATCGGATATTACGCGGCGGATACCACTAAATATATGCCTGCCACATGATTCAAAGATCCATAATTTAGATTCGTCCTCTTCCTCCACGACCTCGCCTTCATCATTTCGTTCATAACGGTTGAAACGCACGCTTTCACCTTCCATATACATTTCACAGAAATTAATACACTCTTCACAAAGATAACCTTCAGCAATGCATCCTTCGGGATGTGCTTTATTAAAGACCATATTTTTTAATTTTCGAAGGTATCTTTCTATTGGATACATCCAACGATATTGAACCGGCCCACCGATCCTTGTTTCACCTGCTAGATGAACTATTAAATGAACCATTACGTTAAAGAAGGCAGGTGGGAATATCTGCTCTAATTTGCATAATGTGATAACAATATCTTCTTCAAGTCTTCTCGGGTCACTCTCCTCCCTATACGTAGGATCCGGTCATCCTAAGTATAGCCATAAAATGAAACGATATGGAGCTGGGGCGAGTGATTTGAATCAATGGGGAGGGAGGGAAAGAATTTGTGGGAGGAGTGATAATATAAAGGATCAAAAAAGTTTGTGATGAACCTTCTTGCGGGAGCGAGGAGGTGGATAATATACATATGTGTCAATGTCGGAATCATCCTCAAATGAATAATAGTGAGGTATAAGGATCATCCAATGAGGGTCGACATACGACTGCTTGCTCAAATAGGGCTTAAGAACAACCGAACTGGGTTCACTCATATAAATCACCTCATCCGGACACGGTGAGTGCTCCTCAGAAAATTCCTTCTCTAGTATGTTGAAGGAAACTTTCTTAGTCAGTTTTCTAGAACCTGAATCATTAAGAGGGAGTGGAGAGAGACACGTCTTGAGGGGTTTGGGGGAATACCTCGAGGAATCAATTCTCGACCTCTCATTATATAACCGATTAGAGGAGGGAGCAACCATATTTTTGGGTGGGGTCAATTCAGTTTTGGTTGTCTGCTTTGAAGATCCGGACTGTGGTGCAGTGCTGGCCATAAGTTCCTCATCAGATGAGTCACCATATAGATTGTAATATTTATGAAGGGTCGGCGCGCGTCTCGGGAAGGTGTTAGTGATCTCAGTCAGCTTAGCATTATTGGGCTCTTGTGTCAGATCATCAAAATGGTTAAGGAAATCAACAAAAGTCATGCCCGACTCAATGATAGCTTCGGATCGTGAGTCCTCCTTAGAAGTTGTCACGTGGTGGTGTAAGCAGTTAGTGAAGTGGAGGTATGGGAGTCTCTGAATCAACGGTTGTCTGGACAGTTGGTAACTCAGGTGTAGTAGAGAGACGGGACTCATCTATCTCTCGATGGTAATGACTGTCTGCGGATATGCGGATCACATTATAGTAGAGTGTGTGAAATAATGGGTGAGATCGAAGTGCTCCCAATGTTGTAAAATCGATTTCCTGAGTCTCGCAATCTATAGTTGCCTTAGCCAAGGCTAAGAATAGCTTCCCGAGAATAATAGGAGATTGGGTAAACTCTCCTTCGTGCTCGATATCAATGATCGTGAAGTCCACCTGGAGTAGAGCACCTTGGAAAGTCATGATGACTGAAATGATTCCTCTTGCCTGTTTTATGGATCGATCAGCCAGCTGAACGATCACTCTAGACTTCCTAAGTAGCCTGAGTTTGAGCTTGTCAAACACAGAGGTCGGAAGGATATTTATCAGTGAGTCATCATCGATTCTTGCATGGGTAAAGGTAGTGTCTTTAATTTCACATTCAACCCTAGGCAACCCTTCACTCTACGACTCTTGGTCTTTCTCCCCATCACCAAGGAGGTGGCCATAGATATTATGTGTCTTTCAGTCCTTGTCCTCTTATTGCCCGACCTCTTAGGCATCAATTTACTTCTCACAAATCATTTAAGGTCAGAGAAGTGATCTATGACCTTTATTAAGGAGAGGTTAAAAATCAGTTTCTCATCGAGTGCTTCCCTTAGGGCAGGATCCGGTTTTTTTAGATCTTTTTTATTTTCAATTTTTATGTGATTTTTTTGTTTTTCAATTTGTTTGGTTTTTAGAATTTGTTTGGTTTTTTTAGAATTTTCAATTTTTTGATGTTTTTGATGGACGAATGGTCAGACTCAGGATTCGAGGGTAAGTGGTTGGTAGAAGAGGGAGGTAGAATGGACTCCAGCTGTACAGATTGTGTGGGTTCCCTAATGCTTGCTCGATTTTCAACATGAAATCTACTTACTTCCTTTTCCACTTTCATACCCAGTCTGGTAGAAATTGAGTGCAATATTTCCATGACATCTCTCAACTTATTACCAGATGATTCATTTTCTCAATAAGTCTAGAGATGTCATCCTCCACATAATTCTCATGATGAATCATGGTAGACATCTGCTCAATTGGAGGATACTGCTGAGATATTGGGGTCTCATACTCAACATACCTAGACTCTGGCATGTAATGTTGGGTCAAGTATGGACCATCTGAATGGCAGATATTGGTCGGAGCCTTATATGATGGAGTCAATAAAGAGGGGGTTCCTAGATTGAATCCATGAGTCCAATCCTATGAATGTATAGGCTCTCCGAATGTGTATATGAAGGTTGGTCCATGTAGGCTTGATTAATAGGGTCAGTCAACTCAGTAAGATCATAAGGTGCATGCCTCTCCATTCGGTATGTTCGATCGATCATGTTATGCCCTAAGGTCAAGTCAGGATGTGTATATGTAAATTATTGTCCGGTCCCTACTTGAGGTCAGAATGAAGTATGTGGGGGCACATAATTCTGCCAATCATCTATCTCAACAGTGGATTGCTCTTCATTCGGTTCTTTGATTCCAGCAAGCTCTCAAGAATAAGGACAGTCAGCCCAAGATGGAAGTAGGTCCGTAGTGTTAGAATATGGAGGTGAGAAATGCGAAGAAATGGAGAAGTTAGTTGAAGTTATGACTTAATAATCGGGTCAAGGTGGAACTGACCACGGATAATGATCTCCCGTGGATGGCAGAGGATACATAGAAGAAGGAGAAGGTGAAGATGAATGGTATATGATCGAGGAGGAATGACCAGAGGTCTCAGTGTATGGGTACCAATATCCTGACATCTTGAAGAGGAAAGGATGAATGTACGTAGATCAAGGTAGAAAATGTGCAAGTACACAGGATAACGCACACGAACAGATAAAAAACAAATGCAAGAGGAAACCCCAATTTCACCAACTCAACATAGTGAAGGATCCAAAGCCAGGTATGATTAATCTAGTTGATTTTAAGTGTGATTTTCAAGAAAATAGCAAGGGTTATTTGATGCCTAAAGGGAAGTCGGCTCAATGCCGGATGCGTCTCCCCTGTTTAACCTGTTGCCTAAGATACTAACACCCTTCCTCTCTTTGCTCCTATCACCAGCTGAGAAGTTCAAGGACCTGCCTCTATCTACCTACCGAAGTAGGCTGAGGCTGACAAGGCTTGTCACTTCGCCCCGGAGAGTTACTAGCAACTTATCGCGGTGCACCGCTGCTTCACCCCTATCTACCTGCCAAAGTAGGCGGAGGCTACTTGGTGTTGGTCAGTTGAACCTCGAGTAGTTCAGCCTATGATATTTGCTAGGATCGGGGTACGTGATATGGAAGACGGGGATTTTATCTCTATCTTAATGTGTGCACACACACTCTATACCCTCAGCCTGAAATCAAGGTCGTGGTAATTCTCCCACAAACAAAGGTTAATTTTAGTCAATTTTTTTGGTCCGATTCAACTAGCAGTTCTGAGTTTAGAGATTAGTTGTCACTGTAATTAATCCACACAAGCAATCCCGTCTACCGTCCAGTCCCAATTACTTTATCCTAGATTAGAAAAACCGAGAGAGAGAATTGGAAAAAGCCGATGTAATCGAGAAAACGATGATGAATGCTCGAGAAAGAAGACTTACAGTGCCTCCTGCTCTCTACAATGCAGGATGCAATACTGAATTGAAATTTTACACTATATGAAATGCAAACGAGAAAAGCTGCTCCTAGATAGGCAGTTCTATTAGCGAGTGAAGAACGAATTTAAATTTGACCAAAGTCATGCAGTCTAAGTGCATCTTTTAATGGTGAAGTGTGGTCCTAAATAATACGAGCACAAACAGTCCTGGGAAGCTCTAAGAGCCGCAAGTGCAGGATCTATTCTGCGTCAAGCAACCACACAATACAGAGAGTCTTTTTATTTCAGTTATGCATGCGAGAACCCAAAGGGGAATCGTTGTAAATATGCAATTATTACAAGTGATTTTTCAATTAAAATCTCTCTTCAAAGATCTTCTTGGCATCTCAACAACAGACTCGATCCACGAATCGTCGGTCTCTGATACTCTTCGAGATGCGTCGACTTTAAGAAAGTCGCTCTAAGTCCACCGGGTCCTCGCACACAAATAAGATAGTGGTCAAAGAAAACGACACATAATAAAGCAAATAAATAACAACAAAGAAAATGCTGGAAATAAGTAAAGAGTTATTCACAAGAAAAATGGGGGATCAGACTACCCGAGGATGGAGGTCGACGGCCGCTAGCGCGTGAGAAGGAGGGGATAGCGGCTGCTCCGGTTTTTTATTTTTTGTAATAATTTTTTTGTTATTTTTTTGTATTTTTTCTTGTAAACAGAAAATGAAAATGTAATGAAGAGGTGGTTTGTGATGATGACAGTGGTGATTGTGATGGATTTGTGTAAATGCAATGAAGATGCTTATGTAAAAAAAATATGACTATGAGGTGGTGTGTATGAAAATGATTTGGTGATGAAACAACTTGGAAAAAATCATTAGATAAAATAAAATGAGTAGATGAGGATAGAAGATTTACCTGTGATGTCGCCGGAGGGTGAAGGAGCTATGTTGCACCTCCGATCATTGCCTCGAGCGGTGTGGCGGATGCGCCGTGAAGCTGAGCAAGCCTGATTGGAAGCTTTCGACACATAAACGTGATGTCGTGGATCTCGTCTGAAAGGTTGTGGTCGCTCAACTTGTCTCCTTCAGCTGTCACTTGGAGGTTAAAGGGGCTCGACCTCTCTTCTCTCGAATCGGCAGATGATGAAAAATGAGGGAAGAGAAGAGAATAAAAAGGAGGAGGAGGGAGTTAGAAAAAAAGTGGAGAAAGTGGGGAGAATGGGGAGTTGGTGACTTGGAGTTGGGTACAAGTTGGAGTATAGAAGAAGTAAAAGGGAAATAAAATAGATAAAAAAATAATATAAGTAGGCTACTAAAAATAATGAAGAGAAAATAAAAGTAGAAAAAAATAAATAAATGAAAATAAATAAATAAATGTAAATAAATAATTAACTAAAATAAATAATAATAATAATAAAATAAATAAATAAATAAATTCAGACAATAATAAATTATTGGAGTGCCACATGGCGGCTCCAGGAGCTGCCACGTGTCGCACCTAGAAAAAACAAAAATTAAATGTAAAGAAAATCAAAAAGAAATAACAAAAGAGGTCAAATCAAAAAAGAGGTCAACAAGAAAGTTGATCGTCTCGACGAGATATACAACTTTCGTGAAGGATTAAAAATCAAAAGAAGTCATATATACAAAAAGTATTTTTGGGTGGTATCTTATAGGTATAAAATACCGCATTTTTATCTTTTATAGATTTTTTGTTATTTTTAAATAAGAGAAAAATCAAAATAAAAATAGAGAAAATATGAAAAGAATATTCACAATCTAATCTATTTTTTGGATTTTAATAATTAAAAAAATAAAAGGATAAAATACAAGGGCAAAAAGGTCAATATGTACAATATACAATAGGGGCCCAAAATCCAAGTTTCACATACGATCTCTGATTTTTATGAAATTAGTCTTGTTTTGAAGTTCTTTGAATGTATATTACTTTAAAGTGAGTAGATCTAAATCGGACACTGTATGAGAGAGATGTGCGCATTTTAAGGTTCATAGTCTCAAACTTGAATTTGAGTTTTATTGGTCAATTTTACAAGTTAATATCTTTTAATGTTTTTTTCCTTCATTAGTGCTAGTAATATACACACTATAGAGTTGATTTTATTAGATTTGGATTTACTATAAAATATATAAAAATAGATGATTGTAGCTAATATACAAGTGAATATTTACAAGTAAATTTGGCTCCTTATTTAATGCAAATATGAATGCTAAAATGCAGATATTATTTATACATGAATGAATGCTAATTATGCAATATAAGTGATGAAATGCAGTTAATTACTCGATAACAAAGCTCTATTTTCAACTTTTAGAGTGATGAATCACATATTCATCAACTATGTCCTATTGAAAGAGCCCTATATATATAGAGAGAGAGAGAGGAGTGATCCTGTGAGATGGGATTTTGTGAGATGGTGAGATGGAGATTCTGTACCACTAGTTTCAACCAGGAGATAGAAAGCTAGGAGAGAGAAGACAGAAACTAGTGGTCCAGAATTTCCCATCTCACGATCTCACCAAAATCTCATCTCACATGATCGGCCCTCTCTTTATTTATTTATATATATAGGTTGGGGAGCTTGCACCAAGGTGCATGTAACCTTACATGCACCGGTACCATAAATGCCCATTTTTTTGAAACAAAACCTTGGAATATCTACTTAGAACTATTAGTGGAATATGTATTTCAAATTTCGTAGAAAACAGACATTCCTAACATGTTCATCTTGACGGCTAAATTTCAGTCATTCTGAGATCGTTAAAATTTCACAGTCTTGATGGATGGCTTAGGAGTCTCAAATTAAGTTGAATTTTTAATGATAATATGGTGATATATGGTGATCTAAATCCCATATGATTTCATTTCAAAAAAATAAAAAAAATATGGGTGTTTATGGCACCGGTGCATGTAAGGTTACATGTACCTTGGTTAGGGATGAAAACGAATACGGATATATCCGAATATCCGCTTACCGTATTCGAAAAATTACCGGATACGGATATCCGCATCCGAATATTAATCGAATACGGATCAGATATGGATATAGATTGTAAAAATTTTCCGAATACGGATACGGATATGGTAATGGTTTGAATATCCGGATTCAGATCCGGATATCTGAATACAATATTTGATAATATTTTATATATTAGTTAATATAATATAAGCTACAATCTTATGCTATTATATTAGTATTATACATTATATAAATACAATATATTAACGATATTAATAAATTTCTTTTTCTTTGGGTATGAGCGCGAATAAAATTTATGTCCTATTCCCTTTTTGCTTCCGGTCAAGAATACATGTCACCTCGACACTCCCTTTTGTCCGAATACAATATTTATATTTCATTGCTATTTTTAAAATCATATGAACTTTGATAGTTGTTCGTCTTTATGTGTCTTTTATTATATTTCAGTTTCTTTATGTACCTATCATGTAATTTACCCAAGGGCTCTCTCCCTATATAAGAGACCCTAGGGCTCTATGGAATAAATCATCTCAGTATTCTAACATGGTATCAGAGCCATAACCCTAACCCTAGGGTTCTCCACCGCCGCCCCCCCCCCTCTCCCGCCGCCTAGGGTTTCGAACCCTCCCTCCTCGGGCTCGCCGCCTCCTCGCCGCCCCTCCCAGCGGCCTCCCCAGACCTCCGCAGCGGCCTCCCCAGCCCCCAGCGGCCCCCCAGCGCCTCCCCAGCCCTCCCCAGCGGGCTCCCCAGCCCCCAGCGGGCCCCCCAGCACCTTGCGGCCCTCTGATATACGCCGCCCAGCCCTACACCGCCGCCCGACCCCCTCGGTCTCCAGCCCCCGGCCTCCTGCTCGCTGCCAACAGTCCTTCAGCCGCCGTAATCCAGTTGTAGGGGCTCCCAGAGCCTCTACTCGTGGCCGGGGATCGCATCCTCGCTAGGGCTCGGCGTGATGGTCGATTCAAGTGCATAATCGTCTACCTATGCACTTGAATCCTACAAGGTCTCGGTAGACAATACTTTCTTGGTCTATCAGTACTTGTTCTTCTCCGGAACCATGTCAGAACAGAAGCTTGAGATGCCCGCCATAGGTGCCTTCAAAGGTTCGGCACCAATCGTCAAAATGGACGGGACTAACAACGTGCTGTGGGCGATGCAGTTCCTCGGCCTTATGAAGTCGTGTGGTAAGAAGCATATTCTTACCGAGGATGAACCGCCGGAGAAGACAGGGATTTATGCCTCATGGGAGGCTGACGACGCGTACGCCAAGGTGTGGCTCTCAGGTACGCTTACGACGGAGATAGCGAATGATGTCCTTCACCAGCCCACCGCTAAGGCGATGTGGGATATTTTGGCTATGACGTATTCTCAAGTACGCAACGAGACGAAGATGCTCCAGTTGCAGCATGACATATTTACCACGAAGCAGAATGGGAGGCCTCTCCATTCACTATACGCGTCGCTTCGTGGCATGTTCGAGAAGCTCTATAGCACCATTCCGCTTACAGCCACACCGGAACAGCAGAAGACGTTCCGCAACGCCACTATGGTTGGCATTTTACTCGCTGCCCTAGACCCGGAGTACGAGGCAGCACGCTCTCAGATCCTAGCAGATGCCATTATCCCGCCGATGGAAGAGGTATACAGGAGACTCAGTCGTGTACCTGTTCCATCCGCTACAGCAAATGCACCTCCGTCTGCAATGGAAGTTTCCAGGGGACGTGGTGGTTCGTCCTCGTTTCGTGGCCGAGGAAATGGTGGACGTGGACGTGGAGGTCGCATACGGTCCACGTGTTCTTTTTGCCGTCGTACTGGTCATTCGGAGGATACGTGCTATTCCAAGCACGGCTTTCCCCCTTCTGCACGTGTCGCGGATCATGTTCAGGGTCCTTCAGCTCCAGCCACAGATCACAGGTTCGAAGAGTTGGTGGCACGACTTCGGGATATTATGCCACAATCTTCATCGTCAGAGGGTGCAGACGTTTCTGATGTTGCGGCTTCGGCATCAGCCAGTACATCAGCCTCGGCCAGTGCCTCAGGTAGTCATTCAGCCTCATTTCATAGTCATGACCTAACAGGATGGATTGTCGACCTCTGGAGCTACCCATCATCTATGCCGTGAGAAAGATATTCTGCAGTCATACAGAGCCGTTCAGCCAGGTCGCTCTGTACTCATTGCTGATGGCACTCAGTCTCCCATCATCGGTCAGGGGGAGACAGCTTTACTACCATCTATGCACTTACAGAATGTGCTACATGCTCCAGAATTCTCTATGAATCTCTTATCTATTAGCCAGATTACTCGTGATTTGCACTGTCGTGCTATTTTTGATCCATCGTCTGTTATCTTTCAGGACATGCTGACGGGCAGGGTGATTGGCTGTGGTTCTGAGCACAATGGCCTTTATCGTCTCGTTCGTAACTCCTATGCTGGCGTCTCCTTGCATTCCCAGGCCTCCGTTTCTCCGTACACCTGGCATCTTCGGTTCGGTCATCTGCCGCTTCAAAAGATGCGTCACCTCCTGCCTCAGATATCTCCGAGTTCCTCTTTTCGTTGTGAAGCATGTCAGTTAGGGAAGCACCATCGGTCTAGCTTTCCCGGTCGTCAGAGTCGGAGCAGTAGCTCCCCGTTTGAATTATTTCATATAGATATTTGGGGTCCAAGTCGTGTCCCGGATCATCAGGGGCACAGGTTCTATTTAGTTGTCGTTGATGATTTCTCTAGAGTGTCGTGGACTTTTCTTCTTAAGAACAAATCTGAAGCAGGCCATGTTCTTCAAAATCTAATTAATGAAGTCCAGAATGTTTTTTCATCTACTGTTAAGTATGTGCGTACTGACAATGCATTGGAGTTCTGCACTCGCTCTCTTGCTAGCTTCCTTTCCTCCAAAGGCATTGTTCACCAAACCACATGTGCCTACACCTCTCAACAAAATGGGGTTGCAGAACGAAAACATCGCCACTTTCTTGATATTGCTCGCACATTACTTATCCAGAGTTGTGCTCCCTTAACGTTTTGGGGGGATGCCATACTTACTGCATGTTATTTGGTCAATCGAATGCCTACAACTGTTCTTGGGGAAAAATCTCCTATCTCTGTTCTCTTTCCTGACAGAGATTTGTTTACACTGACACCTCGGGTTTTTGGCACTGTTGCGTTTGTTCACCGCTTATCTCCGGGGCTTGATAAGCTATCCCCTAGGGCTATCAAGTGTGTTTTTGTGGGTTACTCCAGGACTCAGAAAGGATACCGTTGCTATGACCCGGTCCATGACAAGTACTATGTGAGTGCAGATGTTACATTTTTCGAGCCTGTCATGTATTTCTCCCCTGCAGGTGACAGATTGGTCTCCTCCACATCATCAGATTCCAATGTCTATGTTCCACCACCTCCAAGCCTGGGTCCACCCTCTACTCAACCGACACCACAATCACCACCACCACCACCTCCTCCGCCACCACCTCCAGTTGTCCCTTTCCCTATGGTCTACACGAGACGGACAGGTCCTGCTCAGGCTACGTGTCAACCATCCAACACGCCTCAGGTATATACTGATGTTAACACTGATGATGGGTTAAATAATGCACCTGTGCAGGAGCTTTTACCACAGGAGGAGGACCAACCAGTCAGCACTGTGTTAGATGACTTGGACCGGCCTATTGCTCATCGGAAGCAGCGAAGACAGTGTGCCTCATATCCCCTGGCCTCTCAGGTCTCCTTTCATCGTCTCACTGGGGATTTCCAGAAGTTTGCCGCTGATGTGTCGGCAGTAGAGATTCCTCGGACTTATCAGGATGCCATGAAGATTGAATGCTGGCGTCTAGCGATGGAAGAGGAGATGCGTGCCTTGCAATCTAGAGGGACTTGGTCTCTTGTCCCTATCCCTCCAGGTGCATCTGTGGTGAGTTGCAAGTGGGTATTTACGGTCAAATATCATGCAGATGGTCGTCTTGACAGATACAAGGCCAGGCTCGTAGCAAGAGGGTTTACACAGACATATGGTGTCGATTACTTGGACACTTTTTCACTGGTGGCGAGGCACTCAACACTTCGTATCCTTCTATCGGTTGCAGTGGTACGTGACTGGACCATATTCCAGCTTGATGTTAAGAATGCTTTCTTGTATGGTGATCTACAGGAAGAAGCCTACATGCAGCAGCCACCTGGGTTTGCTGCTGAGGGGGAGACTCAGAAGGTGTGCAGACTTCATAAGTCTATCTATGGCCTTAAACAGAGTCCTCGAGCATGGTTCCAAAAGCTCTCCCAGCTTATTGAACGACAGGGGTTCAGAAGATCAAATGCGGACCACTCACTGTTCGTCCGGAAGACTCCTAGAGGTACCATCGTTGTTATGGTATATGTTGATGACATATTGGTTACTGGAGATGATGCACAGGGGTTGAGATAACCAAGTCTATGTTGGGCAGCCAGTTCATTACAAAGGATCTAGGCACGATACGGTATTTTCTGGGGATAGAATTTGCACGAAATGCACAAGGAATGGTGATGACTCAAAGAAAATATGTCACAGACCTGCTCGCTGAAACAGGAATGACTGGATGCAGACCTTCAAGTACACCTATGGACCCGAGTATGAAACTGTATGATGATGATACCGAGGAGGTGGACAAGAGAAGGTACAGAGAAATGGTGGGTAAGCTCTTATACATCACTATAACTCGACCGGATATTGCCCTTGCAGTAAACCGGGTGAGTCAATTCATGGAGCAGCCGAGGCAAGTACATATGGATGCCTTGTACATGATACTGAGATATCTGAAGTCTTCCCCAGGCACAGGGTTGCTATTCAAGAAAGGTACGGATCTGTCTATTTCCGCCTGTGCAGATGCAGATTATGCAGGATGTCCACGAGATCGTAAGTCTACTTCTGGATTTGCTATCTTCATAGGAAGTTCTTTAGTTTCTTGGAAAAGCAAAAAGCAGATAGTTGTGGCGAGATCCAGTGCCGAATCCGAGTACAGAGCCATGGCACAGGCAAGCACAGAAATGATGTGGGTTAAAGCAGTCTTAGAAGATCTGAATGTTGATGTTCCCTTGCCTATGAACCTGCAATGTGACAATCAGGCAGCATTATTCATTGCCAACAATCCAGCCTTCCATGAGAGAACAAAACACATAGAGGTGGATTGTCATTACACTAGGGACATGATTCAGAAGGGCTTCATCTCCACGTCTCACGTCAGTTCAGAGGACCAGACAGCAGACATATTCACTAAGCCATTGCTCAGAGGACCTTTCCAGAGATGTTCTTCTAAGCTGAGCATGATAGATATCTATGCTCCATCTTGAGGGGGAGTGTAGAGATAGTTGTTCGTCTTTATGTGTCTTTTATTATATTTCAGTTTCTTTATGTACCTCTCATGTAATTTACCCAAGGGCTCTCTCCCTATATAAGAGACCCTAGGGCTCTATGGAATAAATCATCTCAGTATTCTAACAAATACGTATTCGAATTCCATGTTTATTGGATCCATATTGGAATTTCACTCTTCATTCGATTCATATTTGGATTAGCTCTTTATTCGATCCGTATTCGGATCCGCTCTTTATTCGATCCTTATTCGGATTCGATAAATATCCGATTCGGATTCGTATCCATATTTTTACGGATGTGATTTCCATAATGCATATCCGAATCATATCTGTATCCGTATTCGTATTCGATAGAGAGGAAGCGAATATGGATATGGAAATAGGCATATCCGATCCGTATCCGATCCGTTTTCATCCCTAACCTTGGTGCAAGCTCCCCAGCCTCATATATATATATATATATAGGAAAATGGGGCTGCCCCCTGAGGGAGCTAACTTAGCTCCCCCCGCCCTATTTTCTTCAAATTTTTTTATTTTTTTTGAAAATTTTTTCCGTGAATATTCATCAATATATCCCTATATTATGTCATAAAAATTTCGTGTGAAACAGAGACTCATACGGCCTCCATCCAGACAGTCATTTTTTTAACGGTCTGAGAATTTTTTAAATCGACCCCGTCTGGATGGAGGTCGTAGGAGTCTCTGTTTTGCAAGAAATTTGAATGACATAATATAGGGATATAATAATGAATTTACATAATTTTTATTTTCAAAAAAATAAAAACACACACGAAAAATGGGCCGGGGGAGCTAAGTTAGCTCTCCCTAGGGGGCATACACATTTTACCCATATATATATATATATATATATATATATCCCATAAGGTGCACCTTTCCTGGGTGCAAGGAAAGCCAACCATCTTATCCATCCATAATCAATCCGATAATTGTAATTATTGGCTCATTATTTATATATTTTTAATGTTGAAAAATCCATTATGGTCATTTTAGCATATTCTATATTTAGTTAGCAACAAATATCTCCACAATAATCTCATGTCTCTCCCTTTTTCCCTCTCTCTCTCTCTCTCTTTCTCTCTCTCTCTCTCAATGGCGGCATGAAGGGAGGAGGTTGTTGCTCGTCGGTGATGGCATACAACGACAGTGGAAGGAGAACGTTAGACGGTGGATGCAACGTGCTTCTCTACGGTGGCTGATGATAGCGTGCTGCTATATGGACGTACAACGGCTACTTCCCATGGTGGCAGGGTATTTCTTTGACCTTCAGATCAGGAGGAAAAAAGATGGGTTCTATAAGGTTATTTTCTTGTAGGCAATGGAGGCGGTGGCGCGTGGAGGTGGTGCCTGCGCGTGGAGGAGGTGGATCGTGGAGGAGAAGGTTGAAGGAGAGTGTGTATGGAGGAGGTGTGTGGGCAGAGGAGGACGTGCATGGAGGAGGTGGGTCGTGTAGGAGAAGGGTAGAGGACGTGGGGGTGGAGTAGGGATGCCAGAGAAGTAGGGCATGCCCAGTTTTTACAATCAAAGATCATTTTTTTACAATCTCAGATCCTTTTTTACAATCTTAGATCACTTTTCCAATCTTTTGTCATTTTTTTATAAATATTAGAATTTTTACATTTATTATTTATTTTATATAGTTCTAACCATCTACGTTTTATTACAGAACACAATATAAATTTTACAATCAATCATGAAATGTTACAAATGTAGCGTATTACAAACCTCAATTTTTCTATTCTCTCTTTCTGATTAATAATTGATAAATTACTAACTATCTATTTGTTTCGCAGATGTCCGTACCTATATTACAAAACAAGCACAAAGTTTTACATAGGCATTACGTAAATTACAATTACAATAATAAACATATTACTAACTATGATTTTATTTTACAAAGCATGGTTTCAATTTTACAATGTCAATGTGTATTTTACAAAGAGGTCATCCATTCTACATAGCGCGAAAATGGCACTACGTTGGCGAAACCTCACCGAATAAATGGCAACAAAAAATTACCAAATCAGATGGGCTAAAAATAGTAAAATGAAAGGATTAAATGAAATTTAAATTCAAAATGGAATTCAAATTCAAAACGAATACATTAACTAAAATACCTTTTTGGATAAGGAACCATTAGATTGAGATCAAACGGATGAGATTGTGGGCTTTTCATGCATCCAGGAAAGGTGATCATTTGAATGACCATATATATATATATATATATATATATGTATGTATATATGTATGTATGTATGGATGATCATGTGAGAGCCAAAAGTTGTGAGGGCATGAGAGCAGTGAGTCTAGATCATTAGATCCTGCTCATCTCTCTCCTCCTCCAATCAACCAGTGTGTGATGTGCAGCATCTAATGGTCCAGACTCACTGCTCTCATGCTCTCATAATTTTTGGCTCTCACAAGATCAGTCATCTATATATGTGTGTATGCATATCAGTTTTGCCAACTTTACGAGGCATGGACACGGCCATTATAAGTAGAGGTAAAAAATGGTTTATATTTATACAAATTTAATTTAATTATATGATCAAATTTGTCAAATCTTATGGGTGGAGGATTAAAGATAAGGCACATGTTCGCCATCTCAACATTGTGCGTGAAGTAGAGTGCTAGGTATTTGATGGTGTTCTAACCTTTCTAAAAATTGAGGTATTAAAATTTATTTTTAATGTAGCAAGATTTGAAAAAAAAGTAGCAATAAATTTTTTCTACTGCATTCTTTTCCATAAAACATTGGAGAGATATGCAAAATATAACAAAGAGTCGTATGAAGAGCCATAGCTTAAGATAGACTCTTAAAGAGACAAATAGTAAGTTAATTATCAAAGTTATTAAAACACATATTTCTTGACACGTGATCCCCCTCTACGAGGTCTCTTTCCCATTCTCCCCTCTCTAAAAACTACATATTCTCCCTCCTCGAGGCACTTCTCTCCAGTTGTCCTCATATGTCACCTCTCTTCCTAGGCGTCGAACAAAAGCCATCCACCACGGCAGTGGAGCTCCCCTGCAGACTCTGCCACACCTTCTTCGGAGGATGTTTGAAGCTTCTTTGTCCCATCGCCGAAGCAATTCAAGGCAGAGACGGAGCAGAGGCGTAGCCCCTTCCATCCCCTTCGACGATCCCTTTCCATGTAATGTTCTTAATCCTCATCTCCTTCATTTTTTCTTATTTGCTTTCTGTCATGTTCCATCACCATCCTTTGCTACTTCTCATCCCCACCGTCTTCTTCTTCGATTCTGCATTGTAATCAAAGCCCCCCCCCCAACTCGAGTCTATCTCCACGATCCTTCCCCTTCTCTTCTACTTCTATCTACCCAAACCTTCCATCGATAAGCTCTTTATTCCTCACGTGCATCGAGTACATCCATCTTCCATCCCGTGACTCCGGTCCCTTTCTCACATAACATGCAGCCGAGCTGAAGTTTTATTTCAGCTCCATGGAAAGCTCACAGCAGCAGAGTTCCACTACATGAGATAACCATCCCAATAAAAATATTGGTGATAAGAAGAGGGGTAATATTCGTTAAGAGAGGAGCATGCCTTGGAGAATCCCAAATCGACATCCGGGAGGTGGAAGACCCAAGCATAGGTCTCGATGGAACCGTTGAAAATGGGAATAGACTCCTGTTCGAGGACCGGAAGGGAGGGTGCATCCAAGTGCAGGCATGGAAGTGGCATGCTTCTTACTTTAAATTAAGAGGATTTGCTTTGACAATGTAATTTTTTTCTGATAAGAAATTCGTTTCAAGCTTAAGCTTTACATTTAATACAAAGGCTACTTTTGATCATTTAGATTGTTTAAGTGATGTGTAGGTCTAGACTTTAGTTTAAATGAAGCAGATACATTACATGGTGATTGTGTACATTAAGATAATATTTGAATTTGACTTGCAGCAAGCAGAACCTATTCTGATAAGTCCCTCAAGTAACAACTATCGTCTCTAACGGTAACTTTTATTTATCAGATTCGATCATCTTCTCTAATTTGCATTTTTTCCAACTCGTGCATCCACATCATCTTCATCATATTCTTCTTTATCATCTTTGGGAATCTCATCAGCATCATTACCATTGGCAACCTCTTAGCCATGACCCTACATGATCTCTGGGTTATTGGGAAAAATCATTGAAGATTCGTAATTAATGATGTTCTAGCTCTTATGCTTCTTATCATGATTTCTTACAGTAGGATAACAACGCATTACTGGTCGAATACACATTTTCTTTAAGTATGAAGGAGACATCATCCTTTGGTACCAAGATGCAAATCGATGCTTTCAAACTAGATATAATTTCATCTAATATAGCCCTTATAGTTTGCTCTGGATGGCATGCCAAAAGACATTTCATACCATACATCTTCACGAGAATCTTGAAGATGGTATGCAATTAGTATGTGGGACTATTTTATAGTTCTTACTGTAAACATCTTCAGAACAAATTGTTGCAGTAAGAATTATTTACCATAAACTTGAAGTTATTTAAATAAATTCTAGGAAATGAAGCAATCTAAAACATTTATTATAAAAGATATATCAAAATGCATTACCCTAAAATTCATGCAAACTAGGCCAGCAGATTAATGTATGTAAATCTAGCATCCAGCTCTTCCCAAAGCATGATTATTCTATTCTTACCAATAAAGCACCCAACTAATTTCACAAGCATGATTGCTCTATTTTGTTATTGATGCTCAACTATTCTCACAAGCATGATTTTTCTATTCTACTGATAAAGTACCCAACTATTCCCACAAGCATGATTGCTCCATTCTTATTAATATAATACAATAAATATTTTCAGACATCTGATTTCCTTTTATTTATGCCACATTTCCGAACAAGTTCTCAATAACAAATTGCTTGAGAATAATGCAAATTCCGTAAACTTATTTTCAAAGCTTGCCTTCTTTATAACATCTCACAATTTTAAAGTAAAAAATTGTAGGAAGATTATAAATAATAATATGTATGTAACAACAATTCAGTATAGATCAAAGCGATAATACATTCATCTGCAAATTTTTATCGTATCATCATTTCTATTTTCACTAGCAAGCAAAGTGCAAAGGGCCATTTGCATGATCATCAATCAAAGGAACGCATGGCACGTATATTGCAAGAAAATCAAAATCAGAGATTAGAAAATAAACTTTAAGCCAAACTAATCAGTTCATGTAAGATTTAAATCTGAATGTGGATAATATTGGTGTTTGTAATCTGAAGTTCTGGACCCACTAGAGAGATGTCTTCATTTAAAAAAGCTTCTATGAAGTTAATGATGTATGCAACAATGGGGTGTATGTGCTTTGAGATGATTCACTCGTTCATTTAAGATTCAAGCCAATATAGTGTGGTGTATCTTCCTTTATGGCATGAATGAGAAGGCCTAGAAACCTGTCTAAAACAATACTAGATTGAGTCTCTTATGGGTGATTCTATCATAATTTCTTAATTAGTATATTTCCCTCAAAGGATAATGGTGAGTTGTATATTTATTCAGGTTGACATGTTGATGCAGCAAAATAAGCATGTTAACAATCACTACAATCCATTAATTTTTTTTGCTTTCATGGTCTTCGCATAAATCCTAGAGTTCGAAGAGCTTTGTCGATGAATTTGACGTAGATGGAAGAAAGTAAAGTTGAAAAGTAGTGGAGCATTTGGAAAAGAAGGGGGAAAGTGCCTGTTGAGTGTGGATTCTTGGAAAGGAAAATGATATGCACATGGAAAGTAACAGATAAACGGGAAATAAAGATAAGAAAAGAGTTTTATTTTATCAGATAAAATGACTATTTGCCATAAGAAGGCATCTATGCGTGCGCACATCGTAAAATTCCATCTCTTAAAATTAAGACTATTTTTTTCCTGAGATGGTTAAATTTCTTCAAACCAATAGCATTGCTATTGGAGACTTACAATGAAGTTCGTATTCCCCGCTACTATATCCCCATCCCTAGGCATCCATATTTTCCTAATACAAACAAGAGGAAATCCAGAGGGCATTCATCAATGTACGTATTTTTTAGATGTCTTCTATAATTCTTCCCTATATTTAAATATAATGATTTGTATACTTTAAATGTGATATTTAGTCTGTATTCGTGCAAAAGGAAGTTGAGATAAGATGAGAAAAGAAACTTTAGTCTAACACTAGATAACATGTGGGAAAAAAAGGCATAACTTATAAGAGTAGGCATCACACAAGGTAATTTATTCATAATCTTATTATTGAGATGATTTATTTATAAATAAATAAATCTCATATTCAATATAACTATTTACAAATATTATAATGTTTGCCATCGTGGCCCATGCTAACGGCTGCTTAATGTGGTGTCCCCTCAGTTAATATAATATTAAAATATATTTATAACCTATAATACTAATAGATTATAACCGTGTTATATCTCCATTACAATATTTTCAAATGCTCATTTGATTACATTTTAAAAAATTAAGATGTGTACAAAGTAAAGAACAATGATTACGACATACAAATACCAATATTAAACACATATTTAGGTGTGAAAATTTATAAAAACTATTATATAGTTATGTATAATTTTTGAAACATATAAAAATCCATCAAACTTACTTGTACAACAAAGTATTTCTTTTAAATTAGTAATACAAAAATCTTATAAATTACATCAATTTTAAAAAAATAATTTCCTTTGACGATATGTAAGAATTGTGTATTTCATATTAGAGATTTTTTTACATATATAAAATACTTATTTCTTGAAGTTCTTTTAAAATAAGTCTTATAAAATATAAGATATAATATAACATCCACACCCCCAAATATAGTTCCACATCTAAAACTCACAAAGTGTGAGACTGGGTTATAAGTGGTGGGGATTACTGCTTGACAACTTGGGTTTAAGCATTTTGGGTGGTTGTCAACGGATCAATTTAGACCCGAGCTCAACAAGTTGTTAGAACCAGTTTTCCTCGATAACATACCAAAGAATTAAGCCTAAGATGTTACATATAATATCATTATATTGCTGTGAAGCATGGGCATGAACACTAGTTATCTAGAAAAAAGCAGTCATATAAAGAGGAACAAAGACACCACGATCATCAGTTGGCTACAAGGACCATATGGGGAATACCATGCAAGTATTTCTTTGAAACGAGGACCAATATGCTATTCCATCTAAATATTACTCTTATAAAGTTGATTATAATTTGCTTAAATGCAACATAATATGGTGGATCGGGTGGAAAGAAGGAGCAAGACATCAATATACAATTCTGGGGAGGCATACGGGAGGGTTATGCGTCTCGAGCATCTTGGATTTATTTGTAGTGTTGAGGCGGGTGTTACCATGAGCAGTTGGTGTGATAGTAGGAGTGTCCTAGGTTTAGTAATTACATTTGAGAATCTTAAGAATAGATGTCAACAATGAAGAATGAGATGAAGTATATAAGTTGACAATGAGTAATGAAAAAAAGTAAGAAGATGAATTCTGAGCAACTTGCAAAGATGTTAAGTACTCCTCAATTATCATCAGAGCATACATGCAATCATTTTCATGATCGCGGCAAGGACAACGACCGGTCTGGTGGTGTCGGAAGATTCCATGCTACAAGTGACTCTCTCTTTAGGTGTTTATTTAGAGTTTTCGTATCTTTTTATTGCATATCATGTATATCGGTAGAATATATTGGTTCATAACTCAAGTCTACAATACACAATGTGCACATACTCACACATATACACATATACACACACAACACGCACACAGATATATATATATATATATATATACACACACACACATACACACACACACATTTATAGATATACAATATAGACAAATACTTACATACATGCTGACAGACATCTATATAAAGATGCATACAAAGACATACACAAGCGCACGTGCACACACACATATTGTTGATATCTCCACCGCCCAAGGATGTATCCCAGTTACGGAAGAATCTTGTAAATACGTGTGTCTTTGTGCTTGTGTGAATGATCTTATTTGTGCGCACTTCATCAATTCACAGCACATACATACATATAGATATGTATCTATATATATAGGGTTCAATGGGGTTGTCCCGCCCTATTTTTTATTTTTTTTATTTTTGTTTGAAAAATATCACTATGTATATTCATCTATATATCCCTCCTATATGTCATTCAAATTTCGACAGATCAGAGACTCATATGCCCTCCATCTAGAACATGTCGATTACAGCAATGTTTAGACCATTAAAATTACATGTTCTAGATGGAGGGCATAGAAGTCTCTATTTCTGATGACATTCGAATGTCATATTGAAGGGATATATAGATGAATATGCATGGTGATATTTTTCAAAAAAAAATAAAATTTACGGAAAATTAGGAAAAGAGGCAACCTCATTTTTTTCCACATATATATGGGGGTGTTGGGGAGCCTGTATCGAGGGATGCAGGTAACCCTCTGCACTCGATCATTTTTTCCATTATTTTTGAGATTTTCTAATGAAACCTAGGGGGACATACTGACGAGTCGCCACCCAGCTATTCTAATTAGTGGGTATTATAATACGGTTGGATGCGAGTCAATCGAAACCGAGCAAAGATCTCCTCGAGGAGTGGCTTGATTTAATATTTGTAACATGTGTAGTCTAGAGTTGAACTAAGGGACACAATCTCTCGAGCGACTAATTAAGTCCTAATACCAAAGTTAAGTGAGTTAGTATGTTATCTAAGTCAAATGCACACAAAACGATGCAAGATATAACTTATAGAACATAATGTATTTTTCATTTAGTTTTCATGCGTGTTAATTAATGATATAGTGTAACACGACGCAATTAAATACAAACATAAAAAATACATATATATACTCCTAAATTGATCCATAAATTGAGCAGTAAATAGTTAATCAATTACAAGATTAATTTGATGCATGAAATAAATCAAAGTTTCATCAATGGCATTTAAATGAATAAGTGCAAAACAAATTATATATATATAATTAATTAATTATGTTTTAGGTGGAAAATCATATGTTAAATAAGGCCATTAGAAATATAATAAAATAAGCACCAGGATGAAACTGAAATCATTGAAATTGGAGTTCATATGCTTGAGATATAAAGCAAATACTCCGTAGGCATAACTGAAAGAAAAAATAACAAAAATATATACAAACAATGCATTTCAGTCCTTCTAGGGCATAATAGCAATTTATCCATGAGGCATACATGAGGCGCATACCTTGGAAGGACCTAAATGCAATTTGAAGAATCATCGCAGGCTTCAGTTGCAAATTTTCCTGCCCCTCACGCGTTAGGCATGCGTGTAGAGGCTCGGGTGTTGGGTTGGCTCGGTGCAGGTGGCTCAGGCCATGTGGGTGACTCGAGTGGCTTCGTAGCATGCTTGGTCCCACCAAGGCTTTCGATCTGAAGTCAAGACTGGGGTTACATCTAGACCGACCGATCAAATATGATCTGACGGCAACTATTCTCCCCAATGCATCTGCCTTCCTCCTCTATGAGGTATGAAGATGGGGCTTCGACGAGCCCCTTGAATCCTCCTCTGTGACCCTCCACGTCTGCTGAAGGTCAGAGAAGATCCCAGGACGGTTGGCGAAGATGATGGTGATTAGAGGAAGAACGGGAAACGTCTGGATCGTCATGTTGAGACCCATTCATCGGCGTTGAACCTCTAGAATGGAGTTGCATTGAGGCCTTCGAGCCATTGAAGAAAAGGGCCTGCAAAATCAGTTAGTTGTGACCAAAGTTGTATGTGTGTGCGCGCTCATACGGTTCGATGAGGGAGATGGAGGGTCAGGGAGTGGAGAAGATGAGGATCCTAATGGGTGCTCCTCCAACTTAGACAGAGAAAAAGGGGGTGAGGTGATCAGAGGCGTATAAGAAGGAAGGTGGCAATCATAACCTCTCGCGGAGGTCAAGAACCTCCGGTGAAGGTTGAGGTATGGTCTGGGTTGAGAGATGATGTGTATGCAACGTGGGAAAAATTAAAGAAAACAGATTAAAACAACGACCTAATTACTAGGAACCTTGAAGAATATCATCGGAGTGTGAAGGGCGTCTTGGGCTGATCTCAAGTGATCTCTAGTCTCCGATTAACATGCCCAGCCTTGGCACGAAGATCGAACGGTTGTCGGAGATGTCAAAACATGGTATGAAGGTGATGAATCTCTATTTCATCATCTTTATTCTATCATTTTGGCCTTAAATCCCCTATTAAATGTGTGTAAATACCCTTAATTCTTGCATTTTAGCATGCATACATCATTGTGTAAATTGTGTATAAAATACGGTTTTTAATGCCAAAATTATATAATAAAGAATAGAAAGAAATAAATAAAATATCGTAGATATTTTATGACCCTAAACCTTGAGACCTAGGCATCTCGATGACTAGGTCGATAAGGAATAAAGTATGGGGAGATAAGGGCCAAAATACCAATTAAATTCCTATTTATTTAATTCCTTTTTATTCATTTTTGAAACCAATTTTTAGTTCCGTTTTTTATACTTCAAATAAAGAAATTTTGAACATGAAAGTTGTAGATAATAAAATATAGAAAATTACAAAATTTAATTCATACAATAATAATATACAGAGAAAAGTTATACTTTGAATAAGAATCTAAAACTCCAACTTCCCATACCCATATCTCTCAAATAAAAACTCAAAATATATCAAAGCACCTTTAATTGTATATAACTTTTAATCAGCTATTTAATGAAGGTGATTTCATATTTTTTAGAGTTAAGGTGTGAAAGTTAGGTTTTGGAACCCTATTGTATACTTTACCTGATTAAAATATTCATTTTATTTATTATTCATTATTGTTATAAATTTATATTTTTTATAATTTTGTAAACATTCTTTATAATATATGTACATATTAAAATAGGAACAAAAACATAAAGAAAATGTAAAAATAAATTATGTAAAGAAATTACATAGGTAAAATACCTATACTATACCTATATAAGTAGTATACCTAATTATTTAAGTGTATATATTATATCAGAAAAATAAAATAAAAATATATTTAAGTATCTAAAAATAAGTTATAATTATATAAACTAATAAATTAAATTAATAAAATCAAAAATACAAAATAAAAATAAAATACAAAAATACGTAGATAGATATACTTATATATAGCCCTCAAAAAGTAATTTGTAATAAACCTTTAGAAAATAAATAAACATCGTAATAAAATAATTCAGAAAATAATAAATACTTTTATTTAATAACGTAAAATTAATAAAAAAATTCATTTATTATATTTATTAAATTTTTCTAATATTTTTCTAGGGATTTTTTCTGGTTGGTCCATGTGGGCCAACCAGCTCCTCCCGCTCGTTGACCTCGGTCAACTCTCTGACCAAGGTCTGCCGCCTATCAGAACCTTTTTTTGCCCATTTTCTCGATTTTTCGAGGTCGCATCTTGCACCATTTGATGTCGATCTCTTCTGCACTTTTTCTCCTCGAGGATCCATCTTACACGCCCTATGTTTGCCTTGAGGATTGGGTCATCGATTCGCTCGTTCTTCTTCTATTATTGGAGTCGCCCAATTGCTTGTACAAAAACCACCCTCTTCCTCCTTTAAACGTTTGAACCCCATTTTGACCTTGTTTGACGCCCCCTCCTTGTGCCCTAGACCGGAGAAGGTGACAGCTTCTCCTCTGGCCAGGTTGAGCGTGTCGGCGAGGCCTTGAAAGCCGGTTCCACCGCATCTCCGGCCAACCGCCGTCGAGGTATTTCTTCCTTGGCTCCTACCAAGTGAGATCTATTTTCTTCCATTTTCTTATTGCATTTCTAGTGTAGATATAACCCTAGATCATTTCCCGCATTCCATTTTGCTTTCTAGTCCTTCAATCACCTTTGTCCACCCCTCGCCTGAGCTCGCTCCGGCGAGCTTCCATCCACGTCGTTCTCCGCCCAACCGCCTCGCTATGGGATCCAGGCATTTTTCTCTCGACCCTTTGACTCATTTTTGCATGACCTGGAGCTGAAGAGATCGTTGGAGGCTTGTATTGATTCTCGCTGGAGGTACCTGGAGCCTCCAGGCTTCCTCGTTCTCGCTGGTGAGCCCCGACCATCATCGGGGTATTTTGGAGCTTCCAGCCGCTAGGGGACCCTCCCAGGAAGCATTTGGGGCATTTTGGAGCTTCAAATCTGGTCATAGGAAGAAGATCTGGATAGGGAAAGCTCGGCTTGCCGCGAGTTCTTCCCTATTCTTCTGTCACCCTCCTCAGCCATCGATCTTCGCCCCGTTCTTGGATACGCACAGCATCCGTCGGATGATGCCAAGCTTCAGTTGTTGATCTTCAGTCGACGATCTAATCGCCACTATCAAGCGCAAACCGTAGTCGGGCTCCCTCTCGTCGACACGTGGCATAAGTGGCGCACCCAGACCGTTCGACCCGCGCATGTGTTGGGGTATTTTGTAGTTTAACCCCACACTTTTTGCATTTAAATATTAAGACTTAAACCTTCATCTATCATTTAAATTATTTTGTGATATTTGCATACCAGCCCTGCCACTTTTAAGTATTTGCTTATTAGTCCTTCCCAGTCAGGTCACGTGTGCCTTTACGTGAGCGTGACCGTTTTGCAGAGGACCTCTTGCGGTTTTTGGATATTTGTATTTAGTTCATTAAATATTTAATGCAGTTGTAACTTTTTGCGAAACTTGCAAAAGAGCCCCTAGAGTTTCTGTAATTACATTTAGGCCCCTGCAACGTGGCTCACATGTGTATACACGTGAGTTCGCGTATTTTGCATGGAGGCCCCTGAAGCTTTGTTTATTTCCCTTTGGTGCCATAAATTTTTGTATGTGATATATATGTGTGTGTGTATGTAAATGTGTGAAAATTGTAGTTTGGCCCTTGGACTTTCATCTATTTACATTAATACCCCTATCAGTATTACATTTCCTTTTTATTGTCTCTTTTTTTAATAGCTATTTAACTCAAAAAATCCCAAAAATTAGGTGTATCTTCCTGATTGCACACCCATAAATTTTAGCTTGCAGTTTCGAAGCATTTTTATTATTTATAAAAAAATCAAAAACATCCATTTTGTCCCTGTTTGCAGAAGAAAATACATAGAAAATATAAAACCTTTTTGAAAAATTCCAAAAAAATATTTTATATTTATTTACTTATTTTACAACTTCAAACCAAAAATAACTAAAAAGTATAAAATAAACCCATAAAGTTGGAAAAAAACCCTAAAAACATTTGGAAAAATATATAAATTTTCCAAAAAAATCACAACAAATCTATTTTCTATTTCTTATTTTTCTTTATATTGTTATTTAAATATAAAAAAATTAATTTGGAGAATTTTTGACTCTGTTTACTATTTTAAATCTCCATTTAATTTCAAGTATATATTTAAACACTGTTTTTGGGTTTTTTTTACTTTAATAATATATAAAAGTTAGCAAAAATTCCTAAAAACTAAAAAACAGTAAGAATATCTAAAATCCAAAAAGATTTTATTTTCTTTATATTGAATATTTTTGCTAATATTTATACATACCCTTGCCTCTCTTGTATATATACTCTATACATAGCTTTCTTTATATATTAAAAGCAAAAGAAAATATAAAAACGTAAAAATATAAAAAGAAAATACAAAAATAGAAAATTAAAAATCAAAATATAAAAATATAAAAATCAAAAATTTAAAAATAAAAATTAAAAACCCATAAAAAAGAGTGCATGTAGACAAATACATAACCCTCACTTTTGTACATGTTTTCCTGATCTATCCTGCTTTTTCCATCTTGCACACTATAAGCATCCATTGTAGAGTTATAATAAATTTTAACTCCACATTGCTTTTTTATTGCTTAATCATCATTGTGGGTTAATTGTTGTTTGAAGCAAGGTTTCATGCGGGTCGCCATAGTGACTTTGTCTCTGCCTTGTGTGAGACGTATTTAGACCCGTGAAAAACCCTCTTCAACAAAAGGGTAATGCATCTCACCGAGGCCGGAGGTCGTCATGGCCTCGCTAATCCCTCACTCATCTATTACAAAAGGAGGGAGAAGGACTGGGCCATGGCTTGCGTGAAGGTGGACCATGCCAAATTGTGATGGTAGAGGGCTATTTGAAGAGAAGCATGGCGGTTCCAGGTATGTCTACATCAAGATTCAACTAGCATTCCTTGATCGGAGGTTGGAGGAGAGTGTAAATTAGGTCAGGGGTGAGGATGAGGGTGGTAGGATTGTGTCGTGGGGGTGTTGGTTGTCGAGGTGACTGCTCAATAATGTTGGGGAAAATGGAAGAAGACGAGCAGTTGCTATGGTCATTGTCGCTGAGAAGGGGCGGTTGGGAAGTAGACGACATGTGTTGGATCGTTGGATCTTGCAATCCAAGGTCGAGGATGAGGTACGCGTGTGTGGTATGATATGTATTCTGGTTAGAGTTGATCAGATGGTAGGGAGACAGAGCAGGAAGGAACGACTTTGATCGACTGATCAGGGATTCCAACGTGGAGGACAGATGCGTGTGGTAAAGAAGGGTCGGGCCATGTGGGTGGATGTGGGGTACAACATGGTCCAGTAGAAAAAATAAGAAACAAAGAAAAAAGGAAACTCAAAATAAAATATGTAGAATGTCAAATCAAAAAGTATTCAACATGAAAGTTGTAGATCTTTTTAAATCTACAAGTTTTATGTAGAATCCAAAGTCAAAATACATCGTTTATATAAAGATATATTTTTACATATATTTTTAAGGAATAAAATACTTATTTTTAATTTCTTCATGATTTTTTATTTTTTATTTATAAATAATGTCAAAACAAATGTATACAATATTAATCTAATTTTTAGTGGATTGTTAATATTAAGAAGTCACATAAAGTAAAGGTCATAATGAGACATTTATTTGTGTACAATGATTAGGGTTAATGTATATAAAGGGTTAATTGACAATTTGATTTAATTATTGATGAATCTTATTGGAATGTTTAAGGTGGAGGGATAAAAAATAACAATGTTGATGATAAATCATATATTCATCACCCCCTACACTTAAACCTTGGTTGTCCTTGAGCAAATACAAAATAAATAAGTCAGTCGAATCACTGATTGTGCATGCGAATATATAAGACTTGATTCATTCAGAACTCTCGATTTTAGTGATCCTAAAATTCTAAGATGAACCCAATCGTAGTCAAAAGGAACTCAACTTCTCGGGTTATCAGACTCTCTGTAAATACATATATAATCAGTGATATGACATTTATTGTTGACTGCAGTTATAAGAGTTATAAGCATAGAGTCAAAACGTCACCCAGGGTTCCAGTCCAAGAGACTCTCCTAAGAACCCAATCCTCAACATTAGAAAATAAAATATATTCTTACATTTCCACTGTCTTTTTAGTTGTTTATTTTTAAAATGTAGATGGAATGTTAGTTTATGGAGGGAACATAATTGTGTATTTTCTTCTCTTCCTCTCATTAGAAAAAACATCCTCTCAAGTGCCTTATTAATTTAACACATATATTTTTAGTGTTGATCAGTGTGTCCGTCAAAAGCGGTTGAGTTTTCTGCGCTTATTTTTCTGAGAATGCACCAGGGTACACCTCTTTTGAGTATATATTATACCTTCAACATCCATACTTGTATCACTATACGATGCAGAGCCATTTTATGGTGTTGGCCTGACTCATAAAAACCTAAGATTTTGGTTATCACTTGAGTTGAAATGTGAGCAAGTAAGAAATCATCGTCTACTATCTAGTCTGAGTTCCTTTAAATTCCTAAGTTGTAAATCAAGATCGGGAATCGATAAAAATTGATGCAAATGAGAAAACATGATGTGTGCTCGAGAAAGAGTATACTCACAGTGCATCCAACTCTCTCCATGCAAGTGCAAGACTAATTAATTAAATCTACATTAAATACATGCAAGTTGAAAAATCGCATCCTAAACATGCTTCTATTAGCGGGAAAGAATTGATTTAAACTTTGGTTAAGTGAAGCGATGTTATGTGTGTCTCATGAATCTCTTGAGATGACGTGAATCTCATTAGATGCTTATTAGTGTGCCCTACATTACGATCAAGCACATATAGATATGACCTAAAGGTAGCTTTAAGAGCCGTGTGCCTAATCCTAATGCTGAGCACTCAAGTTGAGCCCCACCCAGGTTAGGGGTGAAATAGGCTCAACACACAAATAAAGTTCATGTCCATGTTACATTCGTGAGTTCTCAAATGAGAATCGATGTAAAGATATAGTCAACATATATGCACAACACATGACAAATAATGATGCACACAAGCTAAAAATCTCCTTAATTGCTTTCAAAATTGCTTTTGCGACTCATTGCAGCTGGAGCTCACGATTCTTCACATCCGCACCTCCCAAGCATCCTCCGTCATCGTGGACCCTGTCACAAAAGCCATGGATTAAATATAGAATCAAAGAGATAATTAGCAATAAAGTAGAACAAGATAAAAATAATGCAAGACAAACACAGCTTGATGACCTAAATATCATAAAAATTACTTAACTTAATATTAAAACATAATTAATCACAAAGAAGGAGATGTGTCCTTAGCAATGATGCCATCTGACGAGTCGCTATTTGTCTATGCTAATAATGTCTCCTTGTAATACAACCAAATGCGAGTCAGTTAGAACAGAGCAGAGATCTCCGTAAGGAGTGGCTCAGTTAAATATTTTTAACCTAGGTAAATCCAGGGTCGAACTCAAGGGTACGAGCTCTCGAGGCAACTAATTAACTCCTAACACCTAAGTTAAGTGATTGAGCATGTTATTTAGGTCATCATATTGTGATTGTCTTCCATTGTTTCTGTCGTGTTCTGTTTTATTGCTAACTATCTCTTTGATTCTATATCTAATCCATAGCTTTTGTGGCAAGAACCGTGACGATCGAGGACGCTTGGGTGGAACGGAGGCGAGGACTCAGGAGCTCTAGCTGTAAGGATCCATAAAAGCAATTTTTAAAGTAATTAAGGAGTATTTGAAAGTAATTTATCTAAGTCAAATGCACACATAAAACAATGCAAGACATTACTTATGCAACAGAATGCATTTGTAGTTTGGTTTCATGCATGTTAATTAAAGACAAAAATGACACATAATGAGATTAAATACCAACATGCATATGTACGTACATAAACATGTCCCTAAATTAATATGTAACTTAAGCAAAGTTGTGTACATAATTTCAGGCTTCATTGATATATAAAATTGAGCAATGCGTAAATGACATTTATATCAAAGAGATGAAACAAATATATCTTTTATTAATTCAATAAATTTCTATCATCAAAACAGAGATTAATCTATGTCATCATGTAGAGATTTAAATAAGCTTCAAAATGACACTGAAATCAACTCAAGTAGAGATTGTACGCTCAAGATATTAAATAAACATTTCAGGGGCATATATGTAAGAACAACATAAAGAGAATATATACAAAACAGTCCAAGAAGGGGTCCATTTGCAATTTAAATAAGCCACAAGGGCTTAAATAAAAGTCTAAAAGGGCACGGAGACCTATCTACAAATATAAAAAATAGGTGGTGTATGTGCACAAATTAATCAAAGGCATGTGATGCATGCGCTGCTAGGACCTATTTGTGATTTTGAAGAACTCACAGACTTCATCTAATGATTTCCCAACCCTCACGCGCGACGCACGCACTGTGAGTCTCGATGCTCGGTTCGATCGTCTATAGGGTTCAGGATCACGTGGCGGGCCCCGATGCTTCAAGACTAACTCCATTTTCACCAAGGCTGGAGGCTAGGAGATTGAGACTCGGGGCTCATCCAGATCGTTCGATCTGGAGAATCGAACGATATCTGTTCTTCTGGACATCATCATCTCCTCTGCATGAGAGTGACATCCAGCGGAGCTCCGGCGAGCGCGCAATTGCTCCTCCCACGATATGTTTTTGCTATGATGCCCCAACCACCTCCACCGATGGATGTCGAATATGTTGTATGGTCGATGAAGGGTTGTTGAATATCTTATCAAGGAAACCATGGTGGCTCATCGAATGTCATGCTCTAGTACGGAACGAGTCTTAGATATCAGATAATTGAAGAAAATGACATGTAAAATGGGTTAGCTATAGAGCTAAAGCAGTGTGTGCATACGATCAGTGAGTGAGATGGAGGGACAGGTAGCGAAGAAGGTGAGCACCCTAGTGGGTTCTCCTCCAACTAGCCAGAGAAGAAGGGAATGAGGTGAATAGAGGCGTGAAAGAAGCGAGGTAGCAATCCGAACCTCCCTTGAAGGTCAATAACCTTTGGTGAATGTCGGGGTATGGTCTGGGTTGAGAGATGATGTGTGTGCAATGTGGGAAAAATTAAAGAAAATAGAAGAAAACAATGACCTAATTGCCTAGAACCTTGAAGAATATCGTCAGAGGGCAGTTTGGGTTGAGCTCAAGTGAGCTCTGATCTTCGCTTAACGTGCCTAGCCTTAGTACGAAGCTCGAATGGTCCTCAGAGATGTCATAGCATGGCCTAAAAGGCCATGGGTCTCACCGAGGTCGAAGGTCATTGTGGCCTCCTCAATCCCTCGCTCCTTTGTCACAGGATGAGGGAGAAGGGTTGGGCCTTGTCCTGCGTGAAGGTGGACCAGACCAAACCACGGTGGTGGATGGTTATTTGAAAATAAGCATGGCAGTTCCAAGTGTGTTTACATCAAGATTCGACCGTCATTCTGACCAGAGATTAGAGGAGAGTGGAAGTTAGGTCAAGGGAGAGAATGAGGGTGGTTAGGATTGTGTCATAGGGGTGTTGGTTTTCGAGGTAGTTGCTCGATGACACCAGGGAAAATGGGAGAAGACAAGTGGTTATTACAGTCATCATCGTTGAGAAGGGGCAATTGGGAGGTAGACAATAGGTGTTGGACTGCTGGATCTCGCAAACCAATGGTCGAGGATGATGCACGAGTATGTGGTCTGATGCGTCATGATTAGAGTTGATTAGACAATAGGGAGATGGAGCGGGAAGGAGAGGCTATGATCGAGTGATTAGAGCATATCCAATGGAGGAGGATGGATGCAGGTGGTAAAGAAGGGTCATGCCATGTGGGTGGATTGATGAACATCCTACCAACTAGGGTTAAGTAACAAGAATAAACATGGGTCGTTGCGGCCTCGATCAATAGGACAAAGCTCAACAAGAAAATACGAGAACCATTCAAATAAATCAATCAAATAAGGGAATGTCAGCGGTCTCTGCTATTTATTTAACCTAGTATAGCGACTAGAGTCGAATACAAGGAGCACAGAAATGTGCGAAGTACTTGGAAATCAGATGAATAAAATATATTTTTGTGGTTTTTAATTTGCAATTTTTTTATATTTTTAAAATGAGAAAACAAATAAAAAGAACGAGGTAAAAACAAGCTTTAAAATTTTTTATTAAGATTAAAAATACTTAAAAAGAGGAAATAAAAATATTTTATGTTTTTTTAAGTATTCAGATGTTTTTGGTAATTTTATGGGATTTTTCCAATTTTTATATGGTTTTTTAAAAATGAAACAAGATCAAAATAGTGAAACAATGTACAACCTGGACTAAAAGGCAAGTTTAAAATAGTAAAATGCCTTAATGTCTTGGGTGTGATTTTTATAAAAAAATAAAAATATCTAACTACAGCAATTAAAAACCTACTTTTTTATTTTTTTTCTGGATTTTTTTAATGATTTTTATAAGATTTTGAGTCTTTTGTGATTTTTTAGGGTTTTTATAGAAGATAATGCAACAAAAATGCTACTGAATACCAAGCATATACATACACACACACAAATTTGTATAGAATTTTTTAGACAATTTTTCGAATTTTTATGTATTTTATAAAATAGACAGAACACTTTCTAAGGGTTTTCGATTTTTAGAAAATATCAAATAAAACTAAATTAAGTCACAAAAATTACCATAAATATTACGTGTTAATAGGAGCTAACTTTAATTTTTATGGAATTTTTGGAGTTGATTTAGTATATATTTGACCAATCACAAAGCGCGCAGCACACAAGGACCTAACTGCAATTATGTAAAAGTTTTCATGCCAAAATTTAACACATATAAAAAGCTCCGAGCTGAACTTGTAATTTTTCCACTTAATTCACACACATGCTCAAAAATACACGCACAAGGGTATATATGCAATAATCAGAAAGTTTTCACTCAAAACATAACATTTATAAAGCTCAGGGATAAGACATGCAAATAACCCACAACTCACGTGTACATGCATGTGTCTCAGGTTCGGTAGGACTAAAATGAAAATACTGAAAACATGGGGTCCAAACTGCAAAATGTTTATGCTACAATATTTATTTATTGGATTAGATAATAAAGCACATAAACATGGGATAAAAGATGCAAAATACCCTTGCAAGGCACGTGCGGATCACGTGAGGATGCGTGGCGGTCTCTGGAGGAGGCGCAGACGTACGGTTCTGATCATTGGCACCCTCAGATCTGACGGTCCAGAGAATGTCCGCTATATGCGGTCAGATGTGCTAGGGGGCGTCATATCTGAGGGCTAAAAAGCTGCAACGGTCGGCGGCTAGGATGATGTCTGGAGCAAGGGGGGATTCGACGACGGGAAGAGGATCTGGAAGAACACCTCCATGCCGGACTTCGCTTAAGCAGCGGAGGAGATCCAGTAGCCCGATTGAAGCGCGAGGAGGTCCACCAGCTTCGTGGAGTCGCGGCGCGTCGGGCTGGGGGGTCTGAACGACTGGCGACGGTCGGATGGTGGTGGAGATGGTTGGTCACCTGGGGGAGCTCCGCTTGGGCTACTAGGAGCTCGGAAATTCTTCCTTGTGCGCGCAATATCCTGCAAAGGGGGAGCGACTCAGGGGCTTTGCTCCGGTCGAGTTATTGCTTGATAAGGAAGGGAGAAGCGTGGGGGAATGGGGGTCGATCTTCGGCGAAGATGGTAGAGGGAGATCCTAGCCTTACTCTCGACCTGATGGTCGAGCTTAAGGATGATCGAGCTGCGATACGAAATGAAGCATTCATAGGGGATTCGATCGATAAGGATGTGAGGGTGAGATGGGGCTCCGATGATCGGGCGGAGCAGATGAACGTGCGGCGGTGCAGAATGGAATGAGTGAATCGAACAGGGAAATGAAGGGGATATGAGGGATACCTGAGGTCGCTGACGAACTCAGCCAAGTCAAGCGGTGCTGGGAGGTAGGGTTGTGGCCTCAGCCAGCCTGTGGAAGGCCAGGAGGCTAGACGCGGCGGTGCTCACCGGCCACGTAGCTGAGTTGCGGCTCCAGGCCACCAAAGCTTGATCCAAAGGGCTCCTCCGGTTGTTGTCACTCCGCAGAAGATTCCTAGGGATGAGAGAAGGGGCGTGGCATGAGCTAGGGCTCTGAGTAGTCGGAAGAGATATTATATAGGATGCTCGAGGGTCTAGAAGGATCGGCAAAAATTGTGAAACCCGAGAGTGATCCGGATCATACAAGGGACCCGTGAAGAAGATAGATGTATGAGGTTTATCGGGTCCAAATTTTGAGGCAAACAGAGCTCGGAGGTGGGTTGGAGAAAATCGAGAAGCGGCTCCGGTGAACATTATCCGGGTCTGACCCGAGAGGGGGGGAGACGTTGATCAGAGATCAACACCCGAGCTAGACCAATCAGAAAATTGGATTTTACAAAATATTTATAAAATCAATAAAAAATAGTAAATGACTTCAAAAAAGTGTATAAAATTAAAATTGTTTATTATTTTTCAAACTATTTTTCTGTGGTTTTTAATTTTGTTTGAAAAATAAATTAATCTATATACATTGTATAGTATTATATACAGGTATAATATACCTATGTATTCTGTACAATTATTTTTATTTTATTATTTTTACACAAATACCCCAATTTTGTATTTTATTTATTTTCAACACTTTTTTAGGGGTACAAAATAACTTTTATTTTATTTTTATGGTTTATTTACAGGAACAAATAGGGAGTGAGACATATATACATATATTTTGTACAAGTGAGAGAGGAGTTTATTTTATTTTTCTAATTTTTATTTTATTTTTGTTTTATTAATAGGACTATACAAGGAGGAAGAAAGGATATTTTATTTTTATTTTATCCAAAATAATTATTTACACATATAGGTAATATATACACATAGAGTAGGCCCTATCTCTCTATACTTATTTTATTTGGTGATCAGGTCAAGGCTTGACCTTCTCTTGGGGTTCGGATCACTCTGTATTTATTCTAAATACTCATTCCTTTTTCTTTTCCTTTATTCTTTTATTTTTGCACAAATACATGCTAAATATATAATGTTAACACATGCATGTTGGATGCTAACTTATTGTATTTACACATATCTACGTGATGCTTTGCCAAGATAAATAGCTAAAATAAAAGAATAAAGAGTGAGAATCAGGAATTCATCAACCCCCCCTATAGTTTACCTTTGCTAGTCCCTTAGCAAACACTTATTTGAAAAAGAAGTGAAAAGGATAAGAAAAGAAAAAAGAAGGAGAATCAAGGTTGATTATTAAACTTGTCTTCATTAAATTGAAGTATGGAGCCCAGTTAGACCTTTGGATTATTAGTTTGTCGGAACCTTATTTGGACCTAGGTTTAAGACTCAACAACCTCTAAGTTCCACCAATCTATGGTCAAGACTCCTCGATAATCCGGATCAGAACAATACATACACAAACTCTAATGACCATGAATCTTTTCTTGTACGGTGTAAGTAATAGGTAGATCCCCACCTCAGAAATGATAAGGCAACAGCTTCCCTCAGCAAGGTAGCTCTAATTCCCTAGTCTAGGAGCTCTTTCCTCGAGGAGCGGGGTATTCCCTTCTAAGTTCAAGTTCAACCGGCTCAAGAAGAGGGGGAAAGAAGAGAATGGATCATGGCCAATGTAGCCGTGTATCCCTGGGAACCCAACCAGTGTAGCTAAGTCTCCCGCTGCAAGCTTCATGAGATGAGAAGGTGTAACATAAGCTTTGCTTTATTTGTCTATGTATACTTCAGCATGCATTTCATTTTCTATCAGGCCCGCCACTTTTTGGAGTTTTTCTTTCTTTTGCTCATTTTTAATGTGCATATGTACAACATATCTACATGGTGCAGCATATATACAAAAGGACTTTTCTTCTTGAGCCAGTAGACTATCCCTCTTTTGAAGCATTATTGCAACTCACAACTCCTGTCTTTAGACCTCAACACTGCTAGACCAAGTTGAGATGTACTTCCCTCCCTAAAGTAAGATGAGAGATTCCGCCTAAAAGTACTACCCTCGTATGCTACCCCAAGCCACAGGAAGCTGCCTCCTCACCACCTCATCCATGTGGAGCTGAGTATAAAGTGTTGGTTCAAGTAAAGCCATTGTCTGTGAGAGTCATCTGTGCGTTGTTAAATGTTTTACTTAGGCTCATCAAGATGACATGTGAACATAGCCTAGTGGACTCAAAGAATTAAGTCACAAATGGACCTGAAAAGTCTTAACCCCAAATCATATAAGGTTCCTCTGAGAATTAGGTGGATTAAGGTCTTAACCAAGCTCCATTTTTCAATTTAATTCCAGACTAGTTTAGATGTCAACTATGATTCAAAAGAATATACAAGTATATACACAAATATTTTTATACAAAATTTTTGAAAATGTGCAAGATTTTTGAAAATATTTGAATGCATGCATGAATGTAGAAGATTTGCAAACTGTTTACAAAACATTTACACAAAGATTTTTGCAAACTTTTATTTTTCAAACATTTTACAAAAAAATTTGTACTATGTACATATTTTTGATACAAAATATTTACACACTTTTCACAAGCAAAATATTTTTACAAACATTTATACAAAAATAGTTTTTATAAATAGTTATGTATGTGCAGGAAAGAGTTTATGTACAAGAAAAATTTTGAAAAGTTTGTGATTTTTAGGATGTGGTTTTTAGCCATTTATTTATAGATACACTGACATAAAGTATGAGTTATGGCTAAATTATATATGTAATATATACGACACCCCCCTATACTTAGCTCGGACGATGTCCTCGGAATGATCAAAGAGCGATGAAGAAGACATAACTCGTGCTTAATATAGGGAAGTGAAAAGAAAGGCTATAATGCAACGACGATTAAAAGAATAGCATGAATAGAGCTCGGTGATTTCCCCCCTATACTTAGGATCAAGTAATCCTAAGTTAGCAGATTGTACTCAAAGAGAAGACCGAGTGATAGAATGTACAGGGTTTATCTCCCCTATACTTAGGGTAAAATATCCCTAAGTATAGACAGCAAAATAGAGGTGAAAAGAATCAAAAGAGTAATAAAAAATCTGACACCCCCCTATACTTAGTAAAGTATACCCTAAATATAGCATAATAATAAGATGCAAACGGGGTATTAGACTCAAGAATGAGATGATATGGACATCTGGATCTATACACCGCGGAAGACAGTGATAATCAGGCATGAGATGCAACTGATGTGAGTCAAAGACCACATCTTATGCAAAATGGATTGGGACGACATCAACAATCAATGGATCATGATCTAAATATGGCTTGAGGCGCTGACCGTTGACGCGAAAGATGGACTTAGATGACATCTCAGATATGTCGATACTACCATTGTTGTGCACCTTTTGGACCACGTATGGTCCCTTCCACTTACTCTGCAACTTTCCTGGAAATAGTCTAAGCATGGCATCAAACAACTATACTCTCTGATCTGACTCAAAGCGCTTATGGCTAATATGTGAATCATGTCATATCTTTACTCGCTCCTTATATTGTAGGCTGTTTGAAAAGGTTGTGTCTCTAACCTCCTCCAGGACTGTCAATTCTGCCTTCCTTTGATGAAAGGGAGATGTACCCAAAGGAGTCTTGAAGGAAGTACGATATGCCCACAAGACCGAGTCCAAAAGCTGTGACCAATCCTTTCGATCTGGACGGACTACCTTCTGTAGTATCGTCTTGATCTCCATGTTTGATACTATAGCAAGACTATTGGTCTGAGGATGATATGGAGTGGCAACTCGATGGTCTATGTTGAACTCGTTAGCAAGGGCCTTTACCTTGTCGTTGATAAAATGAGACCCCCCCCCGTCAGATATCAATACTCTAGGCACCTCGAACCGTAAAATGATATTCTTCCTCAAAAATCTACAAACAATCTTAGCATCTATGGTTCGGGCGGGTATGGCCTCAACCCAACGACTCACATAACCAACAGCTAACAGAATGTACTCAAATCTCTGGCTCTTAGGGAAGCCATGAAATAGATGCCCCATGCATCAAAAACCTCACAGAAGTGAATGGGCTACATCGGCATCATATCACGTTGTCCATAGGTGCCCATCCTATGACAGTCAGTACACCTCTTCATAAATTCATCAGAATCTTTAAAGAGGGTGGCCACCATAGGACGGATTGGAGCACTTTTTGTGTTGCTCTCCTCCCAGAATGATGTCCTCCTGCCTCAAGCTTGTAGCAGTATATGAGGACATTGTAATACTCCTCCTGAGGAATGCACTGATGCCAGACACTCTCCCCTCCTTCATGATAAAGGATGGGATCCTCCTAATGGTAAGACTTGACCTTCGTAAGGAAGGTCTCAAGTCATTGTCTAGGCCAACCCTGTGGAACTTTCTTGGCGACAAGATAGTTCACAATGTCGGCATACCATGGGAGAGAGGCGATAGCAAGGATTGCCTCATTTGGGAAGGTCTCTGTAATGGGATCAGTCTGCACAGATTCCTCAAGATGTTCCAAACATGAGAGATGACCCGCCACCACATTCTTGACTCCTTGTTTATCCGTAATCTCAATATCAAACTCCTAGAGTAGAAGGATCCATCTAGTCAATCTCGCTTTGGCATCCTTCTTTGCCATGAGGAACTTGATGGCGGTATGATCAGTAAAGATAGTCACTTTGGATCCAAGAATATATGATCGGAATTTGTCCAAGGAAAAAACTACGGCTGGCATCTCTTTCTCCGTGACAGTATAGCTCCGCTGAGCGGCATCCAATGTACGGCTACCGTAGTGAATGGCAAATGGTACTTCATCCCTCCTCTGTCTTAGCATAGCCCCTACGGCAAAATCAGAGGTATCCGTCATGATCTCGAATGGGATAGACTAATCAGGCGGCTGAAGGATAGGAGCCTCCACAACTAGGTTCTTAAGAGTCTCAAACAACGCAAGACACTTATCATCTACAATGAACTCGGTGTCTTTTGTCAGCAGAACAGTCAGCAGTCGGGCAATCCTGCTGAAGTCATGAATGAAATGTCGGTAGAAACCGACATGCCCCAAAAAAGATCGTAACTACCGCAAGTTGGACAGTGGATTGAGTTTCCTGATAATATCCACCTTGGCCGGATCAATCTCCATGCCCCTGTTGGAGATGATATGACCAAGCACCGTCCCCTGAGTCACCATGAAGTGACTCTTCTCCCAAGACAAAACAAGATGGACCTTTGTGCAACGTTGAAGAACACGGTCTAGGCAATCAAGACAAGCATCGAACCCATCATCGTAGATCGAAAAGTCATCCATGAATACCTCTAAACAGTCACCCACCATGTCCGAGAATATGGATAACATGCACCTTTGGACTGTTGTTGGGGCGTTACATAGACCAAAGGGCATCTTTCTGAAAGCATATGTCCCAAACGGACAGGTGAATGTCATTTCATCCTGTATTCGGGAGCTATGGCCACCTAATTGTAACCGGAGTACCTGTCAAGAAAGCAGTAGTGACTCTTCCCAGCTAGCCTCTCTATAATCTAATCAATAAAAGGGAGCAGGAAATGATCCTTCTTGGTGGCATGATTCAATCGTTTGTAATCCATACAGAACCTCCAAGAAGTGGGTACTCGAGTAGCTATCTCCTCTCAGACTCGCTCACAACTGTAGTGATGCCCGTCTTCTTAGGCACTACATGTAATGGACTATCCCTCTTGGAGTCGGAGACGGGGTAGATAAAATTGGCGCTCCACCATTTCGATATTTCCTTCATGACAACCTCTCAAAGATTCGGGTTCAGCCATCGCTGGAACTCACACGATGGCTTGGCGTCCTCCGCGAGATAGATATGGTGGAAGCACAGGTTCGGACTTATCCCCTGGAGATCAGCTACACTCCATCCTATTGCCTAGCAGTTCTTTTCAAGAACATCCATCAGTTGAGATTCTTGCTCTCCAGTCAAATCCATTGAGATAATGACTGGGTACATCTCATGATCACCCGCAAGGAACTTATACTTCAGCGAGTGCGGCAAAGGTTTCAGTTTTAGACAACTGGGAGCTGATAAATCTGGCCTCTGAAAAGTCTGATTGAATGCAACCAGATCTGAATGAGAGAACTCTCTCTGGTCATGCAAAACTGGTGAAGATTGCCCTGCTGGTGCGTCTGTACTCGGTGCCGGCACGATTTCCACCCTACATGCTGAATCTGTGAAATCAGACAGGGTAACAAATCATCAAATTCTGCCCAGTCTATGTCTGAATCCGAGGGATCAGAATCACAAGATATATACTCTGCTTCGTTGTCTTGACCGCAACTATCAGCCTCAAAAATGCCCTCGGCCAAGAGTGTGCTCTCCGAACTCTCCTCTGCCGGAAACTGTGGATCCGCAATGTCTGAATATGAGAGAAGGGCTCGTGAAATGGGATCGGACCAAGCTACTTCATCATCAGTGATCACAAAGTCACACTCTTGTGGATGTCTCGTTCTGTCTCTGTCGCCTGCTCTGCATCACTAAACTGTTCTGAGCAAGCTGTCTCGTGCTCTGGTCTCATCGATCATCTCTATTTGTATACTCTCATCCTCGACGCAAAAATATACCTTCCCACTATCAGACACCGCCTTGGCTGTGGCCAAGAATGGACGTCATAGAATGATGGAGGTATCAATCATAGATTCAGGGATCTCCATGTCCAACACAACGAAGTCCATGGGGAATTTCAGGCCGTGAATTGTGATGAAGACATCTTTCAACAACCCCTTTGGCCTCTTGACAGATCTATCAGTAAACTTAAGGACTGTCCTGCTCTGTCAAAGAGGGCCAAACTCGGATCGGTCGAGTAAGGTTGCCGGGAGGAGGTTGATAGAAGAGTCGTTGTCTAATAGAGTACGATCGAATCTCTGCTCATGGACGTGGCATCTGACATAGGGAGCTCCTGTGTATGGCCTCTTGGCTGGCATACAATTCTGAATAGCGAAGCAGGTGGCACGGGTCAGCACATGATTTCTGCCTGATGGTTCCTCTTCTTCCTGCGGATAGTGGTCTTCTCTCTCAAGTTCTTCTGGAAGAGAGGGATGTGCTCAAGTGCTTCTTGTAGAGTCAGCTGGATATGGAATCTATCAATCATCTGTTGGCTGAACTCTAACTGTTGATCTTTTTTTGGATTTTCTTTTTTATTTCCCTTTGCCAAGCAGAGTGCTTGAGGAAAGGGGATGGATGAGCCCTCCTCAGATAGAGGCTAGGAAGAGGTTCATGTTGCTGAGAAGGCATGGAATCTATACAAGTATCATCATTCATCACATATGGACTCGGATATGAAGAAACCTTTCCTTTATTATTATTTTTGATATTTTTCATAATGTCCCGAGATACAAGAACTGAAGGTGACACGACTGGAATAAAAGGGGTGGCATCAATACCACCCATGGCATCAGAAGTTGCGGCATCAGGATCGCACTCTGGCTCAGCATCTGGGAATATGGTGGCATCAGTACCACCCTCTGCATCTGGAGAAGCGACGGCCTCAGCACCGTTAGCTGAATCAACGTCCATAGTGGCTTCAGCACTGATGAGCCAAAAATCTGAGTGACTAAGGTAAAGAGGTATCAATAGTCGTTGCGACCTCAACCCCTCGGGCCGGACTCAACAAGAAAATGAAGGGAAGACCACCAAATATAAAATCAAGCAAATAAGGCAAATAGAGGTCTCGCTATTTTATTTTACCTGGTATAGATACTAGGGTTGAACACAAGGAGCACGGTTTGGCGAAAATCCTACGAAGTAGTCGGGGCTCAAAATAAAAAGAATAAAATATTTTTGGTGGATTTTTGTATTTTTAAATTTTTTGTAATGTTTAATATAAAGAAAATGTATAAAAGAACTCAAAAAGGCCAATTCAAATAATTATTTCAAAGAACAAAAAGGCTTAGAAAATCAAAATAAAAATATTTTTGGATTTTATGAATATTCAAGTGTTTTTGTTATTTTTCTCAGATTTTTATGATTTTTAATGAATTTTCTAAAAATGAAACAAGGCTAAAAATGCAAATCAATGTGCAGCCAGAATCTAAAGGCTATTTAAAAATATATAAATAGCCTATAAAATTCCAGAGATAATTTTATTATAAAATAAAAATAAAAAGCTAACTAAGGAAACTGGAATTGCATTTTTTATTTTTTGTTATTTTTTAATAATTTTTACGAGTTTTTTTAGTGTTTTTAGATTTTTAAGGTTTTTATAAATCCAAATCAAACAAAAATTTGATAGAATCAAAAACACAACAAAAGAAGCCAACAGTAATTTTTTTATAATTTTTTGAGGTTTTTAATATTTTTAGTTGATTTTCCAATTTAGACAGAAGCAAAATTCAAGGTTTTTAATTTTTAAAAATAGAAAATGAAAACAAAATGAATCCAAAAATTCATAGAAATTTTTACAACATGGTAGGAGCCATGTGTCCAAATTTCGTGGGATTTGGATGAAATTTGATATTTTATTCAATCCAATCAAACATGCACAGCACACAGAGACCTAAGTGTAATTATCTAAAAGTATTCAGCCAAATAATAGCACGTGTAAAAAGTACGGGGCTGAAAATGCAAAAATCCCCAATTCACACGAGGAAGGCACGTGGTTCAAACACACAGGGGCATAAATGTCATTCTAATTTCTAAAAATTCAAATAGTAACAGCAATAAACTCCAGGGAAGAACATGTAAATAACCCACAAATCACGTGCCAGACCACGTGAACTACACTCAGAGGGACTAAATTGTAAATAAAATAAACACGAGGTCCTACGTGCAAAATGTCCAAAATAAAAATAACTTCTAAAAATATTTACAGGACTACAAAATAAATGCAAAAGAAAAGAGGGCCTAAGTGTAAATTACCCTTATTATTAATGGGTGATCCAACGGTCGATCATCATCCACTTAAGATCTGACGACTGGGAACTGTGGATAACGGTTCGGCGATGGACGGCGGGGACTCGATCCTCAGATGGATCCAACGGACGAGAGCCTCAGATGACGGACGATCAAGATTAGAACTGGAGGCTGGTCTCGATCCAACGGGACCTGGATGAGCGGCGAAGAACTCGCCGTTGGCGAGCTTCGCTTGATCGATACGAGCTGTTGGGAGGTCCTCCGAGGCTGCTAGGATGGGCGAAATGAAGCTGACAATGGTCCACAGCAGCTGATGGGCTCCGATGAGGCCGGGAGGTCCTGGAAGCTCCGGCGACGTGAAGGTACCTAGAGCTCTGTGCTTCAGCAGTTGGACCTCCAGATGAGGCCCGTTGGCTTCTAAACCTGCATAGGACAATCACTGGGTCAAGGGCAAATTGCCTTGACCCATTAGCGGGCGAAGTAGGTGAAGGGGTGAGGCGGCACGGGACCCTCCGGTGAAGCGACGGTGGAGGAGGGTCGGAATCATGTTCCGAGGCGAATCAAGTTGAGTGGAGGGGTGTAGAAGGTGGGAAGAGGTCCTGCAAAGGTGATGGGGTGGTCGGAATGGCAAATAGGTGATTGGATTACGTTAGATTACCGATGAAAGCTTGCTGGTCGGAAATCGAAAATGCAAAAATCAAAGCGAACTAGGAGTTATCTAAGCTACCTGATGGAGGCATTCGTCTGGGCTGGAGGTCGTGAACATCTGGGGGTCGTCGCCTCGATTGTTCGATGCGTCTAGAGGCTCGGGCTCGCCGGTGGCGGAGCACGGCGAGAAACTCGTCGGATCTGAGGCTCCGACGCTCGCTACCTCACCGCGACTCTCTCTCTTTCTCTCACCAGCTGTCACTCAGATGAAGAGGAGGAGCTCATCAGAGACGAGGTGGATGGACAAAAATAGGAAAGAAGTGGCGGCTCCGATGAACTTTATACTTGATGAGGTCCGACAAGATGGGAGCTCGGGCACGCATTTCGAGGAGTGGATCCCTCAAAAGAGATCGGACGTGAATCACGGATCTGTCCTCGACATTCGGAGCCTCAAATCGAGATAAAAGGTAGGCGGATTGATTCGAGGAAATTTGGTAAAATCGGGCTGAGAACAAGATCCGCGGGAGGAGAGGTCCAGGGGGGGCAGTTTACCAGAGTCAACGTTCCCCCGTGGACCAATCAGAATATTCGGAGTCAAAATTATTTAGAAATTAAATATAAAATCGAAAACGATTTTATTTTAAAAATATTTACAAAATAAAAATGTTTATTTATTTTCAAATTATTTTCTAGTGATTTTTATTTATTTTTATGGAAAATAGATTATGTTATATACATTATATTATATTATATACAGGTATAAAATACCTATGTATTTTATATTTTATATTTTCATTATTTTATTTTTATACAAATACTCCAATTTTATATTTTATTTATTTACAACATAAAATTTAGAGCATAAAATATTTTTTATTTTATTTTTATTATTTATCTACAAAGGTGAAATAATAGGTATATTATTCCTATATACATGGTATGTGTACAAGGTGGAGAGAGAGAATTGATTTTATTTTGGGTTTTATTTTATTTTTCTCATTTTTATTTTATTTTTAGAAATATATACAAATTAATAAAAACACATTTTTATTTTTGTTTTTAAGAAAATAAAATATATACATGAAGAAGGAATAGATACAAGGTTGAATGGCCCTATCTCTCTCTACTTGTTTTATTTTACGATCAGGCCACTGCTTGGCCCTCGCTTGGGTTTGGGTCATTCGATATTTATTCTAAATATCTCCTTCTTTTTCTTTCTTATTTATTCTTTTATTTTTGCACAAATACATGCTAATTATTGAATATTAACAAATGTGTGCTTTTTGGTAACTTATTATATTTACAGCTATATGCGTGGTATTTTGCCAAGATAAATAACTAAAATAAAAGAATAAAGAGTGATGAATGAGTATTCATCACCCCCCCCCCCTATACTTTACTTTTACTAGTCCCTTAGCAAACACTTATTTGAAAAAGAAGTGAAAAAGAAAAAGGACAAGAAAAAAGAAGGAAAAGAAGGTGAATCAATGCTGAATATTAAACTTGTCTTTATTAAATTGAAGTATGGAGCTCAGTCAGATCTTTGGATTATTAATTTGTCGGAACCTTATTTGGACTTAGGTTTAAAACTCAACAGCCTCTAAGTTCCACTAATCTATAGTCAAGACTCCTCAACAATCCAGATCAGAACAACTCTACATACACAAACTCTGATGACCATGAATCTTTTCTTGTATTGTGTAAGTGATATAGCTCCCCACCTCAGAAATGGCAAAGTAACAACCCTCCCCCAACAAGGTAACTCTAATACCCTAGTCTGGCAACTCTTTCCTCGAGGAGCGGGGTATTCCCTTCTAAGTTCAAGTTCAACCGGATCAAGAAGAGGAGGAAGAAGAGAATGGACCATGGCCAGTATAGCCATGTATCCTTGGGAGCTCAACCAGTGTAGCTAAGTCTCCCTGTTGCAAGCTTCATGAGATGGGCATGGGTAACATAAGTTTTGCTTTATTAAACTATATACACTCTGGTGGGTATTTCATTTTCTATCAGACCCACCACTTTTTTGGAGTTATTTTCTTTTTGCACATTTTTTGATGTGCATATGTACAACATATCTACATGGTGCAGCATATATACATAAGGAGTTTTTCCTCTTGAGCCAGTAGACTATCCCTCTTCTGAAGCTTTATCGCAACCCACAACTCCTGTCTTTAGACCTCATTGCTACCAGACCAAGTCGAGATGCACTTCCTTCACTATAAGAAGAAGAGAGGTTCCGCCTATAAGTACTACCCTCATATGCTACCCCAAGTCAAAGAAGATTGCCTCCTCACCACCTCATCCGTAGAGATCTCGGTGTAAAGTGATGGTCTAAGTAAAGCCATTGTCTGTGAGAGTCATGTGTGTGTTGTTAAGTATTCTACTTAGGCTCATCAAGATGACATATGATCATAGCCTAGTGGACTCAAAGAATTAAGTCACCATGGACCTGAAAAGTCTCAACCCTAAGCCCTATAAGGTTCCTCTTAGAAATTAGGTGGATTAAGATCTTAACCAAGCTCCAGTTTTCAATTTAATTCCATGCTAGTTTAAATGTCAACTATGATTCAGGAAAACTGTACAAATATTTACAAAGATGCAATTTTTACAAAATCTTTGAAAATGTGCAAAATTTTTGAAAAATGTTTGAAAACATGGATGTATGCATGAATGCAGAAGTTCTGCAAAATATTTACACACAACACGAGGTTTTTGCAAAGTTTTTGTTTTTCAAACATTTTACAAAAAATGTGAACTATATACATATTTTGATATGAAAATATTTACAAACTATTTACACACAAAAGATTTTTACAAACATTTTTACAAAAATAATTTATAAATAGCTATGTATGTGCAGAAAAGAATTTTATTTATAAAAAATTTAATTTTTATGGATTTTTAAGGATTTTAGCCATTTTATTTATTAACACACTCACACAAAGTATGAGTTATGGCTAAAGTATATATGAAATATATACGACACCCCCCTATACTTAGCTTGAACGATTGCCTCAGAGTGAATCAAGAGCGATGAAGAAGACATAACTCATGCTTAGTATATGGAAGTGAAAAGGAAAACTATACTACAAAGACGAATGAAAGAATAGAAATGAAAGAGAATCTCGGGGGTTTCCCCCTATACTTAGGATCAAGTAATCCTAAGTATAGCAGACTATACACGAAGGGAAATCCGAGTGAGAGAATGTACAGGGTCTACCTCCCCTATACTTAGGGTGAAATATCCCTAAGTATAGGCAACAAAATAGAGGTAGAAAAGATACGAAGAAGACAACTATATACAAGATGTTAGGGGAGGGCACTACTCCCCCTATACTTAAGGTGAAGGATCCTTAAGTATAGGCAACGACAGGAGTAATGAAACAGAACGAAAGGAACAACTCGGTGTTTTACACCCCCCTATACTTAGGATGAGGTATATCCTGAGTATAGCAAAGACAATCCTAAACGAGACCTGGGGTGTGAAACAAAATGGAGGAAACAAAGAAAAAATTAAGACGAAACATGTATATACATAATGGACAATGTTGAGGTGCCTCTCAACAAGCGCTAGATTTTACGCCACTAGCTGGGCGCAAAGGCTAGGACAATGCAATATCAAGGTTCAGGACGGCATCTGTAAGGCGAATGCCGTACTGTCGTGGTAGTCGTGGTCGAGGAACTACGACGAAATCAACAGTGTAAACGATGACACCCAAGTAGGCAATCAGGTGGGTGTCTGCTACCGGGCAAGGATATGGGAAGATGTGATCGGGATCCGGTAGCACAAAAGAGATCATCGGCTCAAGATCAGACTGGAGTGGAAGTGTAGAGTCGAATAAATCGAACATGCAGAAAGAAGGATCAGTCATTGAGTCATCCACGCTAATCACCGTCTTGGAAAGATATGGAAGATAAATATCAGGAGACTCACAAACAAGACCGATGTACGATGTAGAATATGAAGAAAAGTTAGAAACATCATCGAATATCTCAAAGATCAGCTCATCCTCGCTAGGGTCGTCGAGGTGAGGCAACTCAGACTCAGAAATATCAGAAGACTCAGTTTCATGCTCCGACAGATCGGATACACTCTCAGAAAGTGAAACCGAGTACTCGTCATAAGCAGTATCCTCCCGCAGATAACCCTCGAGAGTAATGCAAGATCATCAGTGAGAAATGGAGAATCAGGATCTGAATGGAAATCTGCGCTAATGTCAAGCACCCACTCCATGCACCAAAATGTCTCATCAGTTGAAGTCTGCCTCTGATCAATCTGGAAATAGGAAATGGTACTGGTCAACAACGTGGAAGCTATCGAAGTGTCTGAAACTGATCCTCGAGCTGCGGCAGTGCTGGCCGTCATCTGGGCCTCATGATCTGTCTCATCAAAATGGAGGACACCATGTTCGAATATGGGACTATATATGTCTATCATCCCAAAGTGGTATCCCACATCGAACTCTGGCTGCTGGGCTGAGTCCTGATATTCGTCTAAGTCAGAGAAGTATCTCTAGAGAGTAGAAGCTGAGTCGTCTAGGAATGGACACTGAAATGTCTGAACTGATGATTGTAGTAGCATGGGCTCCTCCATCTCCTGGAATATCAGAAGTCTGATATCCAAGACTCGTTAACTGAAAAGTATGGGACTGATTCGAACTCTAGATGGAAGACCAACGGGAACTCGATTAATCTCTCGGTCAGAGCATCCACTGTGGCAGTCATGTCATCCATCATTTGTGCTGCAGCAGAATCCATGTCCTCAATTTGGTGTGTAGAAGTTTTATCCTCCTGAAGTGCGGCACACCCAACTGGTATTGCATCATCCTTGTGTGATGTCCCAACTAAAGTATCTCGTGAAGATGGTCTCTGTGAAAGTAATCTCGAGATGGCATCAAGAAAATCAATGTCGGAACCATAGTGTGAACCACCACACGAGGTCACTACCAGTGCTATCTGATCAGCGGTCATCCCCTTCATGGAGATCTCGATAAGATCGGTCGGTGGAAGTCCATGATCTAGAAATCTCCTCAAGAGGTTAAGAAACCTCAGCCATGCATCATGCACTGGGTCCTGGGGGTCTACTGAAAAATCCATGACAACAGACCGCATCGTGTCTGCTCTACGCTGGGGATAATATCTCTGTAGAAACTCAAAGCGTAGCTCTCCCCACGTAGCGAATCTCCTTCCCAATCGTCTGTGTCATTTCATGGCTCTGCCCTGGAGTGAAAATGGGAAGGTCTTCAACATTAGCTCCTATGAAGTGATATATGAATAAGCTCGGGTCACACAGAACTCTTCGAACTCTAACAGATGAATATATGGCTCCTCGTGCACCTCCCTTGAGAATTTTGGCAGTCTCTGAATGAACTCCAAGTCAAGAATGAAGGGACTGAATGTAGAAGTTGAATGAGCTTCCTGGTATGTGTGCTCATCCATCATCCTGTCGTCGGAGGTGTCTGATACACGCGTCTGCTCTTTGTGATCGCGTATGGAGTGCACTCTCATCCCAGCAATAAAATCGTCCGTCTCTCGCATATGGTCGGTCTGATTTCCACAGACGTCTAGCACAGCATGCCCAGAAGAAAGGTGGGAGATGAAAGGAGAGAACGGAAGGTCGGTCGGAGTTCCGACCTCCCTCGAGAGTGGACTGGACTGATGGGAAGAAGATGGAGAAGTCGTAAGAATTGGCAAGAATGGAGGGTGATCCATCATTCAGGGGTAGACAGGAAGAAGAAGAATAATAATAATAATAAAGGGTGGGTGGAAGGGAGAAAGATAAATGAACAGAGGAGAAGAAAGCGGATGGGATCTGGCAAACAAACAAGATCGGTCAAGCAAAACCCCTGATTCACCTACGCATGCAAAGTTGATGACCGTAAAGGTTCGGTCTTTTATCTTGTCATTTTTATTTAGGTGATCAAATAGTCTTTCAGAGCGATTAAACGAGCTGATAGGAATCCAACACCCCCAGGAGACTGTCCCGATCCCAAACTAGATCTTTCCCAGACAGTACAAGCCGTGGATCGTTTACCAGCTACCCGATCGGCTCGCTCTGCTAAGGATATCGCCGCCCGCTTTAACGGAAATCGAATTGATCCTCACTGGAGAACGACTAGCCCAGACCAGTAGTCTGAAGAAGGGTCAGATATGGATCTAACCTAGGGTACAGGTTACTCTCTCGCTCATCCAAACCAAGCAATGAGGGGATTGCTCTCTCAAGATAAATTATTAGGTCAGTGGCTTTTAGGATCAAGTTTGATTAACAGTCCCAATTTTATAATTTTGATTTTTAGGTCTTTCTCAAAAATCAAACAAAGTCTAATGAATTTTCCGATTTTCTTTTTATTCCTAAGTCCAGAAAACAGAGGGAGGAAGACAGAAAAGCCAATGCATGATGAAATCTATGAATGCATGCACGAGATAGAAGGCGTACCTTTCTCCAACAGTCTACATGCAATATGATATGCACATAAATTTAAACTAATCTATATGCAATGCAGTGCGAGAACCGTCCTAAATAGAAACTTCTATTATCGTGAAGCACATATTTATTTGTCTAAGTCCAAGCGTGTTCTATAGGAACATATATTCTATTAGGGGCTTTGGACCTAATGCTACCTGGCTCAACCAAATAAAAACCTAATTCTAGGAGCTCAAGCAAAAAAATCCACATTAAACAAAAGAAAATAAAACGATAAAAACAAAACCGCGGTGAGGTCACCCGAGCACACCGGTGCTCGGTGAAACAGACCCCGAAAAGTCTCGTCTCTGAATGTCTCTGAGAGTGTCCATGTATTATTACAATAATAATAAGCTGCAAAGTAAAACTAGCTAAGTCTAAACTACTCTAAGCTAAGCTCCCAATCTCCTGCTCGCCTCGCTCGTACTCTCATGCGGCTCTATAAAGAAAGGAGCCGCCTCCGAATCCTGCGGTTGCGTCGGCTTCCCGAAGAAAGCCGCCTCGGTCGTCGGACCCTCGCAAGAAAGTCAAATGAGAGATATGTCAGACTACAATTATTATAATAATGGAAAATGAAATAAAATAAAATAAAATAAAATGCAAAAATATATGCAAAATAGAAACAAAAATAAAAAAATAGAACAAAAACAAATAAAAATAAAATCAAAAATAAAAGAAAACAAATAAAGAAAAAATAAAAGAAAAAAAGAAAACCGTAAAAACCGAAAAAGAATGAAAAGTCACGAAAAAGCCGACTACTAAGCCGTGCTTTCCGGCAACGGTGCCATTCTAATGAGCCAAAAATCCGAGTGACTAAGGTAAAGAGGTACCAATGGTCGTTGCGACCTCAACCCCTCGGGCCGGACTCAACAAGAAAAAGAAGGGAAGACCACCAAATATAAAATCAAGCAAATAAAGCAAATAGTGGTCTCGTTATTTTATTTTACCTGGTATAGATACCAGGGTCGAAATAAGGAGAACGGTTTGACGAAAATCCTACGAAGTAGTCGGGATTCAAAATAAAAAGAATAAATTATTTTTGGTGGATTTTTATATTTTTAAACTTTTTATTAATTTTTAATATAAAGAAAATGTATAAAAAGACTGAAAAAGGCCAATTCAAACAATTATTTCAAAGAACAAAAAGGCTCAAAAAATCAAAATAAAAATATTTTTGGATTTTATGAATATTCAAATGTTTTTAATATTTTTCTCAGATTTATATGATTTTTAATGAATTTTCTAAAAATGAAACAAGGCTAAAAATGCAAATCAATGTGCAGCCAGAATCTAAAGACTATTTAAAAATATATAAATAGCCTAAAAAATTCCAGAGAAAACATTATTATAAAAAAAATAAAAATCTAACTAAGGAAACTGGAATTGCATTTTTTGAATTTTTGTTGATTTTTAATAATTTTTATGAGTTTTTTAGTGTTTTTAGATTTCTAAGGTTTTTATAAATCCAAATCAAACAAACATATGAAAGAATCAAAAACACAACAAAAGAAGCCAACAATAATTTTTTATAATTTTTAGAGGGTTTTTAATATTTTTAGTTTATTTTCCAATTTAGAGAGAAGCAAAATTCAAGGTTTTTTTAAAAAAAATAGAAAATGAAAACAAAATGAATCCAAAAATTCATAGAAATTTTTACAACATGGCAGGAGCCATGTATCCAAATTTCGTGGGATTTGGATGAAATTTGATATTTTATTCAAGCAAATCAAACATGCACGGCACACAGGGACCTAAGTGTAATTATCTAAAAGTATTCAGCCAAATAATAACACGTGTAAAAAGTACGGGGCTGAAATTGCAAAAATCCCCAATTCGCACGAGGAAGGCACATGGTTCAAACACACAGAGGCATAAATGTCATTCCAATTTCTAAAGATTCCAATAGTAACAGCAATAAACTACAGGGAAGAACATGTAAATAACCCACAAATCATGTGCCGGACTACGTGAACTACACTCAGAGGGACTAAATTGCAAATAAAATAAACAGGAGGTCATACGTGCAAAATGTCCAAAATAAAAACAACTTTTAAAAATATTTACAGGACTACAAAATAAATGCAAAAGAAAAGAGGGCCTAAGTGTAAATTACCCTTATTATTAATGGGCGATCCAACGGTCGATCATCATCCACTTAAGATCTGACGTCTGGGAACTGTGGATAACGGTTCAACGATGGACGGCGGGGACTCGATCCTCAGATGGATGCAACGGACGAGAGCCTCAAATGACGGACGATCAAGATTAGAACTGGAGGCTGGTCTCGATCCAACGGCGAAGGAGGGACCTGGATGAGCGGCGAAGAACTCACCACCGACGAGCTTCGCTCGATTGATACAAGCTGCTGGGAGGTCCTCTGATGCTGCTAGGATGGGTGAAATGAAGCTGACGATGGTCCGCAGCGGCTGATGGGCTCCGATGAGGCCGAGAGGTCCTGGAAGGCTCCGACAACGTGAAGGTACCTGGAGCTATGTGCTTCAGCAGTTGGACCTCCATATGAGGCCCATCGGCTTCTAAACTTGCACAGGACAATCACTGGGTCGAGGGAAAATTGCCTCGACCCATTAGCGGGCGAAGTAGGTGAAGGGGTGAGGCGGAGCGGGACCCTCCGGCGAAGCGACGGTAGAGGAGGGTCGGAATAATGTTCGGGGCAAATCAGGTTGAGTGGAGGATCGATGGTGGGAAGAGGTCCGGCGAAGGTGATGGGGTGGTCGGAATGGCAAATAGGTGATCGGATTACGCTAGATGACCGATGAAAGCTTGCTGGCCGGAAATCAAAAAAACAAAAATCAAAGCGAACTAGGAATTATCTAAGCTGCCTGATGGAGGCATTCGTCCGGGCTGGAGGTCGTGGACCTCCGAGGGTCGTCGCCTCGATGGTTCGACGCGTCCAGAGGCTCGGGCTCGCCGGTGGAGGAGCACGACGAGAAACTCACCGGATCTGAGGCTCTGACGCTCGCTACCTCTCTGCGACTCTCTCACACACCAGTTGTCACTCAGATGAAGAGGAGGAGCTCATTGGAGACGAGGTGGATGGCCAAAGATAGAAAAGAAGTGTCGGCTCCGATGAACTTTATACTCGATGAGGTCCAACAAGATGGGAGCTCGGGTGCGCGTTTCGAGGAGCGGATCCCTCAGAAGAGATCGAGTGTGAATCACGGATCTGTCCTCAACATTCATAGCCTCAAATCGAGATGAAAGGTAGGCAGATTGATTCAGGGAAATTTGGCGAAATCGGGCTGAGAACAAGATCCGCGGAAGGAGTGGTCCAGGGGGGGCAGTTAACCGGAGTCAACGTTCCCCCGTGGACCAATCAGAATATTCAGAGTCAAAATTATTTAGAAATTAAATATAAAATAAAAAACGGTTTTATTTTAAAAATATTTACAAAATAAAAAATGTTTATTTATTTTCAAATTATTTTTAGTGATTTTTATTTATTTTTATGAAAAACAGATTATGTTATAAACATTATATATTATATATAGTTATAAAATACCTATGTATTTTATATTTTTATTTTTATTATTTTATTTTTGTACAAATACTCCAATTTTATATTTTGTTTATTTACAAACATAAAATTTAGAGCATAAAACAATTTTTATTATTTTTATTGTTTATTTACAAAGGTGAAAAAAGTAGGTATATTATTCCTATATACATGGTATGTGTACAAGGTGGAGAGAGAGAGAGAGAGTTGATTTTATTTTCGGTTTTATTTTATTCTTATCATTTTTATTTCATTTTTAAAAATATATAAAAATTAATAAAAACACATTTTTTATTTTTATTTTTAAGAAAATAAAATATACATGAAGAAGGAATAGATACAAGGTTGAATGGCCCTATCTCTCTCTACTTGTTTTATTTTGCAGTCATGCCACTGCTTGGCCCTCCCTTGGGTTCGGGTTACTCGATATTTATTCTAAATATCTCCTTCTTTTTCTTCTTCTTTATTCTTTTATTTTTGCACAAATACATGCTAATTATTGAATATTAACAAATGCATGCTTTTTGGTAACTTATTGTATTTACAGCTATATGCATGGTATTTTGCCAAGATAAATAGCTAAAATAAAAGAATAAAGAGTGATGAATGAGTATTTATCAAGCACCACCATCATCAACATCGTTATTAGCGGAGTCAGCACCGCTATCCTCCTCGTCTAACGCTCCCGGATCCTCGTGGTATCGTCGCTTAGACGAGGCACCACCGGCCGGCATCCTACTGCTCCTAAGTGTAACAAAGTCAGCATCAAATGTATATAAAAGAATGTCACCCAATAAATCACTCGGAGTGGTGGTCTCTGTGAACTGTACCTGCTCAGACTTCCTCTTGAGGTTATTTGGGTTGGGCTCAACCTCAGCGGGTATGGCGGTCTTTCCCTTAATGATTTCCTTCATCTCCTGGCAAAACACAGCCATCTCCCGCCTGAAGGATGTCTGCTAGTTCGAGAGGAGGAGGGCTAAGTCATCAAGAGCTAGGTTCTCATAGGCTGACCCATGAGAACCGAACGGGTTGCCTCGCTGAAAATGAGGCTGCTACTACTAGAAATGGTGAGGAGGAGGTTAAGAATATTGTCGCTGAGGCTGCTGCTGGTGCTGCCTCCACTATTGTCCCTACTGGTAGGGACGAGGACCTGACTGAAAGGGCTGTTGTTGTGACTAGTGGGAGAACTGGGGATGCTAGTGCTGCTGGCCGAACTGTCCACCATGAGTTGGAGGATGCTGCTGGGATGAGGTACCTCCGGTCGACCACCAGAATCTGGGGTGATCTCTGCGGATCTGGGGCTGTTGTCGGACATACCAAATCCCGTTGACTTCCATCAATGGCTCCTACTCGTAGGGGGATGGATGGAGAACTTCCAGTGGCTGATCCTGCTGATACACCACCATATGGTGTCCTGAGATGGTGTTGACTGAGAGTACTGGTGCTGCAACTGTTGGACTGGCTCCGCCTGTATGTGGTGAACCTGTCGGTACTGGGCAGAAGGTTGGGACGAGCCGTTGTTGTAGGATTAGCTCGTGACCTGAGACAGGGCTGAGAAGTCGTATGTGCCTCGTGGAGACACATGATCTAGATCTTCAGGTCACTCAAGGTCTGTGCCAACTGATCTATCTGAGTCATGCCCTGGAACTGCTTCTTCTCGATGATCTCGATGCGGTCCAGCTTCTCGCTGATAATACCCATGTTAGCGACCGACGACTTTGCCAGTGCTGCGGCTGCTGAGGAAATGGATGGACCTGCATCCACTCGTGCTATCCTTTGATAGGACACGACATGGGGCGGGGGCTTCCCTGGAGTGTAGAGCCGAGTATGAGATATAACTGTATAATTCTCTACCATTTTCTCATATATGACCCAGACCTGATCTTTATCCTTGGTAAAATATGAGCATCCACAAGAAGCATTCACAAGCCCCTACAGCTCTGGTGTCAACCCATAAAAGAAACTCTATACTAAATTGGGCTTGGAGATGTCATGATGTGGACACCGGTCGATGAGCTCACAGAAACGATCCCATGCCTCATGGAACTTCTTGTTGGAGATCATGGAGAAATTATTGATCAGAGCTCGTGCTGCGTTCGTCCGACCGAGTGCGTAGTACTTGTTCAAGTACTCGGTCCGGAGCTTCTCCCACGAAGTAATGTATCTCCCTAGATGCTTTAGCCAGTAGGCTGCTCTGTCGACGAGGGAGAATGGAAACGCCATCATTTTGATGGTATCCTCATCCACGTATCTATCATGGAAAATGTTGTAGATCATCTGGAACTCCTGCAGGTGTATGTGCATCTCCTCGGTGGCAAGCTCATGGAACTTGGGCAAGAACTGAATGGTCTGGGGAGGGAGCTTGAAGTCTCCCAGAATCGCTGGCAACTGGATCCAACGGTGTGTAAGGGTTGCACCAGGGTTGTGCAACTCCCTCATTGGTCTGGCTGGTCGGACTGGCTCCTACGGCTCCTCTAGCTATCCTCCATCTCCTCCTCCAACCTCTGGAATCTCTCCACCGACTGCTCGACGCGGCTCTCCTCTGTCTGCTCGCATATGTGTCATCTCTATACACACCTCTGCCATGAAGGCTCCCTGGTCTCCAATCTTCCTCCGCATCATCTCCAGGGAGGCTAATAAGGTGTTGTTGATGGCCCCCTGGTCTAGAACATATGTAGTACTCTAGGGTTGTCCATTGGTGTGCTCTTCATTGTTGGCCATCTCTTGGGTCTCTGCAAAGGCAAAAGACCCCAACTCAAGTGCCGTCAAATGAATAAGTATCTGTATTGGTCTCTGCTCTGGTACCTCAGGACTGGAAGAGGGGTGGTCTAGGGGGAACAGGGCAAAATCGAACTCGGGCTCGGAGAGTGGGTTTAAGCTCTCCCGAACCTGCCTAGATGAATGGGGCAGAGTGCTCGAAAGTGGTGCTCCCATAGGCTGTCTAAGGGACCTCCAGCCCATCATCGTGATCTGGATGAAGTGCGGATGGGATCTGGAAACAAACAAGATCAGAAGTCAAACCCAAATTTCACCTACGCAATGTGGAGCTGATGACCATGAAGGTTCGTTCGTTTATCTTGTCAATTTTATTTAGGTGATAATTCAGCCTTGCAGAGCGATTAAGCGAGCTGTTAGGAACCCGATGCTCTCGAGAGACTGGCCCAATCTCAAAGCTAGATCTTTCCCATGCAGTACAAGTTGCAGACCGTTTGCCGGCTACCTGATCAACTTGCTCTTTTGAGGATATCGTGGCCAGTTTACCGGAGATCAGAGCGATCCTTACTGGAGAACGACTAACCCCAAGTCCAGTAGTCTAACGAGAGTTCATGTGTGGCTCTAGCCTAGTGTGCGGTCACTCTCTCGTGCAAGCAAACCAAACAATGAGGGGATGACTCTCCCAAGACAGATTTTTAGGTGAAGTGTCTTTTAGGATCAAGTTTGTTTAGCAGTCCTAATTTTATGGTTATCTCTTTTTATGATATTTTTCAATAATCAAACAAATGCCTAAAGATTTTTCGATCTTCCAATTATTTTAAGTCCAAAAATAGGGGGAGAAGTCGAACAAGCCGATGCATGATCAAAACTTATGATACATGCAAAGTCAGAAATGTGTACCTGTCGTCAGCACTCTACATGCAGGGTGATCCACGCATAAATTAAATACATAATTTAAACTAATATAACTGATGCAAGAAGAAAATGACCTTAGATGAGCAATTTTTAATCGCGAAGAACAATAGTTAACTGACTATAGATAGAGATTGATGTCCGGTCTCGGGTGTCGATCGGTGTCCGCCACAACGGATCCTGCATGCGTTGTATATGGCCTCTAGCGACACGTGACCTCTCAATCAATCAAGTTAACTTTTTATTATGAATTTTTATTAAGGTTCAATTACAAACTATATGTGCAAGAAAGATATTAGGGTTGGGCCTTAATTAATTACATCGCAATCAAAGAAATTCCTAAATCTAAGGGACAAACTCTTCGAGAACCAAATAGTAATAAATGCGATAGAATCAAAACCAACGAAAAACTGTGGTGAGGTCCCCCGAGCTCACCGGTGCTCGATGAAACATACCCTGATAAGCCAAGTCCAGAAAAAGAGTCTGAGTGTCCCTGTGTTATTACAACAATAATAACGTGCTGGAAAATAAAATCTACTCTATCCTATATAATTGATTTCCTCCTGGCCTCCTGCTCCTCCTCTAATGCAAAACTTGGTATAACGACCAAGGTCGAACACAAGGAGCACGGAAATGTACGAAGTAGTCGGAAATCAGATGAATAAAAATATATTTTTGTGATTTTTAATTTGCAAATTTTTTATATTTTCAAAATGAGAAAACAAATAAAAAGAACGAGATAAAAACAAGCTTCAACCATTTTTATTAAGATTAAAAATACTCAAAAATAGGAAATAAAACTATTTTATGTTTTTTAGGAATTCAGGTGTTTTTGGTAATTTTATGGGATTTTCCCTATTTTTATATGATTTTCTAAAAATGAAACAAGATCAAAACAATGAAACAATGTATAGTCTAGACTAAAAGGCAAGTTTAAAATAGTAAAAATGCCTTAATGTCCTAGGTATGATTTTTATGAAAAAGAAAATAAAAATATCTAACTATAGCAATTGAAAACCTATATTTTATTTTTCTAGAATTTTTAATGTTTTTTATAAGATTTTGAGTCTTTTGTGATTTTTAGGGTTTTTATTGAAGATAATGCAACAAAAATGCTATTGAATACTAAGCATATACAAACACACACACAAAAACAAATTTTTATAGAATTTTTTAGACAATATTTCGAATTTTTATGTATTTTATAAAATAGACGGACACTTTTTAAGGGTTTTTCGGTTTTTAGAAATATCAAATAAAATTAAATTAAGTCACAAAAATTACCATAAAATATTATGTGTTAGCAAGAGATAACTTTAATTTTTATGGAATTTTTGGAGTTTATTTAGTAATTATTTGACCAAGCACAAAGCACACAGCACACAGTGAGCTAACTACAATTATGTAAAAGTTTTCAAGCCAAAATTTAACACATATAAAAAGCTTCAGATTGAACTTGCAATTTGTCTACTTAATTGATGCATATGCTTAAAAATACACGCACATAGGTATATATGCAATAATAAGAAAGTTTTCACTCAAAACATAACATCTATAAAACTCAGGGACAAGACATGCAAATAATCCACAACTCACGTGTACATGCATGTGTCTCAGGTTCGGGAGGACTAAAATGCAAATACTGAAACATGGGGTCCAAACTGCAAAATGTTTACGCTATAATATTTATTTATTGGACTATATAATAAAGCACATAAATGCAGGATAAAAGATGCAAAATACCCTTGCAGTGCGTGTGTGGACCACGTGAGGATGCATGGCGGTCTTTGGAGGAGGCGCAGACGTACGGTTCTGATCACTGGCACCCTCGGATATGACATTCCAGAGAATGTCCGCTACGTGCGGTCAGATGCACCAGGGGGCATTAGATCTGAGGGCTGAAAAGCTGCAACGGTCGGTGGCTAGGATGATGTTTGGAGCAAGGGGGAGATCCGACGGCGGGAAGAGGATTTGGAAGAACACCTCCTCGTCGGACTTCGCTCGAGCAGCGGAGGAGATTCAGTAGCTCGATTGAAGCGCGAGGAAGTCCACCAGCTTCGTGGAGTCGCAGCGCGTCGGGCTGGGTGGTCTAATCGAGCTGGCGACAGTCGGATGGTGGTGGAGATGATTGATCACCTGGGGTAGCTCCGCCTGAGCTACTGGGAGCTCGGAAATGCTTCCTTACTCGTGCAATGTCCTGCAAAGGAGGGAGAGACTTGGGGGCTTTGCACCAGTCAGGTTATTGCTTGATAAGGAAGGGAGAAGCATGGGGGAATGGGGGTCAATCTCTGGTGAAGATGGTAGAGGAAGATCCTAGCCTCACTCTCGACCTGATGGTCGATCCTAAGGATGATTAGGTTGCGATGTGAAATGAAGCGTTCATAGGGTATTCGATCGATAAGGATGTGAGGGTGAGATGAGGCTCCGACGACTGGGGCAGAGCATATGAACATGTGGCGGTGCGGAATGGAATGAGTGAATCGAACAGGGAAGTGAAGGGGATATGAGGGAAACATGAGGTCACTGACGAACTCAGCCGAGTCAGGCGGTGCTGGGAGGTAGGGTTGTGGCCTCAACCAGGTTGTGGAAGGCCGGGAGACTAGACGCGGTGGCGCTCGTCGGCCACGTAGCTAAGCTGCGGCTCCAGGCCACCAAAGCTCGATCCAAAGGGCTCCTCTAGTTGTTGTTACTCCACTGAAGATTCCTAGGGATAAGAGAAGGGGCGAGGCACGAGCTAGGGCTTTGAGTAGGCGGAAGAGATACTATATCGGATGCTCGATGGTCTAGAAGGATCGACGAAAAGCGCGAAACCCGAGAGTACTCCGGATCACATTCAAGGGACCCACGAAGATGACGGATGCACGAGGTTTATCATGTCCAAATTTCAAGGCAAACGGAGCTCGAAGGTGAGTTGGAGAAAATCAAGAAGCGGGTCCGACGAACATTATCCGAGTCTGACCCGGGAGGGGGAAGATGCTGACCAGAGGTCAACACTCGAGCTGGACCGATCAGAAAATTCGATTTTACAAAATATTAACAAAATCAATAAAAAATAGTAGATGACTTCAAAATAAAAAGTGTATAAAATGAAAAATGTTTATTATTTTTCAAACTATTTTTCTGTGATTTTAATTGTTTTTATGAAAAATAAATTAATCTATATACAATATATAGTATTATATACATGTATAATATTCCTATGTATTTTGTACAATTATTTTTATTTTGCTTTTTTAAACAAATACCCCAATTTTGTATTTTATTATTTTTAACACTTTTTTAGGGGTACAATATAATTTTTATTTTATTTTTATGATTTATTTATAGGTATAGAATAAATAGGGACTGAGACACATATACATGTATTTTGTACAAGTGAGAGAGGGGTTTATTTTATTTTTCTAATTTTTGTTTTATTTTTGTTTTATTTCTAGGACTATATACAAGGAGGTAGAAAGGATATTTATTTTTATTTTATCCAAGATAATTATTTACACATATAGGTAATATATACACAAAGAGTAGGTCCTATCTCTCTCTCTACTTATTTTATTTGACGATCAGGTCAAGGCTTGACCTTCTCTTGGTGTTCGGATCACTCTGTATTTATTCTAAATACCTCCTTCCTTTTTCTTTTCCTTTATTCTCTTATTTTTGCATAAATACATGCTAAATATACAATGATAACACATGCATGTTGAATGCTAGCTTATTGTATTTACACCTATCTACATGATGCTTTGCCACGATAAATAGCTAAAATAAAAGAATAAAGAGTGAGAATCAGGGATTCATCATGGATGTGATGGTACCATGTGGCCCAGTAGGAAAAATAGAGAATAAAGAAAACTCAAAATAAAATATGTACATGTGTCAAATCAAAAGGTGTTCAACATGAAACTTATAGATCTGTTCAAGATCTACAAGTTTAATGTAGAATCCAAAGTCAAAATGCATCATTTATACATAGATATATTTCTGCAAGTATTTTAAAGTAATTACAAATACTTATTTTAGTTTCTTTTCTATCTTTTTTTGCATTGTTATTTATAAATAATATCAAAACAAATACATTTAATATTAATATAATTTGTGATTTTTAATATTAATAAAGCACAGAAAATAAAGGGCAGAATAAGGTATTTAGTTATGTACAATAATTAAGGTTAATTATATACAATGGGTTAATTATAAATTTAATTTAATTGTTTATGAATCTTATTGGAATGTCTAAGTTAGAGGGATGATAAACAATAATAATGATGATAAATCATGGATTTATCACATACTTATAAATATATAGTGGAATATGTGTTTCAAGTTTCATGTAAAACAAACACTCATGACGTGTTCATCTAGAAGGGTTGAATTTCAACAATTCCAAAATTGTTTAAATTTGATAACCTTGATTTATATGATAACACTTACAAATTAAGTTGAATTCGGAATGACACCAAGGAAATAAATGGTTATTTGAATATGTAAGGTTTCATTTTAAAAAAAATAATGAAAAAAAAGTTGGGTGGAGGTAGTTACCTGCACCTGCCAGTGTAAGATCCCTTTTCCTTACACACGCATACGAATTTATATGGATATTAGTATATATTTACGCACATGTATGTCTTGATGTGTGTGACATCCGGATCCAAATCACCCGAATTCGAACCTGAATCCAATCTAATAGGGTCCATATGATCCGATAAAACTATCAATTGATATTAAATGATCTGAATCGATCAATTGATCGTAAATCAAGATTCGTTTGGGATCAATCGATCAAAAATCTATTGCATCATAATACGTGCCATCAGAAAAGCTGTAACATAATTGAAAATCGTAAACATAGTCCAAGGCCTTCATAAAATTCGTCTTGATAAAATAAGACCAACAAATCAACCGTACGTCAATCGGAGGTCGTGACAATTTAAAATCGCAAAATTTGATAGCAAACCAAGACATATTTTGCCAATTTCTGTATCCATCTTAGATCAGAAAAAGTATGAATATTATGCTCATTTTAATCTCCATTCTAAGACGGTCGAAATGAGCTATTATTCATCTGAATGTGAATTCGACGTGAAATGAGGTTAATTTTTTACCAAATAAGAGAGATAAAAGGTTTAAAAACAAAATAAAAAGTATTCAAATTCCAACACAGCAGTCTGACATTTGGCATTGTCTTCTTCCCCACTTGGCAACCAAAGGCCACCCCTCCTCCCTTATTTATATCAAACACACCCCATTCTCATCTCCCCTGAATTTTCAAGTCCTCTCCACCGAAAAAGCCAAATGCCTCCTTCTTTTTGTAGCTGGATTCAAGCAGTTGGAGCTCTCCTCCTTGAGAATTAGTCGATGCCCAAGCAGCTGGAGCTCCATAGCTGCTGCCCAACATCTCGCATAGCTGTTGCAAGCTGGAGCTGATGTTGTTGCTCCCTCCTAGTTGGAGCAGTTGTTGCTGCATGAGGAGTTGTTGCTCCTTTCCCAACTGCTGGAGCCACTGTCTAAGCAACTCTAGAGTTGTTGCATGCCTTGATCCAAGCTCAAAAATTCTCTATTTTTGGAGAAATCTAAAGGTGCAATCCTATCATCTTCTCTTGCTTCCTTCCGTGTATATGTTTATACCCAATTTCAGACAGTTTTATAATTGGATTTCATGATTAAACGTAAAAGTGGGAAGGGGCGGATTGGTTTGGGATTAACTTTTAGAAGGGTTCCATGCCTTCTTGGGAGGAGCAACAACAAATTTTTTGGCTCTGAAGAATGAGCATAAGATGTACATTATCGCGGTAGAAGATATGAATAGTTTTCTTATTGATATGGGTTACCCTGTCCATATATAGGTACCACCGGGTTCATTAAAGAAACTACAAAAAACAAAAAAAATAACTTTGAGTAGACCATCATGCCACAATATAAATCTCTAAAGTTGCCAACTCTAGAGATGTAAGAATTTTGGAAAACAAAGCTTGGGCAACCTGGGGTAGTCAACACTTTTCTTATTACAAGATTAAGCAATATCCATCCTTATTCTTCAAACTCCTGCTAGGATATCCTTTTATTTAGCTACCTCTTATTGGGCTCTCCTTTGCAAGTCCTTGGCTCGTGGTTAGAAACTTAGAACTATCATCTCATCATAGATAAATACATCAACTAATTATGGAAACATAGGATATGCATTACAAATGTTCACCTCATATGTTTACCTTCAAACCTATTAACCTCAACACTCTTCTCTTGAATCCTCTACCTCCTTCTAATTGCAACTTAGTTTTGAGGACAAAGAGACCCTGAACTGCATTTAATTAACTGGATTGTCATTGCGGTATTTTCATACAAGTGACTTATAAAATATAGATTAATAATCAGTCCACTAAATTATGAGTTAAATAAGATAATACGTGATCAGTGACTGAAAATATTCATGATCAATCCTTTAGATATGAATCATTGACTATGGATCACTATTAAATAAGATTGTCGACAATATGCTTATATATGTGAAGTTAACAACATAAGAGATTGAGAAAGAATCGAGGAATCAAGTAAGTGATGGTGCATCAGTGATGGTAGTAAATTGTACCAGCCATGGTGATCCTTACACCTGACTGTGCGAGGGTACGGTAACCCTCGGCTAGATGAGAGATATGAAGCCTAGTTAGGGCAACGACCACCTAGTGCGTGGGTCTAGGATCCCGGTCTTTTTCCCATTTTTTATAATTTTTCGCCTCGTTGGTATCCACATGTTTTTTTTGACAAGTTCCGCTGACCCTCGACCTGTAGGATTCCTAAGATGGAGGACCCTTAGTTTTTATTTACGAGCTCATTTGCCTGTATCGTTCGGGCCCATCTAGAGTGACTCAATCCGGAGAGTCTCTCTCACCCGTCTCAGGAGCATAGTTGTGGAGCGTGCCTAGTCCTCTCCTGGACCGCACTTCTACTGGGAGGGTGAGATAGAAGGGTCTCTCTCATCGCATGAGTTTGGCTATAGTCATTACAAGAAAGTTCAAAACAGGAGACGGTCATTATCCGTTGTAATTGTCAGATTGATTGTACTGCGTCCCATTTTCTATAAGCGACGGTAGTTGACACCGTCCCCTATAATCATGCATAGGGGACGGTCGTGACCGTCCCATAAAGGCGATTAGAGGGGATGGTCAAAACTATCCCTTAAAGTTTGTTAGATGGGACGGTCATGACCGTCCCTCTTAGTGAGAGCAACGGGGACGGTCGGACTTGTAACCGTCCCAAAAAGTTTAAGTAGCGGAGACGATTATAACCGTCTCGTACGATAACAAAGGGGACGGTTGCGATGACCGTCCCCTTTGGTCCTCTGCCAACAAAAAAAATTCATTACCCCTGATTTGCTCTTCATTTTACCCTGCAAAGTGTGACACTAAACATTAAGTACTTGTTACAATAATTGAATCTTCATCACAAACAATATGCTCAACACAGAAAATAACATTCATATGTAGACGAAATGTTTGAAGTGATGAATACGCTACAAGATTCAAATAAAAGTACGGAAGCATAAACTACTCAAACAAAGTAACCTATGCAAAGTAATTGTCCAAAATAATTATACAATATACTACATTATATCCTAGATACCAACTAAATAAACTATCTATAACCTAATCATCGTCCTCATCCGCATTGTCGTCGTCGTCATCGTCATCATCATCATCATCTTCTTCTTCTTCTTCTTCTCTTTCATCATCGTCGCCTAGCCTCGCAACTTGATTATGCACTTGTGTTGGCTGGCTAGTCGACGTTGCACCTTGATGTGCCTGCATGAATGCATTAAAAATTGTCATTTGCTGTCGTAAATCCTGAATCTCCATATTCATGCTAGACACTTGACTCTCTAATTCTCTCTCCCTTTGTGTCTTCTGAGAGGAAGATGACGAGCCTCTCTCTACTCCATACCAATTCCGTAAAGTGGCACCACGACCACCACAACGGACTCGACCTTAATGCTCCGGACCAGTCGCCTGAAGGAAGGTCGCATCAGGAGTAAGAGGCGGTTGACTCGTTCCAGTGCTGTCTACAGAGCCAGTGGTCGTGAGTCTGATCATCTCCTCCTGAAAATTTATCCAAGTAATCTCAAAATTCATTTAAATTATAAAAAAGATGCAAAACTATTACGAATAGCTTACATGAATTGGACCATAGGTAGGATCTACCCAATAAACTTCCCCGCCCACATCGCGACTCTTAGATTTCTCAAAGACTTCCATCCGGTTGGGCACATGATTGTTCTCCACTGCCTAATGTGAAAAGAAAACTAAAAATTATGATATCATTTTAATATATTTTAATGGATTAAATTTAAACATAATAATACAGTAGATTACTTACAAAGTCATTCCTTCCGATTTCGAGCATTTCACCTTGAGATGCCCTATACAAAGGTAATAATTTCAATAATAGAATTTGAAATAATTGATAATACGCATATATGTATAGTACCGCATGTTCTTCTCCCATCCAAATATATATCAACGCCCTCAAGTGTTCAGCGGGTACATTTGGAGGACAATTTGCCAAAAGTGTCTCCAATGGAAGCTCCGGATTGAAGTACTGAAAAGTTTTTAAGGAAATTACTTACATACATAAATGATGAAAAATCAAGTTATTGTACTTACTCGGGCCTTCAGACGACCTCAATATTTACGCAGCAATTCCGCGCCATGTCCTAAAATTAGAGCATCGGTGGTCGGGTCGTGATCCCATGAAAAACTAGATTGCAAAGAAAATGAAGCAAAAAATTTTTATTGCAAAGAAAATGAAGAAAAAATTAAGTTAAGTTTATAGACTGAACAACAACTTTACTTTATTTTTAGTTTTTAATACCTCCAAGTTATGAAGAATGAGATCTTTTATTGACTGCTCCACTAAACTCCAATCTGTAATGTGGATAGGAACCATGGCTCTGCACACCTGCCCTAAGTAACTTTGAAACACAGTCGAGTTCTCCCCCATTGCATCACCTCCAACTATCCGCACTCTAAGTGTCTCATCGGGACGCAGCCGGTCCAACACTCGGCATTGTGATGGGCCACTACATTTGGTTGAGCCACTTGATCCGTCAGGATCGGAGGTCTCACTCCCTGCACATGGTGCAGGTGGTGCATCCCGAATGCGTCTAGGACGTGGAAGCATATCTGCAAATATAATTAAACATTTAAATGATATAACAAGAACTGTATATTTCACATATTACATCAAGCAATTGAAAAAAATTAATGGTGAACTTATAATTTAAACATCCGCATCTACAAAATCAGATGGTTGTTCTTATATCTCGGCTTGATATGCATCGTTTATATTTAACAGCTCATCATCATCATTGACATCAAAAAAATCTTTTGGTATTGTCCTCACGGGTATGATCCACCCATCACTTAAGTTATCTGGAATGTAGAATACTTGTTCTACATGACTGGCAAGTGTAAAAGGCTCATTTGTTTGCAATTTCCCAGATAGTTTTAATGAAGTAATCTCATTTCTATCTCTTCGATATCCTATCCCCTCGCGACCAACATCGAACCAATTGTACATAAAAAGAACACATCGACATTCATGAGTGAAGATGATCTCTATTATGTCAACTATTTCCCCGTAGTAGCCATCTAAACCTGAAGGTAAATCTGTTTTTACTATAACACCGGACATTTGCGTTGATTTCATCTCGTCGGTGGACTTTGTTCTAAATCTGTAGCCATTCACAATATAACCCTTGTATGAAATAACTTGTGAATATGATATACGTCCAAGAATGTCGAGGTTAAAGTTCCACCTGTCATCTTCTTCCATTTTCTTTAAATGTTTCACACGTGAACGGAACCGATTGATGAACTGAGATTTATTATGAGTCTCATTAAATAATGAATTGTACTCATCAAAAAATTCATCAATCTCTGATAACTGCATCAAAATATAGTAGTGTATGAGATCTCTATCCTCGTCGGATATTACATGACGGATACCACTGAACATATGCCTTCCACATGATTTAAAGATCCATAATTTCGATTCGTCCTCTTCCACCACGACTTCGCCTTCATCATTTCGTTCAAATCGGTTGAAACACACGCTTTCACCTTCCATATACATTTCATAAAAATTAATACACTCTTCACAAAGATAACCTTCAGCAACACATCCTTCAGGTTGTGCCTTATTAAAGACCATATTTTTTAATTTTCGAAGGTATCTTTCTATTGGATACATCCAATGATATTGAACCGGTCCACCGATCCTTACTTCACCAACTAAGTGAACTATTAAATGAACCATTACATCAAAAAAGCAGGTGGGAATATCTGCTCTAATTTGCATAATGTGATAACAATGTGTTATTTAAGTCTTTTTAATATCAACGGATCTAAAACCTTCGAACATAATACTCTGAAAAATCTACTCAATTATGTTAAGGATTGTAGGACAACGTTATTAACAATCCCGCGAATAGCGATTGGGAACAATACTTCCATGTAAACATGGCAGTCATGACTTTTCAATCCAGTAATTTTTCATTCTCTTTCATTTACGCACCTCGACAACTGCGACGAGAACCCATCTGACACCTTCAAATTTTTAAGGAAGCTAAGAATTTTATCACGCTCACCATTGGCTAATGTATATACTGTTGCAGGTATAGTAATCCGCCCATTGTCCAATTCAATTGGATGTAATTCTTCACGTATACTAAGTTGAACTAAATCGTGTCTCATCCTTAAATTATATTTTGATTGATCGAAAGATCTAACATCCCCAAAATATTTTCCAAAACATTCTTCTCAATATGCATGGCATCCAGATTATGAAGAATTTGTAAATGTTTCCAGTATGGTAACTCTCTGAAAAAATACTTTGTTTCTTCCATCCACCGGCTATACTCTTTTTCGAAGTCCGTCCTAAACAACTGCTTTGTACAAGTAATTGTTGTTCCCAAATACTGTTGCCATTCACACGAGCTGAGTCAAGTCGGTGTCCAAATGGTAAACCATCAAATTTCTTATTACTATCTACCCTTTGCCATCTATGCTTCGGTGGAAGGAATCAACGATGACCCAAATAGCAATGCTTCGTACTCCCAATAAGCCAAGTTGAGTGTGTTTTTTCAAGACAGATATGACACGCGAGTTTTCCCTTGGTACTCCAACCAGACAAATTTGCATAGGCTGGGAAATCATTTATAGTCCACAATAGTGCAGCATGCAACGTAAATATTTCTTTCCTACATGCATCATACGTAGGTATTCCTGTGGTCTACAATAGTTTTAGTTCATCCATTAACGGTTGAAGGTACACATCAATTGCGTTACCAGGACCTTTAGGACCACGAATAAGCAGTGTTATCATCATAAATGAAGAACTCATTGACATCCATGGTGGTAGATTATAGACCATCAAAATCACAGGTCAAATGATGTAACTCAAACTCATATTACCAAACGGATTAAAACCATCTGAAGCTAATCCCAACTAAATATTTCTCTCATCTTGAGAGAAATGAGGGCATCTCTGATCAAATTTTATCCATTCTTCTGCATCAGATGGATGTCTCATAATTGCATTAGCATCTCATTTATTTGAACAAGAATGCCATGTCATCCACTTTGCGATTTTTTCTGACATAAAGAGACGTTTCAATCTTGGAATTAATGGGAAGTAACGTAATATCTTCACCGACTTTTTCTTCCTCTTTAAATTACATTTTTCTTCTTTATACCTAGAAGCTTCACAATAGGGACAAAGTACTAAATGTGAATTTTCTCCTCGGAAGAGTACACAATCATTGACACAGACATCTATTTTCTCGTATTTTAGACCTAGTGATCGGAATTGTTGCTTCGCCTCTTTCCAATCCTTTGGATAATTCTCAAGATTATTCAATAACTTCCGGATTAAGGTCAATACATCTATCATCATTGCCGCGGTTGATCAGTTCCTTACTTTCATCTTAAACAACTCTAATAAAAACTGTAAACGCGTCATGTCAACACCAGGAGCCAACATTGCTTCGGCATCTAGCAAACTGCTCTCAAACCTATTATCTAAACCAATGTCTTGTGTCTCAAGTCTTCTTAATGTCAGCAATGTGAGCATGAGGCGAACCATTCCTGCAATAAATGTTATTATAATAAATGATTTATCAATAAAAGTTATTGATTATTTTTCACTCCCTTTCTGAGATTGAATGAATGAATACACTATAAGGTCCCTCTATACAATAAGGGTTATGTACCATGGCCAACTTGATAATCATACAGTTGTTGATTCATTGATTGAATTATAGAGGTTGATGCTTGGATGAATATCTGAGTTAGATAGAGGACTCATCAAGCATCATCAAATGATTGTTAAGTGATGATCTCCATCCTAAGTAGGAGATGGCAATCCTTTCTCATTTGGCTGATATCTGACCGACCTCTTGATGCAGGTCCTCTGTATGGGAACAGTGATTCAGAGGTATCAGATTAGTTGAGTCAATGGGTTAACTTAACGAGATCGAGATAACCAAAGATCTATGTTGAATACTGTCACAACATAGGCAAGCATCCTCTGACCAGAGACAAATGTGTTGCTATATGTCTGAGTATGTACATTTGGCAGACCAATAGGTTGATGACCTAACCAAGGTCTATACACCGGCGAGCTGGTGTGCATATAAGGACATATGAGTAATACAATCTCTCAAAGGGATCATACAGGTTCACTTATGAACCAGGAGACATGAGCTCACTCATGAGGTATTGGGACTGATCAAATTCCATGCATGGTCGTCATGCTTTGGAAGCATGACATGAATTTGAAGGTAAGATATATGCTTTGTGAAAGCAGATGATCATAGGTCTTCCAGTATGCAGGATGTACAGGTGTTGGGAATACCTGAGGATGATGTGATCATAAGTGATTGTATAACCATGACACTTCCATTCCGAGGGAGTGATGAAACATGTTTGGATTTTAGTGACTCCTCTCAGTAGAGAAGTGACCTAATGTACTGGACATTGATCTGAATGAGATTCAAATACAATGAAAAGATTAGGTTTACGGTCTTGATTTAATCAAGCATATATGGGAGGTCCATGAGATCTGGATTTGAGATGTGATCTCAATATCCAAGTCACTATACGTGGAACAATACAATCGCCCTGTCCTTATCTCCAAGTATCTGCGGAGAAATCGCATTATTCTTGAACGGGTTCAAGAATAATTCCATAGTTGAAATATATCTAAGCATTAAGAGAATGATAATTAAATATGATTTAATTATCTTGATGTATGTAGAAACTATCCAGTATAATTAAACGTGATTTAATTATTGTGGATAAAAATAATGCGGATAGCAATATCCAATTATTCATAATATATTATAAATGTGATTTATAATGTATTAGAAAGAGCTAATTATAATTTATATTTGTTAATTAACTATTTATGTGTATTGAGTATACATTGTGTAATTGATTGAAAATGTAAATTATATTTTGTTTTGGGTTGTGAATGTGATTCACAAATTTCCAATGGTAAGATTGCAATATTCTCAAAATTAATTATTAATTATTTTTGAAGAATAAATCACAACAAAAGTTGTTGGAAATTATGGGAGAAATTCATGAAGATGTGCAATCTCATGAGATTACATGAGATTGCCTCCACCATGAGGACATGGTGGACGGCTACCGATTCCCACAGGGAATGTGGTAGTCGTCCCCCCCCCTTCTTTATGAGGAGTAATCTCCATGATAATCTCTCCTTAATTGCCTCTTCTAATTTAGGATGGAATTGTATTTGATTTATCAAATATATTTGATCTAAATTAGATCATTAGTTGTTGGCTTTTACCAACAACAATCTTGACCATTGGATTGAACATAAAACAATCTTATCCATTGATTTTGTGTCATGTGGATTGAGATCCATGAATCCCAAAATCCTATAAATAGAGAGGCATACCATGCTCTCTAGGTTATGCTTTTGAAGCGCATCTCTCTCTCTCATTCTACACGTCAACCCTCTCCCTCTCTCCTTGGTGGTCGTCCACCAAACCCTATAGGAGAAAGCCATCGTCGCCCTCGCCACCACGTCGCCGCCTCGACGTTCTTCGGTTCTCTATCTTCTTTGGAGTACTACGCCCGCGAAGAAGGTGTTTTATCTCATATGACGAGATCAGAAGTTTACTGTGCTTGGATCATCTTGTTGGATTGCGAGGATCACGCGGTTCATCCCCGTGCTCCCAAGCGTCTTCTCCGACGATCGGACTTGAGACAGGAGGTCTCTTTTCATAGAGACTCGATCAACCACACTTCAAGAGGTATTCCTTTACACTTGTTGTGGTTCTAGATGAAACGATCCGAGAATCATTCTTTGATCATGTGGTTTCATCGCTTGAAAATGTTTAAATTCCGTTGCACAGAACAACTAGCGCGACTAGTCATTCTTCGTCGTATTCAATACGACGCTCACGCTTCCCTGATGTGCTTGAGGATTAAACCATATCCTTCAAGTGGTATCAGAGCCTTAGGTCGAAGGTTTTGGATACGATCCGCAAACCTAGGACGACTTGGGTTCGTTAAGGTCGCGAAAGTTTTTGTCGTATTTGATTTTCGCACATCTATTTAGTGAATAAATTCAGAACTGTTTAAAATGTTTAAACATGAATTAATCACTTATATTTTGTTCCCCATTAAATATGAAAATCATAGGATCTGAGTTTACGTAATTTGAATTCCGTTTGCTCGAGATATGGTTTGTTTTAATGAACATGTATTCACTGTTGCGGGAACTGCGAATCTTAATAAGATTAATGAGTTAATTACTGTTTTGATCCGTCTCAAAATCATGAAATATCACTTAGGTTCTGTCCTAAATAAAATTAGCAATCTTTGAAAATTAATTTTGTCTAATTTGGCTTTAAATTGATTGAGATATGTTAATTTTAGTAAGTAGGGATCACTGCTGAAATTACAGCCCTAATCAAGAACCATATGATTGTCAATTAGTGAAATTAATTGCTAATTTCATGAAATAATTATGAAAATATTTGAGAAATATTGAATGATGATTATTTCCTTAATTGGCTTGGCCTCAACCAATAAATTGATTAGATTTGATCTAGATCATAATTGGAAACACAATCATCAAACTCCTTGCTTGAATAGGATTGGGAATTTGTCTAGCAAATTTTCTTATAATCAAAAATTATTTTGATTATTACTATATGGTATAATTTCGGTTGAAGAACCGATGATCATCTCAAGTACAAAGTGATTGACTCGGCATTACTTTTTCCCGAGGCGGATATGGTGTCTAGTCGGGGATCGCTGGGGTAGCGGGTCGCACCGATTGCGGTCTGTCCCACTCCCGTCGATACTGGCCATGACAACGGGTAGGTAACGAATGATGCCTGAGAGATCATGATGTATTTTTCTAATTATTAAAATTCGAATTAATACGTACTTTGAGAAAATACCATATATATATTCAAGTAAAAACAATCAAGTTTGTTGATTGAATTGGATTGATAATTAATTTAATATGATTGAATTAATTATGTCCAATTGAAACACTCTATTATGAATAGAGTCATTATTTCCCTTGGAAGAATTAATTATATGAATATGATTTATGATAATTGATTAAAGTTTGAATAAGAGGTGGAGGATCACATAAGTGACATCCATGGTCTCCCGTCAAGGTGAAGGGTTTCCGTCGCCAGGGATTGTATATAGGAGACGCCTATACGAAGTGATAGCTCCTATATGCAAGCAAATCTGGATCGGGCTCTTTGCTTCTCGAAAGAGTAAGGCCGTATGCGTAGTGACCCCAATATCGTATCCTCGTATTATTGGGGCGATATTGGATTGCGCATAGCGAGTACTATTCCTGTTGACTGTTGGTTCAATTAATGAAGGGTCAACGTCACCTTAGGGGTGGTGGTCTCGGGTGTTAAAGACCGAATTGGGAAATGCAAGTTGGACTTGCAAGGCGGAATGTGTTCCCACGTCTCTTTATTGGAGTCGCAGATTCTCGTATTATTGGGATGTGACGAAGATAAATAGAAAATCCCAGTTCTTGTTAGAGATATAGCGGTAAGTATATCTCTTGCTTTGAAAGTGATTAAGGGAATGAACTTTCAAAGATGACAATGCAAGAATAATTTGATTTAAAATGCCTTAATCAAATATCATTAATTTGAATATATGATTATATGTTCTAATATAATGCATTCGTAATTTTAGAAAATGAAGTCCATGAACCTACTAAACAGGTTTCTGGAGGTCAACCAGTTGACCGGACAGAATTACTCCGATTGGATCCGTAATTTGGAGCTTGTTCTCTCGGCTGAGCGCATAAGTTATGTGCTCACAAAAGACAAGCATGAAAACCCTAAATCGAAGGAAGAAAAGGCATACAATGACAAGTATGATGAAGATCATGTCTTGGCAAGATGCTATATCCTGGGTTCTCTCTCCAATGTTCTTCAGAAGCAACATGTGGATATGAGCACATGCTAGGAAATAATGCAGAATCTGAAAGATATGTTTAGTGATATCAACCGCACCCAACGCTACAACATTATGAAAGAACTCGTTCGCTACAAGATGCAGAAGGAACTTCAGTCTGAGAACATGTACTCAAAATATTTGGGTACTTGTCTGAGCTGGAGACTCTTGGGGAAAATATGGATGCAGAAATGCAAGCTGACTTCATTCTGCTATCTTTGCCCAAGTCTTTCGATAATTTTGTGGTTTCATTCCACATGAATAAGTTGAAATTGAATAATGTTGAACTTCTTCCTGCATTAAAGTCTGCAGAAGACATAATGAAGAAAGATGGTCCCGTTGGCAGTGCAATGGTTGCACAGGTCAGAAGGAAGCGCGGTCGGAAGCAAGATTCTCGGAAGGGCCCGGCCCAGAAGAGAAGGAAGAAGAGTCAAGACATTGGCTCATCTTCCAATGCATCCACATTGATAGTATCGAAGAAAACCGATGTCTCTCGCCACTGCAAGAAGCCGGGGCACTGTAGGCGTAATTGTTCGGAATACCTGAAGTCGGTCGACAAAGGTAAAGCCCCAACAGGTATGAAATCTACTTTCATCATTGAAACTAGTTTTCTCATTAGACGAGAAGGAAGTTGGGTTGTTGATTCTGGTGCTTCTGTTCATGTATTCAATTTGTTGCATTTGTTTCAGGAAACTAGAAATCTGGAAGAAGGGGAGATAGTCATCCAGATGGGATCTGATGCAAGTGTTGCAACAGTCGCTGTCGGGACATGTCGACTATCATTATCTAGTGGTAGAGTCCTAGTACTTAAAGAGTATCTTTATGTACCCGAAGTCAGAAAGAATTTGATATCTGTATCTAAATTAGTTAGAAGTGGATATTCATTCCTATTCTGTAATAAATTAGTTATAAATCGTTATGATAAATATATTGCAGATGGTATTTTGACTTATGGTGGAACTATGAATTGTGCATTGATAAATATATTATGAATGTTACAGCCAGTAATAAAAACCCTAAAAGATCCAGGGAGGATGAAAATCTTTCGAATGAGATTTTACATCAAAGGCTTGATCATTTATCTGTTGATAAGATCAATAGATTGATAAATGATGGACCTTTGGATTTTCTACAGGTTCAACCTTTGCCTACCAGCAAGCATTGCATTCAAGGTAAAATGACTAGGATGCCTTTCCGTAACAAGGTTATGAGATGCGAAGGTATTATTGTCCTAATACATACCGATGTATGTGGTCCCTTCAGTACCGCGACTCGAAATGGATATCGATATTATTTGACATTTATTGATGACCATTCGCGATACGGGTTTGTCTTCCTATTACGTCATAAATCTGAAATCTTTGAAAAGTTCAAAGAATTCAAGGCTTTGGTTGAGAACCAAACCGATAGGAAGATTAAACGGATTCGATCTGATCGAGGTGGCGAGTACCTCTCAGATGAAATCAAGGAATATCTTAAAGAGAATGAATTGTCTCCAATCCCACTCCTCCTGGAACTCCCCAACTTAATGGTGTTTCTGGAAGACACAACAGGACCATCATGGATATGGTTCGTTCAATGATGAGAAATCACATTTATCACTTAGTTTCTGGGGATATGCAGTAGGGACTGCAATATATATCTTGAATAAGATTCCTAGCAAATCTCTACCTAAGACTCCTCATGAGCTATGGTATGGAACCAAACCTAGTGTTAATCACTTAAGGGTTTGGGGTTGCTTGGTCCATGCGAAAAACGTGGACGCAAGTAAGCTAGAATCTCGCTCTTGTGAATGTTACTTCATTTGCTATGTTAGAGATGGTATTGGATACCAACTATATGACCCTGAGACCCAAAAGGTTTTTGTTTCTAGAGATGTGAAATTTCTGGAGAATGATTTCTTTAAAGGTCAAGACAAAAATGAAGTAAAGGAACTCATTGAATCCCCTAAGGATTCTGAGCTTCTTAGACCAGAAATTGAAGAGATGAATAAAGATGAAACACACATACCTCTTCGAAGGAGTTCGAGGGTGGTTGCACCACCTGAAAGGTATGGATTCCATGTGTCAAGTGAGACTGACAATGATCCTACTTCATTTGATGAAGCACTCGCGGATCATGACATGGATAGGTGGATGCTAGCAATGAAGTTAGAAATTGACTCCATGCATAAGAATGGTGTATGGACCCTAGAGGATCCATCCAAAGGGGTAAAACCCATTGGGTGTAAATGGATCTTCAAGAGAAAGAGGGGACCTTATGGGAAAGTAGATACTTTCAAGGCACGGCTTGTAGCCAAGGGCTACACACAGAGAGAATGCATCGACTACGATGAAACATTCTCTCCTGTGGCTATGCTTGAATCCATCAGGACACTGCTAGCTATAGCTGCATATATCTTGACTATGACATATGGCAGATGGACGTCAAGACGGCTTTCCTCAATGAATACCTCGAGGAGGATATCTATATGGAGCAGCCTCAGGGCTTCATAACTGAGGATGGCAAAGTATGCAAGCTGAAGAAATCCATCTATGGGCTCAAGCAAGCTTCTCGTAGCTCGAACATCAGATTTGACGAAACCATAAAGAGTTATGATTTTGTGCAGAATCCTGATGAACCTTGAGGCTTAGTAGGAGTGCCATTGTGTTCATCGTGCTTTACGTAGATGACATCCTTATCATTAGGAATGATACAGGGATGATGGCCAGTGTGAAGATTTGACTATCTCATACCTTTGAGATGAAAGATCTTGGAGAAGCCTCTTACATCTTAGGCCTGAAGTTGTTCAGAAACCGAGAAAAGAGGATATTGGGATTGTCACAGCATGTGTACATTAAGAAAATTCTTGAACGATTCCGCATAGATAGTTCTAAGAAAGGTTTCCTCCCCTTAAGACATGGTATCCACCTGTCTAAAGGGATGGCTCCTCAAACTGTTGAGGAAAAGAAAGCCATGGTTGGATGCCCTTATGCATCAGTTGTAGGAAACTTAATGTAGGCCATGATGTGTACTAGGCCAGATATCTGCCATGCAGTGGAAGTGATAAGTCGTTACCAATCCTGTTATGGAGAGCAACATTGGAATGCAGTAAAGAACATATTCAAATATCTAAAACGGACGCAAGATTACATCTTGGTCTATGGAGATGATGATCTCCAAGTCTTGGGATATACAATTTCTGACTTCCATACGGATATTGATGATCGAAAGTCGACATCAGGGTTTGTATTCATGTTGAATGGTGGTGTTGTGAGCTGGAGAAGTAAGAAGCAGGACACTACAACAGATTCAACAAAAGAAGCTGAGTACATTGCTGCATCGGATGCTGCAAAGGAGGTGGTGTGGTTGCGCAAGTTCATCCTGGAGCTTGGCGTAGTTTCTTCTGATACTCCCATCTCATTACTCTGTGATAACACGGGAGCCATTGCCCAGGCGAAGGAACCCAGATGGCATCAAAAGAGCAAGCATGTGGAAAGGAAATACCACATCATTTAGGAGATTCAAAAGCGTGGTGATATCATCATCACCAAAGTGGCCTCTGACGACAACGTTGCTGATCTTCTTACCAAACCTCTGACACAGAAGATTTTCGACTAGCATGTAATGAGTATGGATTTAAGGATTGTTCTTGAATGGTTATGAGGGCTAGTGGGAGATTGTTAGCAATGTGAGCCCGAGGCGAACCATTCATGCAATAAATGTTATTGTAATAAATGATTTATCAATAAAAGTTATTGATTATTTTTCACTCCCTTTCTGAGATTGAATGAATGAATGCACTATAAGATCCCTCTGTACAATAAGGGTTATGTACCATGGCCAAGTTGATAATTATACAGTTGTTGATTCATTGATTGAATCATAGAGGCTGATGCTTGGATGAATATCTAAGGAGTTAGATAGAGGACTCATCAAGCATCATCAAATGATTGTTAAGTGATGATCTCCAGCCTGAGTAGGAGATGGCAATCCTTTCTCATTTGGCTGATATCCGACCGACCTCTCGATGCAGGTCCTCTGCATGGAAATAGTGATTCAGAGGTATTATATTAGTTGAGTCAATGGGTTGACTTAACGAGATCGAGATAACCAAAGACCTATGTTGAATACTGTCACAGCATAGGCATGCATCCTCTGACAGAGACAGATGTGTTGCTCTATGTCTGAGTATGTACATTTGGCAGACCAATAGGTTGATGACCTAACCAATGTCTATACACCGGCGAGCTGGTGTGCATGTAAGGACATATGAGTAATACGATCTCTCAAAGGGATCATACAGGTTCACTTATGAACTGGGAGACATGAGCTCACTCATGAGGTATTGGGACTGATCAAATTCCATGCATGGTCGTCATGCTTTGGAAGCTGACATGAATTTGAAGGTAAGATATATGCTTTATGAAAGCATATGATCTATACCAAATCCCAAAGACCAAGATTGAGAAACTTAGTGATCAAACCCTGAAGATGACAGTGTAAAAGTGATCTATATCTTCAAGATTATAATAGGTCTTCCAGTATGCAGGATGTACAGGTGTTGGGAATACCTGAGGGTGATGTGATCGTAAATGATTGTATAACCATGACGCTTCCATTCCGAGGGAGTGATGAAACAGGTTTGGATTTTAGTGACTCCTCTCAGTAGAGAAGTGACCTAATGTACTGGACATTGATCTGAATAAGATTCAGATACAATGAGAAGATTAGGTTTACGATCTTGATTTAATCAAGCATCTGTGGGAGGTCCATGAGATCTGGATTTGAGATGTGATCTCAATATCCAAGTCACTATACGTGGAACAATACAATCGCCACGTCCTTATCTCCAAGTATCTGCGGAGAAATCACATTATTATTTAAAGGGTTCAAGAATAATTCCATAGTTGAAATATATCTAAGCATTAAGAGAATGATAATTAAATGTGATTTAATTATCTTGATGTATGTAGAAACTATCCAATATAATTAAATATGATTTAATTATTGTGGATAAGAATAATGTGTATAGCAATATCCAATTATTCATAATATATTATAAATGTGATTTATAATGTATTAGAGAGAGCTAATTATAATTTATATTTGTTATTAATTATTGATGTGTATTGGATACACATTGTGTAATTGATTGAAAATGTAAATTATATTTTGTTTTGGGTTGTGAATGTGATTCACAAATTTCCAATGGTAAGATTGCAATATTCTTAGAATTAATTATGAATTATTTTTGAAGAATAAATCACAACAAAAGTTGTTGGAAATTATGGGAGAAATTCATGGAGATATGCAATCTCATGAGATTACATGAGATTGCCTCCACCATGAGGACATGGTGGACGGCTACCAATTCCCACAAGGAATTTGGTAGCCGTCCCCCCCTTTCCTTATGGGGAGTAATCTCCATGCTAATCTCTTCTTAATTGTTTGTTCTAATTTAGGATTGAATTGTATTTGGTTTATCAAATATATTTGATCTAAATTAGATCATTAGTTGTTGGCTTTTGCCAACAACAATCTTGACCATTGGATTGAACATAAAATAATCTCATCCATTGATTTTATGTGTCCCATGGATTGAGATCCATGGATCCCAAAATCCTATAAATAGAGAGGCATACCATGCTCTCTAGGTTATGCTTTTAAAGCACATCTCTCTCTCATTCTACACGTCAACCCTCTCCCTCTCTCCTTGGTGGCCATCCACCAAACCCTAGAGGAGAAAGCCGTCGTCGCCCTCGCCACCGCGATGCTGTCTCGACGTTCTTCGGTTCTCCATCTTCTTTGGAGTACTACGCTCGCGAAGAAGGTGTTTGATCATGTACGACGAGCTAAGGAGTTCACCGTGCTTGGATCATCTTGTTGGATTGCGAGGATCACGTGGTTCATCCCTGCGCTCGCAAGCGTCTTCTCCAACGATCGGACTTGAGACAGGAGGTCTCTTTTTGTAGAGACTCAATCAACCACGCTTCAAGAGGTATTCCTTTACACTTGTTGTGGTTCTACATGAAACGATTCGAGAATCGTTCTTGGATCATGTGGTTTCATCCCATGAAAATTTTTAAATTTCGCTGCACAGAAGAACTAGTGCGACTAGTCGTTCTTCGTCGTATTCGATATGACGCTCACGCTTCCATGATGCGCTTGAGGATTAAACCATATCCTTCACTTAAGTCGTCCATTAATTCAAATAACTCGTGATTAAGATTATTCAAGGATTGTGTAGTAGCTTCTACACCTACATCCATATCCTCATCCATTCGCAAATGATCTATAACCTCTCCATGTTCAGTCCAAATGGAGTAATGCAACCAAAATCCGTTGAGTATGAGGTGGTTATAAACTTCCTCTCTAACATTACATTTAATATTCTTACACCTCACACATGGACAATAAATCTTAAAACCACCAAACTTCTTATTAACACTTTCTAATTGACATGCCCAGTCCAAGAACGTGATAACTCCTCTCTTATATCACTGAAAGTCATCGTATCTCTTATTCATCCATGTTTTATCCATCTCGCTGCACAATTTTGAATAATAATCACCATGATGTTTTAGTGATATGGAGACAAGTTAAATATGGGGGAAACATTTCTAAATGAAGACAAGATATATGGAGTCAAGTTATATGGAACAACAAGTTAATGGATAAGTTATATAAAAAAATTAAACACAACAAGAAAATATCATATATATATATATGGAGTCAAGTTAAACATTGGGCAAAATGGAAAAAAATGGAGAGATATAAACATGGCATACATCTGTCTTATCTTCATCTTATAGATATGAGGAAAAACAACCATATAGACTTCACTGAGCAAAATGGAGAATAATAAACGCAAAGGAGTGTTAACAATCACCAGAGACGTAGATGGAGGAGGCCAACAAGCACGAGAGGCAACGCGGCGGCGCACGACACGATGGGCGGCGGAGGGCGGCGGGGAGGAAGGATATTTACGAAATGGTAAAGTGCGCAGGTCGAAGGGTTTTTTTTCGATCTGACCATCGGGGACGGTCAAAACGACCGTCCCCGATGGTTGTGTCTAAGTAAAAAAAACACGCCGTAACAATGGAGACAGTCGCGACCGGGTAGAGGGGACGGTTAATGATCGTCCCCTTTGGTGAGACCATAGGGGACGGTCCATAATGACCGTCCCCTTTGGCCCCCATATGTCGATCGTGACGCCAACAGAAGCGCAATGGGGACGGTCTGAACCGTCCCCAAAGGCCCCTTCCGGGGGACGAAATAGACTAGTGACTTGATGAAGACAGAGAGGACGGTCATTAACGACCGTCCCCTATGCACCCATGCCCAAGCCCGATCACGACGCCAACAAAGGTGCAACGGGGATTGTCAGAACCATTCCAAAAGGCCCATCCCGGGGGGAGAAACGGACCAGTGACTTGGGGAGGACAGAGGGGATGGTCGTTTGGGACCGTCCCCATTAGTCCACCACCCATGCCCCAAGCCCTACCGCGACGCCAACAGAAGCGCACTGGGGACGATCATAACCGTCCCCAAAGGCCCATCCCGGAGGGCGAAATAGACCAGTGACTTGGTGAGGACATAGGGGACGCTCGTTAGTGACTGTCCCCTCTAGTCCACCACCCATGCCCCAAGACCTACCGCGACGCCAACATAAGTGCATTGGGGACGGTCAGAACCGTCCCAAAAGGCCCCTCCCGGGGGAGGAATAGACAGTGACTTAGTGAGGGCAGAGGGGACGGTCATTAACGACCGTCCTCTTATGGTCCACCACCCATGCCCCAAGCCCGATCGCGATGCCAACAGAGACATAATGGGGACGGTCATAACCGTCACCATTGACTTAGGGAGGGCAGAGGGGACGGTCACTAACGACTGTCCATATTACTTCATTATAAAAAGAGACGATACCCCTAAGACCGTCTCCCAGTATATGGGTATTGGAGACGGTTGTCTTTTGACCGTCCCCAAAAACTATCAATAGGGACGGTCGTCGAGGAACCGTCGCTAGTTGTCGTCCCGAAAAGCCTAAATTCTTGTAGTGAGTTGAGCTTGGTTAGTTTTGAGTTTGGTTACAATTGAGTTTGGTTACTTTTGAGTTTGGTTATAGTTGAGCTTGGTGACTTTTGGAGCTTGGTTCTATTAAGACTATTTACTGCTCTGCCAGTAGGTCCTGTCGAGGAAAAGATCATGACACATCAATCATCAGAATAAGATATACTAAAACAGTGGTTAGATGAAGCTAGTGGACGTGTTGGGAACTTAGTTATGATGCATTATATACTACCGCATGCCTACGGAGGCACCCCAACCTTAAGGCACTCTTCACGCCTTAGAGTCATAGCGTAAGGTCACATTTGGACCAAGACCACAGACTATCCATTAAGCTTGAGAAATCAAACAAAGACAACGATCAGATCAGGAGACTCATCATCTACATTCATAAGATTTATCAATATTATGAAAAGATAAATAATCTAAATATGGATCATATAATCAATAATGAAATATTAAGTAGTTAAGATATGATGTGTAAACAATGGGATTAACATTCAAAACAGCTTGAAAACCATCTTTCTGTGTAAATAGTTTGTTAAATTCAAATATCAAAATCCTATCTAGTTGCTTTCATTTGAAACCACTGAAATGTCTATTTGGTTTTTTTATACATTAAGATTGTATTCAACCTTTAGTGACATTTTTTTCTTCCTAAACATGAATGGTAGGTAAATCGTCTGCATCACAGTAGTCCGACAACATGCTCTGAGCTTCCGCAACTTACTTTTGATGATACATCATAACTTTTGTTCAGAATAATGTAAAATCCCTTATGTGCTTATTCTGTCTCTTCTGTTACATTTGGGATACATGTACATAATATCATTTTTTTGATACATGTAAATTCATACGGAAATTAAAGCAAATATCTTTTGGTGATAATTTATAGTTCCGTGGTTATATAAATTTGTGAATGCCATTTGAAAACGCGAAAATTTTCCCCTCATCTTCTGTAACCTAATGCGATCATAATATTTGCGAACGATGTGTAAACGGGTGATCCGAATCACGGGTTTTAACATTGCGTGTATGTATTGTTGCATTTAAATTGGTATCATATATCATGTATATTGGTTGTAATGGCTTGCTCATAAGATGGAGAAAGGTTGATATCCCTCATAAAATTGATGGATTATAATGTTTGTGTCAGTTGAAAATGCAGGTTTTCAAAGTGACGTGTTCGAATTTTCGTTAGAGATAGCGACAAGAAGGATGGGAGGATGAAAGTCGAATAGGTGGAGGGGATTGTAAGGGGGAGTGATTCCATGTATTGTTTGTGTCAATGAGATGGAGTCCACGAGGATGAGGCGAAGGCAGTTATGAGGAGGACGATGGATGAGTACCTTTTGTTGATTGTTGATCAATAAAATTCATATCTTCTATTTTTAAAAGAAGGGGAGAAAAGCGACTTCTTGATGTGCCCTTTTAAACAACGACATCTTTAGCAAGTCCTTACCCATTAGGAACGATGTGCATATCCTAAAGGTTCATCAACTGTTACGAAAAATAATTCCCGATTTTGAGCAATAACTTCCTTCCATGACGGTTAGTAGTACCCTGAGGTGTAGAGGGATTGCGAAAGCCTTTTCCTAACTATTTCATCACTTTTCCAAACGGGTCGATTCTTTAGGGAAAAAACTATCTCCTTGCAGCGGCTTAAGCCCAACATGACATTGTAGTTAAGTCATCTTGTATCAATTTATGTTAACTATTTCTTTATTCGATAGGCATATTAATAATCTTTTTAATACTAATATAGTTAAAATCTAAAATTACCGAAGTTCTCGGGATGACATATCAGTTTAAATCTATTTAATCAGAAGCTATTCACACGTGTGCTTCTAGAGTGCATTCGATCTATGGATCTCGGATGCGTAGAAATCGAACATTACGAACAATAAATCCTAATTAGTATATTAGATTGAGATGGTAAACAAAAGGTGAAAAGGGTTTAAAATAAGTAAAATGAAACGCGCCAGGTAGGGGTCGAACCTACGACTTTCTGCTTAGGAAACAGACGCTCTATCCACTGAGCTACAGGCGCCTGTTGTATAAATCCTAGTATTATTCTAATAGAGTAAACAAAGAATTTACTATTGTCAAACTAATAGGTGCGTACAACAAAGGGGCTTAAGTGTATAGAAAATCCTCTATGTCGGATTTATCATCAAATATCAAAAAGGGTACATGGTGAAAAATAATAATAATAGAACTTTGATTTTTAAGACGTACTTTTGAAGTCAAATAAATATATGTGAAATGATTTGTCTTCACCTTAGAAATTGGAAGCAAAAAAATAATCATTTTCGTCATGTGCATGTGAATTTTCTATGGGTGCGTTTGGTTGGGGGTTACCCCCCACTTTGGGTGGGTTATCCCCCAAAACCCATATTCCCAACCCACTAGTGGGGCCCACTCTCTTTCCAACCAAAAAAATATATATTATACCATCATATCATCTAAAAATCATAAAATACTCAACTTCTACTCACCATTCCAAACTTCAATACAATCACATCACAACAACCACATACTTTTTCAAATTTCAATATAATCATACCATAATAACTACCAACTTTTTCAAATTCCAATACAATCACATCACACAAACCCTCCCAACCCTTAACCCACCAACCAAACACACAAACACAAAACCGGGTTATCCACCCCTGGATAACCCACGAACCAAACGCACCCTATGGGATTTTTGGTCCCTCCTTGTTGCGATTCCTAATTCAACCCCTACTTGGTTAGGAACAATGGAAATAGAATGGATGAAAAGGGTAAACAATTATTGGAAATTTCTGCTATGAACAGTCTTTGCAAAAAAGACCACACTCATTTTACTTTAATTTTCTTTTCTACTGGTGGAGAGAGAGGGTTGATCACGCGAAAGTAAAAAACTGTAAGAGCATGAGAGCAGTGATTCTGGAGCATTAGATTCTGGCATCTCTCTCCTAATTGATTGGAGGAGTAGAGAGAAGAACAGAATCTAGTGGTTCAGATTCACCGCTCTCACAGTTTTTGACTCTCACATGATCAACCATATATATATATACACACACATAATATAATATGTTAATGGGAAAGTTACTGAATGCCTTCTTCGTAGCATTTCCCACTGCAAATATTTTTATGAATGTTAACTATTATATTGACTAGCGTTATTGTTGTGTAATCATGTTCGATAAAATGGAAGGATCTAATGATTGGGAATCAGGATCGTGACATACCGATGGGGCATGGGTGGAAGAGTGAGAAGGTATAAAAGAAGAAAGGAGAAGGAAGAAGAATAAAAAAAAGATCATTACAACCGTGTCCCTCCTGATTTCTTCTCAATTATGTGTGCTTATTAAGTTAACGTCCATTTATAAAGCGGAAAAAAACATCAACGAGTCGACGGATACAACTATTCAAGAAGGGAGGCTACAAGTATTATCAAAAGGAATAAGGACATAAGTGAAATTGCAGAATCTTTGAAGGGAACAAGTGTAAAAAATACCATTGTCAAATTGCATACTGGATTCAATGCGAAATTCACTTCGATGGGAGATGGATTGTGTTTATTATTGTCTTCATTCTACATCTCAATGGAGTGTGCTCCAATGTTCAATGGAGTGTGCTCCAATGTTCACATAACTTTCAAATCCTTCTCGATACAAAACATCAAATTGCATGCATTTTGGTTTAGATTCATTATTCACTTTATGTTCAATGGAGTGTGCTCCAATGTTCACATAACTTTCAAATCCTTCTCGATACAAAACATCAAATTGCATGCATTTTGGTTTAGATTCATTATTCACTTTAGGGGTTGTTTGGTTGGGGAATAGCCCCGATAATAAGTAGTCTATTCTCCACCCCTCTCCTCTTCAATGTGGTACGGTTGTTCTCCTCCCTTTCACATTATTCCACCGTTGTTCATGTCTTTATTCCACGTTACCGACCTTTATTCTACCTTATTCTACTTATTCCTATCTTTCCGATAGTGCCTTATTTCAGCTTATTCATCTCACTTATTCATGCTTGTTCCCGAACCGAACGAGTAGCCTTAGGATTAATAGTTTTAGCTTGTACATGAGGTCTATATGCGGGTCTATTGTTGCCACATATCTCTTACATATTGATATAAAGTATGGCTGGACAAGATGATTCAATAATATATTCATACTCCACCACATCCTTAATGTCTTCATTATACTCAATTTCCGACATGAGAAACTCTATGGAACACTTTCGCTTCTTAACTTTGGATTTATCAAAACAAAATAAGGTTATAGTTTTATCTATTAACTCCTCAAAGCTTATTTCAAAATCGATTTAAAGCAATTTCATAAGTTCTCCATCATAACAAGCTCAATTTTCACCATCTTACTATTTTTCCAAGAGCATGACAAAAATATAAAATCGCAATGGTAGAGGGTTGATCCTATGAAAGCCAAAACCTGTGAGAACATGTGAGCAATGAATCTGAACCACTAGATTCAACCAATAGAGAGAAGACCGGAAGAGAAGAGATAATCTAGTGGTCCAGAATCACTCCTCTCATGCTCTCACAGTTTTTTGCTCTCACAAGATCACTCCTCCTCAATGGTAAGTCTATATTAGAAAATAAAATTATATACAAGTAATCCTACGTGGTAAAACTAATGTACCACCAAACACTTATACCATTGCCAAAAACAAAACACAATTGTATTATTAAAAAAACAAAAGAAGATCATGAGGAAGAGGATGTCTAATATGTGTATTTAATATAAGAGTTTTCATCACTTGTTCCCTTTTTAAACTTCTGCAATATCTGTTATGTCCCTCCCTTTTTCTAATATCAACTGTGTTCCTGACTTCTTATTTACATGTCAGACCTTTGTAATATCAATCATGTCCCTACTTTACGTTAATTGAAGAGCAGAATTGTGAATTTTGTAAGAAGTCAGGGATACAGTTGATATTACAAAAAGGAGGGGCTTAATTGATATTGCAGAAGTTAAGAAGGGCACATGTGATAAAATCCTTATTATGAATCCGCCTCTCGAGAGGATAGTTTTTTTCAAACAATAAAAAGTTGCCTCTTGAAGAGACTTTTAGGGTTTTTAGGGATTAGGGTCCTTGAAGAGACGTCTTAAAAAAAGAACATGATTTATGAAGAGACGACTTACCTACAGCATCCAATAAAAAAAACGTTTGCCACTGTACATACAGACTATTATTCTATAAAAATGGTACACATGATTTTTCCTGCACTCACAATTTCACACGTGGAACTTTGATTAGTAACAATCACCCATGATGGATACAAATGAACGAATATGAACACTGATGTTATTGTGTAAATACAATAATAAAAAGGCATAACAAATTATAACCACTATATAAATAGCAAAAAGATATTATTAATCCATCGATTTTCAATTAAGGTACTCATTTTTGAAACACAATATTAAGAGTACTATTTTTAACTTTTAGAGTTTAACGTCTGCATAAAAGAATTACAAAGCTTACGGAAGCATGTATTTGAGACAAAATATTTAGATCGGATCTCTGTCACGTTTGAATAAGATGAAGCTGCTGAGAGTGTGTTCGTTTGGGGAAAGCCCCAAGAATAAGGGCGATATTCCCTCCCCTCTCCTTCCTCGTATGACTATTACCTTCCTCTCTCCATTTATTCCACATTATTTATAACTTTGTTCCATCTTACCTAAACTTATTTCACCTTATTCTACCTTATTTCTATCCTTCCAATCGAACAAGAATATTATCTTATTCTAATTTATTCCCCGCCTTTATTCACGTTTAAGCACACCATAAGTGAGATTTTGATGCAAAGATGTGATTTTTTTTCATATAAAATTACTCATTTTTAACTGTAGAAGAACCTCATTTTTATTTATATTTTATATGTGGTGTGTATCTATATGTACATGTATACGTATATATGATAATGGATACGTATATACGATAGTTAGGGATGGGATTGGGCTGATCCGGCCCAGCTCGAAGCTCAACCCAAAAAGCCTGGCCCGGCCCAAGCCCAAATGAACATTGGGCCGGGCTTGGGCCCAACATTTAGGCTCAAAATATTTTTGGGTCGGGCTCGGGCTTGGCTCGGCCCAGCCCGACTCGGCCCAAGGGCCCGAACCCTTCCCATATCCTACATGCCTGGAAACTCTCACCTATTGCATGCACACTCTGTTCATGTATCCTGTCTTCATACAATGTTTATAAATCAAGAAAGTCTCGTGTGGGACATATGAGTTGATGATCATAGTATTTCTATTGTGAATTAATTTTCCTTAATTAGTGTATGATTTAGATTCTGTTGGTTATTCTTGAATTATTAGTGTTTATTTTTTCCATCAGAATATTTTCTATTATTGAACCTTTACCCAATATGGGCATTATGCCATTTTTTAACATGCAGTGCCTAGTGCACCTGATGTTGTTAATTATGTAAGTTTGATTCACTCTTTCAATTTTTGTAATGAGAGACGTTTATGGTATCTAATATTGAGTGCACTTGTATAAAATGAGAAATCATCTCCAGTAGAATTGAATTTTAGTTGTTTCACAATTATTATGGCATTTGTTATAAACATTTTGGGCTCGTCTAACTTGAATTGAGATTGACTTTAAACAAAAATTTAAAGTTAATAATTTATAATGGGTGGAATGGGACGGTCCGGTCCAAGCTCGGCCCATAAGAATTGGGCCGAACCTAGGTTTGGGCCGAACTAAAAAAAATTTAGGTAGACCCCCAACCTCGCTAATGATAGTGGATTGGACCATCTAGGGTTTTAGGGCATCTTCGGATTCTCTCTTGCTATATAGCTCGAATTCCGCACCATTTTCTTCCGAAGCGAAATCGAAATCTGTGACCAATGCTGGACATCAACCTCTTCCGCGTGGAGAAGGGTGGCGATCCCGAACGCGTCCGCGAGTCGCAACGCCGCCGCTTCGCCAGCGTCGACGTGGTCGAGGAGGTCATCCGCCTAGACAAGGAATGGCGCCAACGTGAGACCAATCTTGATATCTCTCGTTTTGGCTCCTTAGTGACTAAAATGAAATCTTTGTGTGATGTTTTGAGGCGGGTAATGCGAAATGAGTTTTTTTAGTTGGGTTATTGTTTATGAAGTTAAAAGAATTTTGATTGGTTATAGGCAGAAATTGGAGTGGAAGATCAGGGGGATAAAGGCTGAATCTCTGAGGCGATCGGGCGATAAATGAAGTTTTTTTAGTTGGGTTTGTGATTTTGAAGTGAATTAAAATATATAGTTTTGAATTTGGTTGGTTCTGCGGAATTGGAGTAGAAGACCAAACTAAGCGGATGAATGTGAATGTGGTTCTATATACTATTAGACGTGCATGCATGTAATATACTATTGATCTAAGGTGTCATATAGTTTTATTTAAACGGAGATTTTTAGTAGAAGCAGGTAGTTCTTGGTACTTTTGATTCTCAGAAAATGGATTTATCTGGAAATGTGGTTTTGATGATCGGTCAGATTGGTAGGTCATGATGAAAAATTTGTGGCCACTTATACTATTCGGTTCATGCTTAAAAGTTAAGAAGGATGCATCACGGAGGCAGATTATTTTGAGCACTCAATATGACATTCGCATGGTTATCATTTTTGTTGATATAAGCTGCTAGTTAGCTGCAGATGACCTCACAATCATGTGAATAATTTCTTCCGAAAGAAAATCCATGTGAAAAGCTTACCTCACTGAATACAATTTTCTTTCAGTAAGAATGGTACAAGAGTCCTGAAAAATTCGGGACAAGAACTATGATCTATATTTAAGTTAGAATTATTCAAGTTGGTAAACCCATGTTGTGACTCGATTCCTTGAAGTCCTTATGGGTATTCATGGAAATGTCCATACCTTTGAAGTCCAGGAGAGCCTCGATCCGAGTGAAATTGGCAAACATATTTTCCTTTTATTTGGATACTACTTGTGTAAACCTTAATGAGGTTAAATTTGATATTGTTGGCTAGGAATCGAACACGAATAAGATTTAGATTGTCTTCTATGCCAATGAATTATAGAAATCGGGCTGAAAAAGGAACTGAACTGGATACCACCATTTTGGAAGTCAAGTTAAGTCAGCATCTTTGTATTTTGAAGGTCAATTTGAGCTGGAGAGTCTCAGGAAGGATTTCAACCGAATCAATAAGGAAGTTGCCCGCCTCAAGATAGTAAGTTGTTAACATTGGTTAATCTCTTAATCAACTATTTCTTTTAAAAAAACTGTTTTTTTTTACAATTTCTTTTGGTGATTTAAGAGGGTTTTTGTTTGTGTGGTATAGTCTGGTGATGATGCAACTGAGATGATAAGGAGCACAGATGAGAACAAGATTCAAGCAGCTGCAAAGGAGGCAGAGGTTCAGGAGGCAAAGTTGGCACTGGACAAGAAGCTGGAGGGCATTGGAAACCTTGTTCATGACTCTGTTCCCATAAGTGATGATGAGGTATGCTGAGTGGTGATGTTATTTTGTGTTTTTGTATCAGTTTTGTGCAGCATGGTCTTTTCTTAATACAACTATGATGTTTTTCACTTTAATCACTTATGTTGTTATGCCCCAGGCGAACAATGCTGTTATCAGAACATGGGGGGAGAGGAGAACGGACGAGAAATTGAGGAATCATGTGGAGCTTGTAGAGCTGCTTGGCATTGCAGACCTGGTTAAAGGTACGCTTGCTAGGAAGTTTTTTCATGCTGAAATTGTTTTCCTTGTCACCGAGTTTAATATAATTGAGTACACATATGCGGCTTCTCATAAAAAAGGAATACCCTTGCAGAACATAGTAACAACCATATGGTTCTTGATGGGCCTCCTGTTCTCAATCAAGTACTTTTTCTTTTAGATGTCTTTTATAATTGAGAGTTTATTATTGCACATTACTTCTTTAGAATATGGTCTCATAGTTGACAGGAAAAATGAGCATGTCAAACTTTACCGAGCATGTCAACTTGGACATTATAGCCTATAGATATCCGGGACTGGGGAGAGTTTTCCAAGGAGATCCGATCAATCAATACCACTTCTATGAATATGGTCTAATATATTTTGTTTTTTATGGATATTTAATAGCACACCTTTACTAGCAGCCTAGCAGCTAGATATCAACCTATAGCAAAACAGAAACCAGATTCTACAGCATTTCTATATGCTGAGGTGATTTTAAATATTATGGATGAATACCTACCTAAGGTGTCCATCCATCATTTCATTTTAAAAAATGTATATGTTGAAGCCATTTTTGTGTTAGATTGGCATATTATATTATTTCCTATTTTGAGTGCTCATTACAGATATGATATTGAAAGCAATCTATTTGTAAAAGCATTATGGTTATCGATTGTATTCATTTGATTTTGATTTTCATCCATCCGACTCCAATTTTGACAAAGTGTAAGGTCGACTACTCACAGGTTGAAGGCATATTGCAATCGATAAATGCCAATATGAAATGAAATTAACTGATATGACTTTTGTAACTTGGGTTGTTCATTTTGTATTGTAGCTGTATTGTGATAATTATTATTCAAAAGAATCCGGCTTAATTTCATTTCTATTATTTAGTACCATTTAATTATGTAGCAGATATTATTAAGTCAGTTGTATGCTACCTATTACTATCTCTTTTATTCTACTGCAAGTTATCCATCAATTTCATGATGGTTTCTATATTATCTTCTAAAAGATCAAAGTTGATTATTAGGTGCCAATGTAGCTGGAGGGAGGGGGTTTTACTTGAAAGGTGCCGGCACCCTTCTTAATGTGGCTTTGATAAGATACGGCTTGGAATTTTTGACGAAACGTAACTATGAACCAATGCAAACTCCATTTTTTATGAGGAAAGATATAATGGGAAAGTGTGCCCAGTTATCTCAATTTGATGAAGAACTCTACAAGGTAAATGTAATTCCTTTTTTGCAAATGCCAGCAAGCGTAATCTTGAAGTATAATTTTATTTTTTTCTAGCATCTACTTCCTGATTGCATTTTGGACAATGGGCTTTCTAGATTGAAGCTATTGGGTTCTGACTATATTATGAATTTCGGGCTTCCCATAATTTGATTGGAACCTAATTATAGAATGTGTTAAAGTGAGCTTTAAGTTTTCTACCTAAAAAGATAAGATCAAATTGCCAATGAAAACTGCAGTTTCCCATTTTCCGTGTGCTACTATATGTTAAGCCAATCATTCCTAATTTGGGCACTTTGGTTTGGGAGCTTTCACATTTTCAAATTCAACTTAATATATAACTTGTTAATTACTAGGTGATATGAGCACCTGTTTTTTCTAATGATTGCAATTAAATAGGAGTTGCTAAAAAGTTAAAAATGTTCATCTGTTGTCATATATGTTATGTTATATCTTCAAGTAGCAGCTATTTGCCGACTTACCTAAATAATGTATGACTATCTGAATGAATGTTCAACAAATTTAGATGGGTGATATCATTATGGTACTGATCTTAGTCATTTGTTTGTTTCTTCATTTTTTATGTGACATTACGAAAAAGAAAAGACGGCCTTGGAAAAAAAAGAAAAAGAAAAAATGGAACTAAATTTTGCCAGTGGAGAATGGAAGAGATTGTCGTTTTCCCTCAATCATATTTCCATTCATTGACTTCGTGATGGATCACTGGAAAGTGGAAAAAATTGCGTGGGCCAACACCGACGAAGAGAATGGCTGCTAGCTCGAAGTCATTGTGTTTGTTCTTGTTGAAGTAATGATTCAGACCTAGGAATGAGCAAGCTGTAAGGAGGAACTTGGTACCAGAAATGGCGGCCAATATTCACAAAGTGTTGGATGAGTGTGATCTCCTGAATGAGGAAAGGGCGGTGAAGACCAGGGAGTAAGACATCGTGTGGAGCGACTATGAGAAAGTTGAGTTATGAGAAAGTTGAGTTAGACTAGAGTCTGAGGTCAATTCTGAAGAGGCTAAAGGATGGGAATGGAAATAGGAGATTCTTTTACTTTTATACTGGCGATATGAGGCATGGGCATATGATCAAATGTCTATTGGTTGGAACTGAGGCAGAGGGAAAGCATAGATTAGGGCTTCTTTGGCATCCCATTTCAAACAATTTATAACTGAGGGGAAGTGGGGTGGGTTTTGAGTGTGGTGGGGATTTGGTGCATGTGGATTGACACTTGAGGTTGCAAACTGTCTAGTGAGGGTGGTCATTTGGGAGGTGATGGCGGGTATTAAGTCTTTGAAACAAGAAGGTATCTCGGGTCCATATGGCTTTTTGGTTATGTTCTACATAGATTTCACGAGTCTAGATAGGAAGGAGGTGATGTCGATAGTTCAGGAGTACTAAATGTGGGGGTTGAGTTTTTTTTGAAAATTAAACCGGTGTTAACCCAAACTCCATTTATAATCAAGTATAATGGCTACAGAAATTTGTTCCAAGATGCAACGAGCATATGTACATGTGCCACTATGTTCTCAACTTACCATCTCTCCTCTTAAAAAACCATCATGTTTTGCCATCTAGACGGTCAAAAGGATTGCCATTTATTTAGCTCTTTCAGATGAGATTGATACACAAACACCAAACTCCTCCCAGAAATGTTGTTTAGCATTATAGGAATTCCACCCACCACCCAATGCTCTGCTCCAGACCTCCATGGTAGAAAACATTAAAAGAAACAATGGTTAGGATCCTCTCTCTCCTCGTCACAAATATACAAGAGACGATGAGTCAGGGAAAGAAGAAGCCATGGAGGTTCTTTTTATGAGCCTTCATCTTCTAAGCCATGAAGACTCTTTTTACGAGCCTTTATCTTCTAAGGAACCAAGTAAAAATTTTCTCCTTAAAGGGTGCCTAACTCTTCCACGTAAGTATGCAATCTTTTTTCATCTTCATATCTCTCATTGTAAATTGCGAGAGCAGGGGCTTATAAGCTTGCTTTAAAGTGAACCCATCGTGATAGATCCAGTGATCCAGGCCAATGGTGGGACCCCAATGAGCACAAGCTTGATCAATAATTGCCAAAAATCCATGCTTTTTGGTCTGAAAGACCATCTGGTAAGCTCGGGACACAAACACCTTTACATGTCCTTAGAGAGGACCAGCAATCCACAACCAAGCCCATTTGCATGAAGCTAGAGTGAACAACCTCGAGAATCTATCGTGTAATGCACCATGATCCATCCAATCATCTTGGGCAGAACAGAAGTAGAAGCCACCTAACTTCCGCAAATGAGGAGTAGCATCCATCATAATGTAGCAAATGCCCTTCCAGAAGTTTGGGATACAACATCTCGTATCACAATATAGCATAGCAAATGCCCATCATAGCGTAGCAAATGGGGAGCAACATCCATCATAGCATAGCAATAGCATATCAACTTAGGTTACAAATTGGGGTTGAGCTATTTAATAGTTTTTTTTCTTTTGCCAAAGAAGACCAATGCGGAGATAATAGAGGATTTTGACAAACTGTTTGTATGAGGTGGTTGGTTACATCGTCATGGTGTTGAGTGCATTCACTAACGGTTGTTCCATCTTGGGGGACTTCTTGGTAGCTTCTGAGGTGGTTGCTTAATGTGAGAGACGCCAAACACAAGTTTCTTGAAAGGTGAGTTTCAATCATGCCTACGATACATTGAGGTGTTCTTTAATCCAATCTATTCTCAAGTAGAGGGAATTTTTCAGTTAGATGGATGGTGTGGATGAAAAGATGTGTGACTAATATATCTTTTCACTCTTGTAAAGGACTAGAATCTTGGAGTCAATCACAATGGGGTGTCGAGCAAGGTTATCTGTTGGCACCTTTTTATTTGTGATTGCAACAAACACATTGGTAATATTTGCTATGAATATTTGTGCCATGGATTAATCATACTACAATTTCTCTCTTTTTTAGTATTTATATGATATCATTTTTTATCAAGGATCTACACCTTTTGATGGAGCATCGTATGAAGGGACGGTCTTCGAAGGTGCTATTGTGGGGAGTAGGGGTCTGGTTTTGTTGAGATCATTGATTTATTGTTTTCAATGCCAATCTATTATGTGTTTGCTTTCATGATTTCTACTTAGGTTTCTTGAAGGATGAGCGCCTTGTGAAAAAGATTTCTATGCTATTGGGAAAATATTGTTGCTCACTGTAATGCTGTGCACAATTTATGGACCTCTAACTGATGTGCTTTATGGTTACATAATGAATATTTTGGTGTGGTGACTCCCGCCTTGGGAGGGCTCCCCCTTTTTTCTAGTCAAAAAAAGTAAGGAAATGCCTTTTGTGAGCTGGGCTGATGTTTGCCCGTCAATGATGAATGGGGAGCTTGGATCAAAGAATCTAAGAGTATGTTTCTTGACTCTTCTTTCGATGTAGGTGTTGTGATTACTCAATAATGGGGATGGATTTCTGGAGAGCAGAGTTTTTCCTTGTCATGGTCGGACCTAGGAGTTGGAAAAATATATGAGGTTGCCACCTTGACTATTGCTTTTCATGAAGGGCGTGATCAAGATGAAATCATATATTACTAACTTTGTAAAGCTGTAATTGGGGGATTGAGCTATTTATGCATGAGTTGTTCAGTCCTACATTGTTGAGTGGTAAGAATTGCTTATGTTAATGGATTATAATATATATATATATATATATATGGGAAAGGGGAAGCTGAGCCGGGCGGTGCAGCCAATTGGCTGCACCCGGCCTCCGAACCGTCTGATCGAACTCCTCTTGCACCGTTCGATTGATTCCCCCGAATCGAGCCCCAACGCAGCCCGCGCGGTTCCTCTCTGAATCCCTCTGTCCCCTCGCATCCCCCTCCGCCCTCCCTCCCCCCGCCTACCCTTCTCCTCCTCCCAACTCTCTCCCCCACACGGGCAAAACCTTCAGCGAAGACCTACTCCTTGGCAGTGAGGATTCCACATGTCGTTCCTTTGTAAGAATGCTCCCGCCTCGTTAGCCATAGCACCTTGCTGCTTTCCCTATGTCTGCAGCTGCGATCAGACCGGCACCCCTTTTTGGTGTTTGGGATACCCACAAACCATTCTGAGTGATTTTCCTAAGGATTGTTTCTCCAAGAATGGCATGACATATGATTACAGTTTATCAAAAAAGGCCTATCAGAATGACGCGAAAAATGATGCTAAGGAACTGTAACCCGAACCATTCTGAAATTGTTTGTTATGTCACTTACTGAAAAAAAGGAGAATTGCCCTGCAAAAACCTCCTATCCCTTCACGAGCACTCGCTCGCTGACCTCCTCCCTTGCGAGGCTTGAGCATCGGACACGAGTATGCTCCGCAGAAGGTAAATGTTGTGGTGAGAATTGGTGCCGCTACCAAGTCCAATCCGCATGCTAGAATATTAGCCCTCCCTTGCAAAGGACTTGCCGATGTCTTTGTCGAGTTGATCACAGACTATCCTCAGATTGCATAGGTCGTGCTTGAGGAGGAGGCACTCGTGGTGATGTGTAGATACAAAACAACCGATTATCAGTCAATTTTCATCTGTAACATCACGGTTTTTATGCTGTTTATGTTCAGGAGTAATCGATCCAAATTGATGGTGAACTAGAAATATGTGTTGTATATTTTTTACAAAATGAAATGGACTCGATGTTAGATTGTAATTTTTGCCATTTAGTTTGTAAAAAAAAAATTTGTTCAGCACAGAATCAAGACTTACTGTGCAACATAGGAAACTTGATTATTCACATTGGATGTGTTTAGATAAAAAATAAACTGACAGTAATGTTGCATAAAACATGCTTTATGGAATCGTCATTGCAACAAAAATCATAATGCATTATACGTGAACAAATCAGTAGGAACGATGAAAAGAGATTCACCATTGCACAACAATACCATGACTATTGTTAAGCAATGTGTAGAAAATGCAATAGACATCTGTTCAGTAAATCTCTGTGACATGAATATGCTCAATTCCTTTTCTACTTTATATTCCATAAGCATCACATTATGGCATTGTTTTGAGATCGATCTTATTAAGGCCGGTGATTTGATTACAGTTCCTTAGCATCCTCTGTTCACGTCATTCTGATAGGACTTTTTTGATAAACTGTAATCATGTGTCATGCCATTCTTGGAGAAACATTTCTTGGGAAAATCATCAAAATGGTTTATAGGTATCCAAACACCAAAAAGGGGTGCTGATCCGATCGCAGCTGCAGGCACGGGGAAAGCAGCAAGGTGCTACGGCTAAACGAGGCAGGAGCATTCTTACAAAGGAACGACATGTGGAATCCTCACTGCCAAGGAGTAGGTCCTCGCTGAAGGTTGTGCACGTGTGGGGAGAGAGTTAGGAGGAGGAGAGGGCGGCGAGGAGAGGGAGCTTGGAGGAGGAGGGCGACGATGAGGGGGGCACGCGGTAGGGAAAGCAGGGCGACGGAAGCAGCAGGGGCGGAGGGGATGCGAGGGGACGGAGGATTCGGAGAGGAACCGCGGGCGCTTGGGGCTCGGTTCGGGGGGAATCAATCGAACGATGCAAGAGGAGTTCGATCAGACGGTTCGGAGGCCGGGTGCAGCCAATTGGCTGCACCACCCGGCTCAGCTTCCCCTTTCCCTATATATATAACCTCACACCCCTTGTATGTTTTGATAAAAAGTGAATAGAAAATATAGCCCTTGGAAGCTTTCTCATAGTTTGATCCCACTCGTTAGGGAATAAAGTTTCGCTAAATCATGTTTTGTTGTTGTTCTCGTTCTACATTTTGTATTTCATATTTTCACATGATATCAAAGCAAGTTGACTTTGAATTCATCTTCGATATTAGATTTATTTCAATTATTGTTTTCAGCATGGAGAGTTCTAGCTGAACGTGGTTTGACTTGGCTCAAAATTTTATTTTATGATATTTGACGAAGCAAGAAAATGCTTGAAGAATGGAGGAGAAGCATCGTGGTGCCTCTTTATAAGAATAAAGGAGATCTTAAAAAATGTTCGAATACAGAGGTATCAAGCTAATAAGTTATACTATGAAAATTTGAGAACATGTGATCGAAAAGAAGACTGAGACAAGTTTCCAAAGTAAAAAGAACCAATTTAGATTCATGATTGGGTGCTCAACTATTGAAGCCATTCACTTATTGAGAACAATTGAGATTTACATGGCTAAAAGGAAGAACCTCTGTATGATTTTTGTTGATTTGGAGAAGGTTTATGATTATGTTCCACGAGAGATATTGTGGAGAGTTTGAAGAAGAGACAAGTACTTGTTCTATACATTAACCCCACAAAGGATATGTATGATAAGGCTTCATCTTTCGGAAAATCTATCCGCCTATAAAAATGAATGAAAATATGAAATACGAAATACAAAATCAAGAACAATAGCAGAACATGGTTTTATGTGGAATCCTACTCCCTACGTATTAAAATGAAACTAACTGGAGAAAGCTCCAAGGGCTAGGATCCTATCACTTTTTCTCAATGAGTACATAGGATGTGTGGCTCTTTTACTATAACCCCACTAACATAAAGCAAGTCTCACCACTCAACAATGTATGACTAAACAACTCCCACACAAATGACCCAATTCACAATTCTTTCAAACACTCTCCCTCAAGCCGGAACATGAAATGCACCCCTTAGACAATAGAACTCTCAACCATTATTTTTAAAAAGCGTGCCTCGAGGCGAGAGGCATAAGCCTCGAGGCATTTTTGACAAAAAGTGCCTCGAGACTTAAGCCTCACCCATAAGTTTTGAGGCGTGAGCCTCAAGGTACTGGGAGGCGTATGAGGCGGCGATGCAGTTGAGGCGAGGCGGAGGCATAAAGCCTCAAACGTGGGCTTTTTTTACTTTTGGGTCATGTGCAAACATTATATATTTTTATACTAATGTTTTGTTTCCATGTTAAACATTGTGTATTTCCATGAATAGGTCCATACAAAGAGAAGAGATTGCTCGAAACAACCGAAGCTCGATGATATTGTATACATCATATTCAATTTATCATATTACATCCACACATACTAGTTCTATTATACACAACGTACACTATTATGTTTGAATCATAATAAATTTTTATACTAGTTACAAGTTTGCAACTTGATGTTGGTATTTGATTTTTCTTAAAATAGTTATCACATATATGGAGAAGCATGGTTCAAAAGAAACACATGGAGTAAAATAATTATTTCATTTTTTTGTGAATAGCGAAAGCAACCACACACAAATAATGACCTAATATTAGTTTTTCTTAACTTCGATGCTTTCATCGCTTATATATGTTGAAAATTATTTTTGAATATGTTTTTGGTAAAACTTAATATTATTATATAAGTTTTAATGTATTTTGCTTACTTTTAATTTTTCTTTTCAAAAAATTAAGGCTTGTGTCTCGCCTCACATTTTAGGAAACACCTCAGACCAACTTGCATTTTTTTAAACTTGCTCTCGACACGAGTTTTGACTCGTAAAATAAATCAGCATTTGGTTGAGATTAGTTTAACAAATTTCTCTTCTCCACTATAATTTAATATTATTTAATTCATCGCGACACACAAGCCAAGTACATTCTCTCAAACGTAACTCTCAAATAATAAGCCGGATCTTCTTATGCTTGAGATACGAGGAATATGTTACTGTTGTTGGGCTTTTGAATGCTTTGGATATGGAAGACAGAATCGGGCCTCTTCGACTGAGGACCCCTGTGAGTGATGCCATCATATGAAGATCTGAACAATGGACTCACATCATGAAGCTGTTGCAAAAGGTTTCTCTTAAAGAGAGCCTCGAACTGGGCCTCTATTAGAAACCAGCTAAGAGATTGAAATCTCTACTATGGAGCCCTCATAAATCTCTCCCAACAGAACCACTATTATAAATCTTTGTAATGTGTGGTGCGCATTCAGACTCTAAGCTCGACACATGAATCATGAGCATGTAGACCTCTTCATCGACACTCTCCTTATCTCCCATCATGTGTATTGGGATATAAATTCTATCAAAACTTCTCCCCTTTCCCCCCTCTCTTTTTTCCTCCCGTTTTTTTCAATTCCCCGTGTTTCTTCTTTTTAACCATTTCCCCCCTCAAAATATCACATCATGACTTACGGTCTTTTTGTTGGCTTGTTAAAACATGTTCTCGTTAATTAAAATCAATCCATACATCAGGCGATCTTGGCCCATATGGGCCCAAAATACATAATTCATATTTTTTTCACCACTATTTTTTCCAACCGTTCGGATTTTTTGAACTTTTTTATATTTCAGATCTTCGTTATTTTTCCACCAATGGTTTTTTCAGCCATATCTCTTTATGTTTTCTTTCTTCATATCAGCACCCTTTTTCATAGTCATTCACCATTTTTGAGTTGCAAGCAGCTGGCCCTATTGGGCCGGCCCTTTTTTTCTTTCAACGCCTTTTCTTTTGCTTTTTTTAATATGTTGCAGAAACTGAGACCCATAGACCCGAATGAAAGAAACAAAAAAAAGAATAACAAAAGAAAGGGTAAATTATAAGAAAAATGGCCCCGACTATGCCTCGATTTCCAACTACATGCTTCATTTTTCAAATGTAACAAAAAGGTCTGGTCGTATTTTCGTATCTCAAATATAGACTTCTGTAAGATTTCACGACTCTTTTATGTTGACATTAAACACTAAAGTTGAAATTTCAGTACCATCTTTGTTACATGTGGAAAAATGAGACCGCAATTGGAAAATGGAGGCATAATTGTGGCCCCTTTCTGTAGATTTACCCTAGAAGAATTGACCTTTGAAGTCCGCCAGTAGAAGAAACACATACCATATCTTTTTCGTGGAATAGGGTTTATGGATAACTTAAAGTTGCAGTGTCTCCATCGCCGTCTACGCTAGTCGATTGGAGTTACTTGTGCCATTGCGCCTCACGGTTGCCTTCATTCGCATCATGGTGCCTCATGGTTGCATGCTCACTGATGTTTGAGCTCTCTCCTCATGCTATGGTTAGGGCTTTCCATGGGAATTCATCTCGTCGATGAGAGCTGTTGATCGCAAAGCTGCTTTAGAGAATCCATCACCTTTAAAACTCTCGCCATCATGCAACACCCACGTTCACCGGTACCTGCATGTGGCGAGAAGTGCCAGAGATGCACCAACATTGCTTTGTCATCTTTTCACACGCTGCCTACACATATCATTTTAGAAAGAAGCCCATGCATATAATCGTGCACTATTTTTTTGATGGTGTACTCGATTTGAGAGTGTTGTCACCTGCAATCCTCTGTATAATTTAATAGTGACAATCACCTCACTTCTGATCATCTTCAAGCTTCGCCTCTTTGTTTGCATGGATAGGCTTATCGAGCCATAGCTTCACCTTCATTCTAGCGCCCTCAATGCTTTGATATGATACCGCATCATCTCCGCTACTAGGGATTGAAGAACCCTAGCAATGATAGCGGTGAGTGTCGCCATTCTGGTCGCATAACATCACCTTCTTTATCTCTTTCTAACCTTCCGAAGAGGGGTCCCAACAACATCATTGTCACTCTTTGTGGTGTTCCTCGCAGAAGTCGATATATCTTTAATACACAAACTTGCAGAACAAAAATTCACACATTGAACTCGGAGAACTTGGATAGAAACAACTAAATTAAATGGAAAAGCCTTCTCCCACTTTAAGTAGGATTGGCTACATGAATTCTTATCAAATTCATGTTGAAAATAATCATCAACAACAAAAGCCTTTTTCCACATTAAGTAGGATCGTCTACATGGATTCTTTGCCCCCATTCAGATCTATCTTGGGTCATTCCTGGGCTTAGATCCAAAAATTAATATCCCTTCAGATAGTCTTATTCCAACACTTCTTGGACCATCCTCTCCCTCTCTTAACCGGCTCAACATCCCAAAACCCGCATCTTCTAACTAGTGCATCAGCCGACCTCCTTTGCAAATGGCATGTTAAAATAAATAAATACGCAAGCGAATCGATAATTAGTGACAAAAATCAAACATAAACATCTTGTTTATGTGGAACCCTACTTCCAAAGGAGCGGGATGAAATCACGGTAGGACTCAAAGGGCTAGATCTTCCATTGCAATTTCTCAATGAGTACAGGGGGTGTGGGCTTACTTATATAGCCCCACAGACAAACCAGAGTCCAACCATCTTAATTAGTTTCCTCTCATCTTATCCTCTATTGGAGCTATACCAACTTTCCTTATGATTGCATCATTCCGTATCTGATCTTTACGCGGATGAGCACACATCCAACATAGCATTTTCATTTCTGATATTGCCGTTCCTAGCATATGTTTATGGTTCGCACGCTAACATTTAGATCCATAGAGCATAGCGTGTGTCTTGGCTGATTTGTAAAAATTTTCTTTGATTTTCAAAGGAATTTTCTTATCACATATAACAGTAGATTGTTGCCATGGCCGGTCCCAAGCCCGGGTAAATTGAGGAGGGTTGCACGTTAGGTAGTCGACAACCAATGCAAGAGAGACAATTCCTAAATAGTGTTCTTCTTAATAATATTATTTAGGAATTTGTCTTAAAACAGTCCAGATCTTTTCAACATGAATTGAAGCAAATATTTAGATTTCGTTGAGGCATTCCCTACTAGCGACACATTGCGTCACCCGAATGCAATCAGAAGCTGGCAAGGGTTGCTACATCATTGCCAGGATGTAGTTCAAAATTTGCAAGGGCTCTCGCATGAGGAACACATGCGAGTAAAAAGCTAGTTCCGCTGCATTGCTGCTCGGATGCAGTCCAAAATTTGCAAGGATTGTCGCATGATGGTTACATGTGAATAACGACGTTAGTCCAAAAGAGGTTGCAAAGGAAGATGCGGATGGGTAGTTGGGACATTGGCACTTTGACTGGAAAATCGATGAAGATTGCATGGCCTCAAATTTCAGCGAAATTCGGTCGAATTTCTGTCGAATATCGATATCCAGTCGAAATCGAAATTCGGCCGAAATGATCGAAATGACTGAAATATGGGATTCCTAGTAAAAAATGACTGAAATGATCGAAATTTCGATCGAAATTTGACCGAAATTCCATCGAAATTCTATTTTGGTCGTCACCGAAATGGTGACAGAAACCGACATTTAAGGCCTTGGAAGATTGTAGATACGATGGAAAGAAGAAAGATTCAGATACTATCTCCAAGAGACAAATGGGTTAGAGAGAAAGCAAGAGGGATTGAGAAGACGTGCTTTAAACTTTGGTATTCATGTAAAGATAATGACATAAATGATATTAAAGTGGTTGTTCGTAAGGATTTGAAGGATTGTGTGGTTGAGGTGCAAAGATTCAGGGATCGGATTATTTTGCTAAAACTAATGCTCGAAGAAGAAAGTTTGAATATCATCTCAGTTTATGCATCGCAAATTCGTTTAGATGAAGGATTAAAGAAGCTTTTGGGGAGAATTTGGATAAGATTATGCAAGGAATCCCACAAAGAGAGATGATTTGCCTAGGTGGAGATGTTAAGGGACATATGGAAATGGTGCTTCAAGGTATGCTAGTGTTCATGGAGGCCATGACTTCGAGAATAGAAATGAAGAGGTAAAAGTCATTTAGATTTTTTTAATAGCTTATAATCTTTTCATTTAAATATTTTCTTCAAGAAGAGGGAGGGACATCTAATTACTTATAAGAGTGGCTCGACTAGAACACAAATAGATTACTTTGCGTTGATGTTTATATTCTGGGTTTTCTATTGAAACCTTAATGTTTTCTACATCGCTCCTGAAGATCATATTCATCATTCGAGGGTTTCATATGAAACGTAATTCTGGAGTCATCATACAGTATGCAACATCGTCATCAACGAGTCCTTCCTCCTCGGCATCCAGCAGCACAAGAACTCTTGGAAGGTGGCATGCCGGGATCAGGGCGGCTTCCTCACGATCCGCATCTTCCAGGCGGTGCCCTAGCCGCTCGATTATTGTTCAAGGCGGAGCCCGATGCTCCAGCTGCTCCTCCAGGCGATGGCGACACCCCGCCTCCTCGAGCATCTTTAGCAGGAGGCACACCGTCCAAGCTCGAACGCACAGGCGGCGTGATATCTTCGCGTTCTTCCTCGCGGCCTCCAGATGCCCTCCATGCGACATCTCTAGGCGAAAGAGAACACCCCTCCAGGCGCTCGTGCTGCCCCCTTTGCTTTCCTTCATCTTGACAATATCAAGAGATCATGGGAGAGGAAGCCTTCCGCCCCCAGCGGTGACACTTCCTCGATCTCTTGCACTAGGTTGTAGAGCCCTATTCTTGGCGGCACCACCCTCTTGCTGGCGGAGTTCCATCACACAGGCGACGCCCTCCAGGATCAGGCGGAGCCCTTGTCGCATCGGGTCAGAACGCAAGAGGCGGCCACTCCTTCCTTTCTCCAGATCCATGACGACACACCTCCTTCAAGCAGCTCCAGGCGTTGCCAACTCCTTGTGTGCGTCATCTCTCACAGCCACATCTCCAGGGTCCAAGCGCATCTCGATGGTGCTCCTCCGGTTCTCGGCGGCGACGGCAAGAGCATGACCTCCCTCATCGAGGGCGGCACACAAAGTGCAGGAGACCCCCCAATTGAGACCGACATGCGAAGAGGGTTCCCAGGAGGAACCCTAAATAAGAAAAGATGGGCCCAAGTGGCCGTGCGTTGTAAAAAAACAAAAAAAAGAGAAGAACAGAGAGAGACGGGGGCCCGGTTTTCAAGCCCATTTGGGTTGTGAAAAAAACGTATGAAAAATGCAAAAAAATGATGAAAGTTGAGTCGGTTATTAAAAAAAAGGAGAAAATAGCCAGAAAAAAATTGTGAAAAAAAGAAACAAAAAAGGGAAAAGTTGTACAAAAAGAATGGCTAAGTGATTCATTAATTCATGTTTTCCTCATTTTATTGTCTTCTCCTAACTTTGTTGATGTTACTATTTTCCGACAAGTATGGAAGAAAAGGGGAGTATTATGTAAAGTCACATGCTATAGATTCTGATTCTCCAGTCCAGAAGTCAATCAGATTTCCAGACTCTACAGTTTTGCAGATGAAGATTCTCCATGCGCAGTTTCAGACTCGATGTTCAGATTTCGAGTCCACATTGTGATACGCAGTTTCAGACTCGACGATTGGTTCCGAGTCCTCTTTCAGATGTGCACATTTATGCCATCATTGTTTGTGGTCCCCATCATTCTTGTTTTGTCGGCCAGGGTTTTCATGTGATCCATATGGACTCCAGAGTAGAGATCCCATTCCCTATGCCATGTGGGCTAGGGTTTTCATGTGGTTTCATAGGTACTCCAGATTAGAGTAGCATTCTTTGTGCCAAATGAGAGAGACCTAGTTCTCCTACCAGGAGATTTTTCGGACTCCATTCTCCAGCGACCGTGGACTCCGACGATGATTGCACTCCACGACTCTTTTCAGTTTGGCCCGCTCCTTAAGGAGTAGGGTTCCACGTTAAAATCATGTGTTGTATATTTCTTTATCTTTATTTCTGATACGCTTCCACAGTTCTATTTTCTAACAGATCTCAAAGGAATGATATAGTGTTTAGCCCCCTAGATCCCGTGGAAAGTACGTTGGTTCATTATGGGAGTAGTTGGGAAGGGGGTGACAATCCTCTCTGCTGAGTTTCCTAAGCTTTCAATGGATGGAATGAAGTTTTTTGAGGCTCGGATGGAATGAAGTTTGTGAATGATTATTTTGACATCAATATTGGTCTGCATCAATGTTTAACTTCGAGTCCATTCCTTTTTACTTTGATTATGGACGAGTTGACTAGTCATATTCATGATGAGATAGCTTGGTATATGTTATTCGTTGATGATATTGTGTTGATTGTTGAGATTAAAGATGGAATAATTGAGAAGTTTGAGGTTTCGAGACATGTAATAGAGACTAAAGGCTCGCTTTGATACCTTGTTAGAAAATAAGAATGCGGAAGTATATCAGAAATAAAGATAAAGAGATATAGAACATGGGATTTTAATATGTAACCCTACTCCCTAAGGAGCGGGATGAAACCGCGGAAGAACGCCTCAAAGGGTTGATGTATGCATTGCACTTTCTCATTGGATACATGGAGTGAGGGGCTTCTTATATAGCCCTCAGTGAGTCTCCATATCTCACAGACGGTAGATGTGGGACTAAACCACATGATGTGGTAAATGGATCCTGGAGTGATCCATTTAACCATCTACTACAAGAGTAACGCATAACCAAATACTCCAACAGGATCAAATTGACCAGATCACCTCACACGATCTAAACTACCACGCTTTCAAACAAATACCATGTCATTTCCATTTCTTTCTGCCCTCCCCAAATGTTTGTGAAAAAAATCTATGATGTAGAATCGAATCACGGTATGCCCAATTGATCCGAACTTTCAGGACACCATAAAAAATAAGTGCTTAATATCATCATCATCATCATTCTTGCGTAAAGAACAAGGGACATTGATCATAGTCGCCCACCTTCTTCTATAGGCCCTGGTAAGGATACGTTCCCTTCTCACCAGCTATGGTATGATACTATGCTGTTAACCTAATATGGGCCATGGTCTTCTACAAACATCTATAATCTCAAATGAGGATCAAATATACATTCCTCCCCTAAAAAATCCTCTTATTGTCCATCAATCCTTGAGCACCATTGTTGGCTCAAACTTATCAATCAAAGCTAACATACTTGTGTGATCGTTAAAACGAGCATATGAGAAAGGTGAGTGGTACAAATCCCTCCACATGCACTATTTGGAGACCAACAATCAACCCCAGGGTTATCCCATGACTGCCCTAGACTTGCTCCGTCCCCCTTCACTCCAGCACTTGTCCATGGACACTTTCGTTACGTCGCCTTGAGCAGAACCTCATTTAGGTCCTCCCTCTGGCCCTCCCCATTGCCTCCTCTTGCCTTTCCCTCTCCTCGCAGCCTCCACCACTACCTCTGACCCTTCCTGATCTCGTAAGCTGCACAGGGTGCCACCCCTTTTATCTGTTCTTCAGTATCAGTGTCGTCAGGTCAAAAAATTTCACGTTACCGCGTCTACCACCATATTCGTGTACTGAATCTAGTGCTTAAATTTCTGTCCTCATTTGCATTCACATAGCCTTTGAGAATTAGTTTGTTATGTGACCATTAATACCAACTAATTTATATTTGATATTGTTTATTATTACTGTTTATTATTGAGGTCAGAGCACCACTCCGTCCCCAGCATCAGGTACTCGATCCCGAGCGCATTGCGCACAGAGTGTACCGAGCAGAGGAGATTTACATGCTACCTGAACTCGGCATCGAAGGCGAGGCTGGAACCAGGGGTGCGGGAGAGGTTGACAAAGCATGAACCATAGTTGAAAGGGGTGGCAGTGGAGAAGTTGGAAGGGCCATGCTGGGCGAGGATCAAGAGATGGTGGTGTTCGCGGTGCTCATGACTAGTGATGGTGGACGCATCAACGGCATGGCCCTAGGTGGGGCGATGCTGCTTCATAAGAGCCACCATGCTGGCGATGTGTGTGTCTGCTATGCTAGTGTTTGATATCAATGCGAATCGCTGACCTGAAATACAATATCATCATAAACGAGCATTGAGTCGAGTTGATGACACAAACAACATTTTTGATGGAGAAGAAATTAGGGAAGAAGAGAGGAATGAGAAGAAGGGCGCGGCGCAGCTCGCGTGGTTGAGAGTAGAGGAATGGTTGAAAGGAGAAACTTTAGAAAAGAGACAAGAGGAGAGGGATAAGGGTGGAGGTACTCTCCGAACCAAAACTCATTCCATAAATAATAAGTTGTCTCACAATATGCTATTCACCCTTTATGTAGGGGTAAATTATAAAAATAGAAAGAGATAAAAACAAGATCAAATCAAACCTAGGTTGACTTCTTAAAATGACTCTAACTAATATCATCTACCGCAAATGTTGAGATTACAATCACAATCCCAATTTATTTAACATAAATAAAAATGGATGACTAAATTAAAATCAATTAGTGACGGAAAATCCTAGTTTGTCACATTCCCAAGTCCGTGATTGCCGTTCATGCCTTTTACGTTTTTAAATACGGGCTGTTATACTTACAGGGATATGAGAAAACATTTGAGTGTTTATGTAAATAGTATGTATGGTCATATGATTTCAAAATTTTAAGCTATTTATTTGTGCATTTTGATTGATTATTTATTCTTACTTTTTAGTAAATATGATCATTTTTCATTGATATTATATGGGTACCCCGGGTATCCATAACCCATTCACATAATTCAGGTATTCATTAGAATTGGGTACCCGTGGAATCAGGTAGGTTAATTCATAACCGGATAATGATGGGTCAAAGCGGGTTCTTTTGATCAACTGGGTTGGATACCTGCCCCATGCACACATGCTATTTGGGGCTGTTTGGAATCTGCAGACATGTTTCAACAAAATAAAAATCATAGAGGCTTCTACATCTTGGGAATATTGCTTATTTCCATTATCTTCCCAAATTCTTTCTTGCTAGCTACCTGCTGTTCATTTTACAGGTTACAGGTGAGGGGGATGACAAGTATCTGATTGCTACTGCAGAACAGCCATTGTGTGCTTACCATCTTGGAGATCGGATATATCCAGCAGACTTACCTATAAGGTATGCCTGTTTCATTGAGTGGTGGAGTAGATTCAGGATAATATTGACGTGACTTTTGGTTGAAAATGCAGATATGCAGGATATTCAACTTGTTTCAGAAAGGAAGCCGGTTCGCATGGTCGGGACACACTCGGTATTTTCAGGGTTCATCAATTTGAGAAGGTGGAACAGTTTTGTATCACGAGTCCAAATGGCAATGATTCATGGGAGATGCACGAGGAGATGCTAACGAATTCAGAGGACTTCTATAAGGAGGTGCGCTTGTGAAACCCAAGCTTGTTTTCTCGGTTTCTTGTAGTTAAAGTCCAACTTTTATCATAGTAAATCCGAAGGTTGATTTGTGAATGGATTGGGTTTGTACAGCTAAATATCCCATATCAACTCGTATCCATTGTTTCTGGTGCTTTGAATGATGCTGCTGCTAAGAAGTATGATTTGGAAGGGTGGTTCCCTGCATCAAAAACATATAGGGAATTGGTATCTTGTTCAAATTGCACAGACTATCAATCAAGGAGGCTGGAAATCCGTTTTGGGCAGAAAAAGGCAAGACCTTTTCTACAAGCCTTTTATTTCAAATGGGAAGATAAGTTTGGGTGTACTTTTTGAATTGAAATTTATTGGCCCTCTGCAGAATGATGAACAAGCCAAACAGTATGTTCACATGCTGAACTCAACTTTAACAGCAACAGAAAGGACAATCTGCTGTATTCTCGAGAACTACCAGAAAGAAGATGGTGTTGAGGTCCCTGCTGTTCTTCAGCCTTACATGGGCGGGACTACTTTCCTTCCTTTCAAAAATAAACCGCAAGAAACCGAAGCAAAGGCTAAGAAGCCAAAAGCCAAGGTCTCCTTTCCCCGTCCTACAAATTTTTTGCTGAAACCAAGATCATCTGGATCTGCCATGCTCTCTTTGTCCTCTTTGTCCCTTCCCATCCTATCTGCGCTCTCTTTGTCTATGTGTAGATGATTCTCCTGATTTTCCTTGTGACAGGGGAATGCTGTTCAAAAATGAGGTACTGGCAGAGAAGAAGCTTGAGTTGTCTTTTTTTTGCGCCAAGTAATTTAAAAGGTATTTGTACCAATTTTTTTAGCTATTCGAGTATCAAAATATGACATGACTAGTCTTATTCTCTACATTTAAGGTTATGTTTTATGTATTTTTATCGTTTTAATCTTGTAAGAGGACAGTTGTATGAAGTTCAATTTCACAATAGTTGTAGAGGACTCATTGAGATATCTCGCCGTGAAACCTTTCTTGAATTTAAAATGTTCTATTTCAATATCTTGTCAAATCTTGATGCAACTTGGAACTTTCAGTGAGTTTGTTACAACCATATCTTTCTTGTCTGTTGCAAGCATCCTTGCTAATGAAATGAATCTTAGTGTGACTTCCAGATTATGGACTCTTGCCTTCCGGGTTTATAAAAAGCAGTTGTAGGGGTGATGATGCAAATTGTGTAATTCTGGGCATCATCATACTGTGATATTTACTTACTGGGATGCCTTGTCTAATGAACTATATAACTGAATGTGAAGAACTGTAGAGTTAAATAGTTATTTTGTAACATTAAATTGCCATGCATAAAATCTGGCTCATCTAAGTTCATTTGGCTCAACTTGCATACCTTTTGGATCGAATGAATACTCATAGGGGACCCCTATAATGGTATGCCTAGTTCAAATGGTTTCGTGTACCAATATCTGGACCACATTTACATGTAGGCATTACACTAGATATTTTACTTATAAGCACTAATCTTTGGGGTTTAGGGAATAAGGTATATGAACAGTATTATTTCTCTTAAAAGAGTATGTATTCTAAATGACAAATTCACCATTTTAAGGACATTCACAATGATGTTCTTGAACAAGAACACAGCAACACTTTGTATCATTTATACGGTGGTGTGGTGACTCCCGCCTTGGGAGGGCTCCCCCGTTTTTCTTATTAAAAAAACACTTTGTATCATTTCCTCGTATTTCATCTAAACAATTGCTTGACCTATAAACTCAACAAATTGCCTTAACATTAGAAGTTGACAGTGGTGGGAAGATGATAGCTGATAACTTCACGGAGTTAACAACAAAGGATTAAGTTGGGTCCCCTTTTTGGTCAACTTGGTGAGTTGGCACACTCCTTTAAAATTATATGGTCTTGAATTTTTGGAGGTGATAGTGACAATTTAGGGGCCGGATTCGTTCCATGGGCCCTAATTGCATTCTTTTTTCTGGGAGCAAAATTTGTTTGGATTCAGCAAATTCCTGCTTTCCTCATTCTTGAGGTTATTATGGAAGAGTGTATAACCCAATGTATATTCCATGATATCAAACTTTTTTACTTTATCGTCTCTAGTTCCCAAATCAGATATACTTGAAAGCAATGGTTTAAATATCGATATCGGCTTCCATATCGACACCATGTCGATACGATATTTCGATTAAATTTCACCCATATCGACCAACATTTGTGAAGAAATGACGTGAAAAAGCCCTCATCGCCATATTGCTCGATATTTCGGTCCCACACCGAAATCGAAGTTCCGCTGATATTTCATGAAGTCTGAAACCCTGCTTGAAAGCAAAGAATACATGTAGCGAACCCTTTATCATGGGAAAGGGCTTGGTCCTTTATCATGGGAAAGGGCTTGGAGGTAGTTGTTATACGTGATTTTCAAGTAGATATGTGAAGCAGCACCATTTTTTTATCATCCTAGTTAGCATTCATTTTAGGAACATAGTTTGAACAATGTTTTGTGGCTGCTCGTTAGAGTGTAAATTCCTGGAAGAAGTGGAAGGCTCTTATCGTCATCGAAGTTGGTTTCTGGAATGCAAACGGTGGTTCTTGCCATAGTGTTTATTAGGTGACTCCCTTCTCTTTGGACAGATTGTTCTGTTAAGTGGGTATTTCCTTGAATAGATTTGTTGTAGCAATAAGTAGGTGTCTACGGTTTATCTTAATTTAGTAGTGTGTGTGTGAATTTTATGGGAAGAACAAAGTTGCAGATTCTTGAAACCTTTAAAGTGGTATGTGTAACTCCTTAGTAAGTTGATGGCATGATGCATTGGGGGTCGCCATGGTTTTTGTTACCCGCGGACTTCTTTCAAGGCTAAGGATCATTTGGTTTTTCTATTATACCATCATTAACATTGGTTTTTCCCAGTTTCACATCTTTCTGTGCCTTTAAGGTCTAAGACAATTATCAGTTGGGATAGGAAACTACAACTATGATGCCATTGCCATACTGCTCGCTTTCGTTCTGGTCGACCCTCACTGTGTCTACGTTGGAAGCCCTTTGTATATCGTTTTTGTTTGAAAATATGAATGCGGAGGCGAAAATCAACGATAGAAAATAAACATTGAAGAACACGAGATTTTTACGTGGAACCCTACTCCCTAAGGAACAGGATGAAACCATGGGAAAATGCCTCAAAGGGATGATGTGTCTATTGACTTTCTCATATGATACAGGAGGTCCAGGGCTTCTTATATAGCCTCCACAGACCCTCCAAGTCCCACCACTAGTAGATCTGGGACTAAACTAAGTGGGTGTGCTAATTGGTCCCTAGAGGGATCCAATTACCCACGTACACATGACGCACAATACAAATACTCCAACATTCCCCCTCAAGCTGGAGCATGCAATGCTCAGCTTGGACAGATAGAAAGAAGTCACTCAAACTCACAATACAAGACACTAAGGACAATATCGACTCAACGCAAATACAACCGTCGGCTGCCGTTGAGGACGTTACTTCTCATGCCGTGCAGGTGAGAAGGAACAAACGGGCTGGAATGTGAGTCAAACTGATTCTCCTCATCGGAGATCATGTACTCTGTACTGTGCCTGTCAGAGTCACTGCAATTGGAAATGAGTCTCCACCTGGAGAACTCTAGCCCGCTACATCATGTGCACATCTGCTCCATCTTTGAAGGGTCAAACTGAAAAACCCGTGGAGACATCCTCGTCGGAGTCCACGGTCACTAAAGAACGGAGTCTGAAAAGTCTCCTCGTCGGAGAACCGGGTCTCTCCTATAGTGGATCAGAGAATGGGATCTCTACGCTGGAGTCCCTATGAAACCACATGAAAATCATAGTCCACATGGCATAGGGAATGGGATTTCTACTCTGGAGTCCCTATGGAACAAATGAAAACCCTAAGATAAAAAAACATAGATGGGGACTACAAACTCGGAATCTGATCGTTGAGTTTGAACATCTGTAAAGTCTAGAAAATCTGGCCTGGAGAATCTGAATCCGTCCTGAAACTCTACACAATACTCCACCTTTCTCCCATACTTGTTAGAAAACAATGGCATCGACTAAGTTGGTAGAAGACAAGAAAATGTGGGGAGGAAAAAAACCAAATAAGACGATCTCATTTTTTGGCTTTTCTTTTCAATTTTTTTAAATCATTCTTTTCTCGAAATAAGTTGTTCACTTTTTACTGCTTTTTTGAAGAAAAAAATATGTCTATTTCTTCCTTTTTTAATAGCCAACTCATCTTTTTTTTTTCGCATACGATTTTTTTGTACACCCTTTTTCAATTTTTATTGAAATATGGCCCAACTAGGGCTGAAACTGCAACAACCCCCTTTCTTTTTTTCCCGGCCCAACTTTAGGCCCAAAACTTGGCTCTTTTTTTTTTAAATCTCCACCCACTTGGCCTTTACAGTAGCAACCCTTGATTTTTCCTTATTTAGGGTTCCCACTTGGGAACCCTCTTCGAACACATGCCACTCCCGAGAGGGGGGAGGGGGCGTGCTGCTCTTGCCGCCTGGAGGTGATGGCACTTGCTGGAGGTGCGCAAGATCGGAGGGGCGCTGCCTGGAGTCTTTGCCGGAAGAGGAGAGGAGGTCGGCTTCGCCTGGAGCTGGAGAAGGGTCTGGACCTGGAGGAGAGAAGGGTGATGGGAGCACCGCCTAGAGCTGCGCACGATGCACGCCTTGATGAGGCGTGCCGCCGCCGAACTGGAGATTGCGGCGTATCCTGCACCTGACTAGAGATGGGGATCCAGAGATGCTGCCTGAGAGGACGTGCGACCACATGAGAGTTGCCTGGAGTTCTTCTATGTCGCGAGGGGGTCGTCGACGCGACCTGGAACTTGGAGGAGCTTCGCTTGGGGTTCGATCTGGAGCAACCTGGGTACGGCCGCCACCTGGAACTGAGTCACGATGACGCATGAGGAGATGGCTCATTGGAGGAGGCTCGCTGAGTGGTTGTAAGAAACGGATGGATGTTGCCACTAGGAATGGAGGTGCGGTGAGGGCACCGCCTGGCATGGCCTCAAATTTCAGCGAAATTCGGTCGAATTTCTGTCGAATATCGATATCCAGTCGAAATCGAAATGCGACCGAAATGACCGAAATGACCGAAATATGGGGGTCCTAGTACAAAAAATGACCGAAATGACCGAAATTTCGGTCGAAATTCCACCGAAATTCCATCGAAATTCTGTTTTGGTCTATACCGAAATGGTGACCGAAACCGACATTTAGGGCCTTGCCGCCTGGAGCACGTCGCCTTCGACTGGAACATGGAGACGTGCTCAACTCGCGCGAAGGGTGTTGCCGCTAGATGCGGCTGGAGCGTCAATGATGATCGATGCAGAACTAGGGTTTCAAAAAATCCTAGAACCAATCCACAAAAATGATTATAAATATTGAAGAACGAAGAACCCTAGAATCGAACCTCTCGGATTTGTGCAAAATTAGGGTTTCAGAGAACCCTATACAATTCTTGAATCTCGAACAAATCTTCAACAAAAAAAATCAACCGAAAATCGACCTGCTCTGATACCATGTTAGAAAATATGAATGTGGTAAACATTGAAGAACACGCTATTTACATGGAACCCTACTCCCTAAGGAGTGTGATGAAACCACGGGAGAACGCCTCAAAGGTCTGATGTGTCTATGACTCTATTGACTCTCATCTGATACAAGAGATCTAGGGTTTCTTATATAGCCTCCACATGCCCTCCAAGTCCCATCACTGGTAGATGTGGGACTAAACTAAGTGGGTGTGGTAATTGGACCCTACACATGACGCATACCACAAATACTCCAACAGTTTTCAAAGAGAAGTTTTCTCTTTTACTGCACATATATCCAAATCGGGATCGCTGCAAAGAAATTGCCACAGATCTGCAAGAACAGTGGATTGGGATGCAGCTGTGATCTAGCTACTTTTTGCTTTTGATGGGTCGAACAGTCTGGCTTGTTTTTAGTTGGGATCAAGTATTGTTTTCAATCATGTTTTTGTCAAGTCTGGAGAGGGGGTTACATCGGGAACACTTCAGTGATTTCATTTAAAATTAGTTAACATAAAGAAACATTTACCCGTAATTACTATCATGAATAATATGGTTTTTGGCAGTTCTTATATAAGGTAAGTTAATTAAGAATAGAATTATATAAGGCATAATGCTGCAATAGTAGTATGGTAAAAGACCAACAGTGATTAGATAATATTGGCAATATCATGTTTCCTCTTCCCTGATTTTGGTGTTCTAAGGATATTGATAGGCATGACGTTTGGGGAAACGGAATATGTGGTGATGTATTCCCGATATATTGCAAAATTTGATGTCATGTTGACCTACAAGATCAGTAGTTCAGAGATAAGTTACTCCAGTGTTTAGGGCATCCTGTTTGACCACATATGATGTGTACCTGATGAACAATATTATTGTGGTGATTTAACCAGGGATCTTATCTGGATCGGACCTATTCAACCTTTCTAACTAATGAATACATGATACGCAACTGATGAAAATTCCTGACCACGTCTGGTGTGCAGTTCTGCAATACGAACAACTAGTATTCTTATTGATCAGATGGACTGACCAGGGGATATATTCAGCATCTCTCGCAACTTCCGCAAGAGACATCATCGTGACTTTCCTTTGATGCACTGAAACATAAGCTGCTTTGCTCTTCAGGTTAGTGGTTTGCTGCAGATTATAGTTGTGACAGATTTTCAGATTTCCACAGCTGTCGGCACACAATGCTTGTGCAGTATCCTGTACAGGATCTTGATGCAAAGCTGATTACATTCAATCTTCAACTAGTGGCAGTTGATGTTCTCCAGCAACTCTTGAAACGTCAAGCATGTTAATGGTTCTGTAGGGGCTATGGTGCAATGATTCCAGAGGGAGTTCTCATGTGATTGCAGTGTTTTGGAGAGGTACATATAGGTAAAAGACCCGTGAGTATAATGTAGGATGTGAATGCTAATGATTGACCCCATATGGCAGCAAAAGCATGTATATGTGGTTAGGATCTCCCTGGGAAAGTGGGGAAGGATTTGGATCACACTTGTTTGAATCTTTTTGTTCTCGATTTGGGATAGTTCGTCAGCAAATGGGGATGTGATACCAGTTGGCACAGTTGATCCTCCACGAATGCTCCATTACTCCACTAAGGCTTATATTTGAGATCAAAAAAATAAGATCAGGGCATTCTTTATTACACTTGAGGTCTTTAATTAGGAATCAAAACATGGTCAAGGCTTTTTTTATTTACCCAACGCAAGGTTTTAAAAATCCGACCGGACATTGAACCGGTCAGTATTTGGTTTGGTCCAATCGGGTCAGCTCGTCAATCCAAATCAGTCGGATTGGTGATGATGTCAGTATGATGTCATCATTCCTATCGAATCAGAAAAAATTGAACTGAGCTTGATTCACTGATATGATCGGTCGAATCTGGTTTTTGAATTGATAAAACCGTATATATATACGTGTGTGTGTGTGCGCGCGCGCGTGTGTGTGCGTGTGCGTGTGCGTGTGTGTGTGTGTTTGTGTGTGTAAGTATGTATTTATATATCAATGAAATAATCGTTTAAAATGTCAAATCTTTCAATAGAATAACATGATTGTCTATTTCGAGTAAAACTCTACAAAAGTTAGTCACATTTTCTAGCATTATATATGAATATAGTATTGTAATCATTTATTTATAGTTGCTTCTAGAAAATTACTCTAAGAAAGTAGCGGCACCGCTTATATTCCAAAAGAGAGAGAGAGAGAGACATAACTTATATCGCAGAAGTTAAGAAGGGCATAAGTGATATAAATCCTATTAGTTAAACCTTTATTTTTTGAAAATTTACCAACCTATCAAAATTGAGTCAATCCAGGTCAAAATCTGCAACGACCATCCGGATCAACCCCGGACCTGATTTTTTTTATTTTTTTAAATTAATTACACAAAATCAGCTGAACCGACCGAGTCAAGGGCAGTTCTCGGTCCAACCGGTCCGACTGATCGGTGGTTGGATTTTTTAAACCCTGACCCAATGCTTTTCGTGCGTTTTTTTAATTTTCAGGAGAGGTTTCCTTGTAGATGAAGCCTTTTTTATTGGTAACGGTCACGTTCCACAAATAAGCTTTTTTAATCATTTAAGCTCTGATATATGGTGTCATAATTTTGATTTTTGGACCGTATTTGAACTGGACTTTACACGTTTGCCCCTTTAAAACATTGCAAGCGCATTCCGTATTCGCAGGGGGTTCGAGTGTAAAATTTCTATATTTTGGATTCGTGAAATCACTCCCACATCTGGTGGACCCCATGCGTCTGTTTCCACGTAAGACCACGAAACGGTTCCTTTAAAAAGGTAGGTTATCTTATATGGAAAGTTTGCTTGCTTTAAGCAACTTGGCTTTGTTTAGCTAAAGGGCATGTTCGTTTGGAGAAATAGCCCTGGAATAAGGGGCTTATTCTCCATCCGACACGGTTTCCCGTAGTACGATTATTCCTCCTCATTCCATCTTATTTTACTCTTATTTCTATCTTTATCCCACCTTACCTACCTTTATTTCACCTTATTCTCCTTATTCCTATTCTCCAACCGAACAAAGAATAGACCCTTATTCTCCTTATTCCCAATCTTTATTCCTGCTTATTCTCGAACCGAACGGGAAAGTTCTCACAAAAAGGGATAAATATAAAGGGTTCAATGGCGCTACCCTCTCGACAACCAACATGGATGCCCCATCTCATTTTCAACATTTTTTTATTTTTTTTCAAAAATATCATCATATATTCATATATATATATATATATATATATATACCCCTCCTGTATGTCACTTGAATTTCATCAGAAACAGAGACTCTTATGTTCTCCATCTAGAATAGGTCGATTACAACAATGTTTAGACCATTAAAATTACATCTTCTAGATGGAGGGCATATGCATATCTATTTTTGACGAAATTCGAATGACATATTGGAGGGATATATAGATGAATATACATGGTGATATTTAAAAAAATAAAAAATTACTGAAAGATAGGGACGGGAGCAACCCCATTTTTTCCAAATATAAAACATGAACATGATTAAAAAAGGTGTGACGTTTATGTGCACGATTATTATGATTACTATTATAAGAATAAAGTTAGAGTTGTTTACTTGTGCACCCTTTTCAGATTTTGCAATGACAGTTATACCCTTACTTTTATTTCAATAACACTTTTGTCCATGTATTCCTACAAAATTCATGCTTTGTCCTTTCATGAAGGTAACATGTGAGTAGGGCCTGCTTGGTTGCCATATTACCTTGGGGTAATCTCACATACCTCATGCTCTATTCCTGCATTCTGAGTTGGAATTAGTTGTATGGACCGTACAATTTCTTTGTTATAATATTTTTTTAACTACGTTTAAATAAAAAATTAACATAAAGAATATATTAGTAATTGTTAAAAGAGATAATATAATACAATCAATGTCGCATCACATCACATTTATCATTCCAATTCTCTCCAACCCCGACTATTCAAACAACCACTATTCCCATGAGGATACTCCAACCCAGCTCAATTACCAAACAAGCTCCTGTCACAGAAGGATAGTGCCGTGAATTTGTAAGGTGACGTTCGACAAGGGGGTTAAACTCCCCTTTGGGGAGTTTACCCCCTTTAACCCACCTTCCCTCTCTCTCATGTGGGCCCTACTTTATTCCTTTTTTAAAAAAATAAATAAATCAATTTTACATCATCAATCCTATCAAAAAATAATATTTTATACCATCATATCATATAAAAATTATAAACTACTCCACTTTTACTCACTTTTTCAAATTTCAATACAATCACATCACAATAACTACTCATTTTTTCAAACTTCAATACAATCATATCACCTCAAACCCACTTCTAACTCACTCCCAATTTAACCCTCTATCCAAACACCAAAATCCAAAAACGGGTTACCTTCTACCAGTTTAACCCGCCTTAACCCGCTAACCAAACACACCTTAAGATTACAAGAGTACATGTGTTATTGATAAAAACACAAGAACATAATTGTAATCACAAAATTTCATAGGAGCACAAGTATAAAATATCCAGAAAGTTAATATTATTCCTCATTCGGATGTTTAATTCCTTCCCAAAAAGAATAAAGGGAGGAGGAGAAGCAATGGAGTCCAACTCAAAGGCACAGAATCAAAGACATGATATTCTATTTCTGCCCCTCAAAGATGGGCGCCAACTCACCTCCAGTCCTATTCTTATCCCTGATATTTTTCCCCCACCACAAATTTGAGATGCCATTAAACTATTCATGTGCCAAATATAGTTAGCCCTTTGCCCTGCATGGATGCCACGTGTACCGCAAACCAAAGGCCCGCACGGACCCCCACGTGAGCACCAGCACGCTGAGAAGGGATATGTTTGTCATTTCCGCGAATGCTTGGGGTAGATCCGTCAATGTGGTTGTGTAATGACGAGTGTACCCATTGCTGCCGTAAAACAAAATATTATCGGAATTTTTACACGGTGGCCCCTAAAAATCTTGTTGAATAACATCGTAATCTTTATAATCTCAATGCCTGTGGAGTAAGAATTACTAAGATCGTAGGGTTTTGATGTAATTTCCAAAGACCGTGAAGGGTTATGGGGGTGATTGGACAAGATTTTGGTATTTATGGTGTTAAAATCCCTTTTAGTATACATCTGGACACAATACTTAGAACATCAATGAACACTTACAAATGTCCTTGAGGTTAAAGATAGAAAAAAAGAAGATGAAATTCGAACTAAATACATTTAAGGCCCTGTTTGGTTGGAGAATAGGCCGTGGAAGGGGCCAATTCTCCTCCCGATACGGTTCCCAGTGGTACGATTATTCCCTATTATTCCATCTTATTTCACTCTTATTCATATCTTTATCACATTATTCTTCTTATTCCTATCCTCCAGCCGAACAAAGAATAGACCCTTATTCTCCTTATTCTCCATCCTTATTCCTGCTTATTCCCGAACCGAGCGCATCCTTAGAGTGTGGACTGGAACATGTCAGTGTTTAGATCGATTTAATTGATCAAACTAATGAAATTCGAAGTAAATACAATTTTTAATGATTAATTAGATGGGTTTTTATCACTTGTGCCCTTCTTAACTTCTGCAATATCGGTTATGCCCATTCTTTTTTTGAAATATCAATTGTGTCCTACCTTCTTATGATGTTCACAGTTTTGCCCTTCCGTTAAGGTAAAATAAGGATGTAACCGGCAATACAAAAGGGTAAAATTGTAAATTTTATAAGAGGATAAGGGCACAATTGATATTCCAAAAAGGGTATAATTGATATTACACAAGCTAAGAAGGGTGCACGTAATAACAACCTTATGAATTTAAAAGCGAGCTAAATAAAAAAACAAAAGTTTATTTTTTAAAAAAGAAATTACAGAGATATGTGATTTGTTATTACTTAAAAATAGAATCCAACAAGAATATATCAATACCAATAACAAAAAAAGTAAATTGGTGAAATCCTACTAGAATCGAAAGAAATTTGAGCACATCCTATTCCTAATGTTTAATTAGGAGCAATAACAAGTGGGTGTATGGTCATTAGAAAAATTCTCATGTAATCGATTAGATATCCCTTGCGAATTAGATTAAGATATGATCTGCAAATTAACCAAATAAGAATCATAAGTTTATATTAACAAAATGAACCTCAATATGATAGGTTCGCTCTAATTCGATTTATTAAAGGTTTTGATTTAATTTGACATGTGTATGAACGTCAACATGCATGGATATTAATTATTTTTTTAAAAAAACTTTGCATAGATTTGAACTTTGATGAACGAATCACATACAAAAACTTTAGTAGAAATTTGATTGAAACAAAAAATTATATATAGCATATGCTATTAAATGTTTTTCTTAGAAAAGCATTGGCGAAAGCAAAATGGATTATGAATATGAGGATATTGAGTCTTTGTTCTCCAACAAGTCTTGACAAAGTAAAGTTGATTATGAATTGAGATTATCAAATGTTTGTTCTAAATCAGACCTTTAATCATCTAAACACAAATCCTTACGCACTTTTCAAGATGTCGTAAAGTTCTCTCACGTCTCGTAGAGAGGCTCGTGGGATTATGATGGGTTCATAATTTATCTCTTTTATTCTTTCATTTTTATTTAAAGTCCAGTGTTAAATACATGTAAGTATTCATTAAAATATCTTATGAATAAAAATATATGTTTAACACTAAAAAGACAAAATAAAATAATAAAGTAAAAGAGGAGAAAGAAAGAGAAGATAGTTGGTAAATAAGTAAATCAAGACAATACTAGATAGATCGAATAACGACAAAATACGGAGAAATAAGGAATGTGTAGGAAAAACTAGAAAAAGAACTAATTTTATTTATAAAATACACATTTACAACATTATGTGTATGTGTATGTGTATGCATGTGTGTACATATACGTATATGTGGTACATGCTTCGTTAATTTATTCAAATCGTATGTGTGAATATTTCACCAACATTTCTTCAGCAATGCATCCGCATGGTTAATACATAGGGATGACTAGTATCCTCTGGGGTGAAAACAGATAGGATATGGCTATTTGCATATCCATATTCGCTTCATCTATATTCAATACGAATACAAATAAGGGTATAAGATGTATATTGAATTACGAAATCATATGCTTAAATAAACGTATACGAATTTGGATCAGATATCCATCTAATACGAATTCGAATAAGATAAAGTACAAATATCGAATATATATCGAATTAAGATCATATACGAATATTGATCAAATAACACTAAATTATAAATTTGGATCACAAAGGGCTATTCTGCAGACATAGTCATCAAGGGGTTGAAACCTACATGAGGCATGTACTGTTACGAGTTGTATGAGGTCGAGGCAAAAAAAACATAAGATGCATGGACTTTCCGCAGGAAAAAATAATTTAAGTTAGCTGTTTACTAAATATAATAAATTGTGTATCTAATTTTCTAATCAGATATCCGAATCCGAATCTATATCTTATCCAATACATATTTTGATATCTATATTCGATTTATGTTCGGGAATTTTTTCTAATATGGTAACTAGATATTCGAATACATCTCAATCCGTTTTATCTCTGACCCGTTTTAACTGCGGTCTTTAGAGTCCATAATTTATATCAAAAGTCAAATTTGTCCGCTATTACGTAATATTATTTCCTTTTCCCATCTAAAAACTGCCCTCCATTCGAAAGGGTAACTCCGTCATTTCAGCACCACCATCCCTCTTATATAACCCCAAGACCGACCTTCACCAACACACGACTGTTTTTTAGCACTTGGGAAACTTTGCTATAAGGAGAAGATATGAGCACATCAGCTGAGCAGCATCAGCACCCTGAAGGCGAGGAGAAGAAGATGAAGGTGGTCGTGGCCGTCGATGAGAGCGACGGCAGCCTCTACGCCCTCACGTGGGCGCTCGACCACCTCTTCACAGCCACGGTCCTCGGCGAGCTCGTGCTCGTCCACGTGATGCAGCCTTTCCAGCAGTTCATCTATCCCGCCGGACCAGGTAGCACGTATTTCGCGCGAAAAACATTGATTTTGGAATAATTTGTTAGATGATATGGGGCCATAAGTAATTTTGAAAAGTACAGTGCCTTTTTAACTTGTTACCATACATTTTCATTTCCATATAGTTTAATTGCAAATTAGACGCAGGTTAAAATGGGTAAATTGCAGAAGAACCCAGTCTGTAAAAGGTTATATCCGTAAGGAATGAAAACTTGAGGGCTTAAAAAGAAGCCATAGTAGCAAGATTGACTTGTTCTGTTGACGACAAATACGAGGGCTTCAATGCAATCTAAGAATAATTAGCGATATTTAGATAATATAAGCTAAAACTTGCAGCTTGTAGCTGTAGGGAAATAATTTATAATTCTAAAAAAATGATATCTTAGAATGTAGAATATATTTTGTTTTCTAGGTTACTATAATATATAAGAAAATCATGCATCGAAGAAAATAAAACTATGCACGTAAAAAATATTTTTATACCATAACCTTTAGCATATAGTCTAATTACACGGCTCCAACTGATGGTAAGCTGATAACTTGGTGAGCGAGCTAGGAGGCGACGCAGAGTAGAGATGGAAGAGTGAACTGCGGACCCCAATATTTTTTCCGATCACCGCAATTTGATCCATCAACCTTGCTTGTGATCTGCAGCCGTCTACGCGACTGCTGGCGTGGCCGACTCGGTGAAGAAGGCGCAGCAGCAGAATGCGGAGGCGCTCATCGCCCGTGCATCGCAGATTTGCCGGGAGAAGGGGGTGAGTGAAGACCTACAAGCAATTTCACTAAATGTATTTGGGTACAAATAGCAATTAGGGAAATGTAAGCTTGATGAGATGGAGAAATTATGAATTTTATGTATGCAGGTGGAACCCCAAGCAGTTCTGATGGAAGGGGACCCCAAGGAGATGCTCTGCCAGGCCGTCGAGCAGCTCCACGCCGACCTCGCGGTAGTCGGGAGCCGCGGGCTCGGCAAAATCAAGAGGTAAGCCACTAACTCTGTGTATAGATCACGGTCATAGCTTCTGAGAAGCCGGACTTTTTAAGTACATTACAAAGAACTTGTTGGATTCGGAACCAGGAACAGTTTCATAACCAGTTTGACATATGAAAAAAAGGAAATTTATACTGATGAACATGTTCAGAAGTTCATAATTTATTTCGGTAACCTTTGCGTAATTTTTTTTCATTTGGCCCTCGAAAACAATGGGTCGGTAGAAACGTATGCATAGTACTGGAACAAAACCGACGGCGAAAGAGGGGACCGGATATCTTTCACCTATCCTTATCCACAAACTTTGGATGAGAGTTGGGATATTTACCACCATAGCCTTCGAATTGGATGCCAGATTCGGATAGTTTATGCACGTATACATTTATAGCTCTAGCAGTTTATTTTACATGGATAACCCTGTAAACATGTAACTGCGTATATAACGTTCTTAATACTATACATTTTCAGCGTGTGTATAATGCTTGGATTACGACAGAAAAGTGCATATAGTTTTAAAGGGTACGTGTATAATTACAAGAATTAAAGGTAGTTATACAACTAAATCCAAATTATTAATCAAAAGAACTGACATTCTCGATAAAAAAAGTAAGAATTCTGTTTTTTTTTCTGTATTAAAAATGTAAGAATTCTTATGTATTTAAATTATCTGCATCGAGAACATCAGCTATTTACTTCTTTAACTTCTTTGCAATAACACTTATGTCCCCATATTCTGGCAAAACTCACAGTAATGCCCTTCCGTTCTTACACTGGTGCCCTTATATTGCACTAAGGGCAATATTGTAAATTCTGTGAGAATATAGGTGCATAGGTGTAATTTCAGAAAGTTAGTGACGTAACTAATATTAAAAAGTGGAAAGGATAAAGTTTAAAATTCCTGAAAAAAATTATTTCATGGTGAAATATGATGAAATATCCTAAATAAAGAATCCTAGTCAGGAAGGTCATATTAGCAGCAAAAACCATTGAAATTTATATTCTTGAGTATTGGTATGATCTAACCAAGCAATGCTTGATATCAATTTGATCTTGGTTAATTGGAAGATGATGTTTGATGCAGGGCATTCCTTGGAAGTGTGAGTGACTACTGTGCCCATCATGCCAAATGTCCCATAGTCATCGTCAAGCCCCACAAGTAGCCATGGAATCTGCTACAGGAGGAGTCGAGAGTTGTGCCCTAACTCTGGAGGAAGACAAGTGAAGAAATTGATGACCAATGTAATAAGAGAGAGAGAGAGAGGAGCTGAAATATGGGATGATGCGTGTAGTTCCAATATGTGTGTATCAGTGCATGTGAGTGATGGTTTTCCTTGTTGCTATTGTGCCCTTCTTTTTTCATCTTCAATAAATGGGAATGGTGTCTCTGCATCTGGATCATCTCAACCCTTCCTCATTTCCTTCAGAATGACCCGAACCGTCCGATCACGGCCGGATGGCCCACGTGACCACAGCAGCTCCTGCTATGTGGTCAGCCACCGCAACAGGACACACTGTGATACTCCTCGTGGTGGACTGGATGAATGAGCCTTGTGTTGTTGGGGAATCTGGTTCATGCAATAGGTGGCTTCAGTGGTAGCAGTTCTACGAGGTTGGACCGCAAGAACAACAATTCAATATAAAAACAACATGAGCTGATCTGATTGAAGGAGTCTCGATCATGTTATACTTTACAGAAAGAGACCTTATCATATGTACCAAGGAAAGTAAAAGGAGCACAGGGGTTCCAAAGCAGGCTCACACTTTGGCAAAGAGAAAAAGAAAAAGATTCCCCAGACACTGACATCTGAATTATTGATCTACTAAATTAGTCCATTTTCGACCTCAGACTCTAATTTTTGTTCTAATAAATTAACTCTTTCCAAAAGACAGTTGGAGCAGAAAAATGGTACATCTCGGATCTAAAATTGCATCTTTACATGGAAAACTAACCCTGATTATTTGTTAGCTCTGATACCACCTCTTGGCAACACGACCCACTGGTATCGTCTCCTCTCGGATACTGGTTGTTGGGGATATGAACCTCCCCGGATACAGAAGTAGATGTAGATACGAGCGGATGCGCAATCGACCACCATCACAGAAGCACGTGAAGAAAAGAACTATGGTATAATGGTGGTCGGTCACCTCTCGCGATCACTGGAGAAGAAAGATCACTAAAAGAAGAACAAGTACAACTCTTTCCGTTCCCTCATTCTCTTCCTCTCTTCTCTTCCCCTCCCCCTTTATCTCCAAGGGTTACATTGTTCTTGTGGTGTTGCGGAGGCAATGCCTCCCACCCCTTCTATATATAACATAGTTACAACCCCATAGTCTTATTCTCAGTAGGATTATAAATAGAATACAACTCAACAACTATTAGGATCAGGAGTCCAATCCCATTAGGATTCCTAACCTAATGCGACTCTAATCCTAACAAAATGAACATGTCAACCACCTAAAATACTTGGGTCCTAGTTGTCAAGTAATGAAAATCACAACTTATGTGATGGACATGTCAACCCTTACATTTTGTGAGTATACAGATTGTTGAACATGAAAATTGACGAAGATAAGAACTCACATATCCCTAACAGAGAAAATACAACATGACTAATCCAAGTATTTGTCGTCATTACACTGTCAATATAATCTTGTAATTTCAATAATAAATTTGTGCTATAGTTGTATGTATAACATGTATTTGATCCTCTGATAGATGAAGATGGTCACAAACATATCTTCGAGCAAAAGCAAACCCGAGTGCATCCATGAAAGAAGCAACAGTTACCTAGTCGAACATGACAGCAATTTGCTCCTCGCTGAAGAAAAGATGGATCTCCTTCTGGTTTATGTGTCCCTTCATTTCAACGTACGTCCGCGATGGAGCTTCAGGAACTCTCCTCTCAAAGGAATTAAAAGAACTGCAATTATACCCCTGTTACTTCTGTAAATAACAAAGGCTGTGGTTAGAAGTGTGACAGTTGAGTATTGGTGGCGGCAGAATATCCAAAATCCTGTGTAACATGCCTGCTGACTCATGAGAATTTCTACAGCTACAGAGGGATCACCATCCGCGGCAGATAATGCTACTTCTGCCTGGGTCTGGAACAGTACACGACATTAAGTTTCCAATTAAGCACAAATTTTAAAACATATTGTATGATCCAAATAAACAATGTACTTACTATATGCCAATGGAATGCAACCATGCACCATATCAAAGTACAGATAAATCATATAACAAGCACAATATTAATATTACAATCTTTTGAGGAACAAACGGACATGACAAGCGGACTCCTTAAGTCTATGATCTTCAGTGGATTTGACCGAGGATAAGGAAGAATAATTGCAAACGCACATAGACCAGTTTATTGGAATAAAAGAATGAGACAGACCTTGAATGGAGTTCAGAAAAAAAAAGAGATCGTGTTAACAAGCCACTCGAAAGAATTCTCAGTAGAGCTTTTTATAGTAAACCCTTGTCCAGTTTTTTTCTCTTGACCACAAGAAGGCCACATAACCCTTGAGTTGGAGAATCTGTTTTAAATTTCCAAATTTGGCAGACTTTGATCGTGACAATGGAGCGTGACACTATGATAATGGGCATAGTCACAGCCAATTCATGAGAAACCATGATTGCATGAACAATCTAGTCCTCCAACGTCACTCATAGCTATACCATGTTATTAATGTAACCATCAAATAGCATGCTCCAAAGCCAGCATTACAACAAAACTTAGGCCAGTGATGCAGCCAATCCTAAAAAAAGGATCAGAATTCCGGACTCCATTAGGAAAATAAGATAGATTTTACCCCTTATTGTCCGGACAAACAAACAGAAGCACGGTATAATAAACAGATGCTACAGATTGCTAAATCTTGAATGAGTTTGCCCGATTCTTGCCCCAGAAATACCAAGGCATGGGTTCATCCAAGCCATATTTTGGAAACATAACCAGGTGGTATTCTTTAAACGTTGTCAGAGGAAGCGCCTTGAGGGCTTCATGACACAAATGATAGGGATGCATGAAAACACCAAATTATTCACTGAGTAGTGTGCTTTATTTTCATGTAACAATGTCCTCATTGCAAATGTTTCATAGTAGGTACTTGGATATATTCTCTGCAATATTTAAATTAGGTATATAACTGTCAATAACACTTGTATATCTCCCTGTTTCATGTTTACACGACCCACAAAAATAATCAATATTTATGCTTGTATCACTACATTAAAATACACGGGGATCAAACCGTTAGAGATGACTGTCAAACAACCAAACTCTATGGTATCTACTTTTTAATTCTCTCCTTTGTCTTCAAAATTTCGATCCATCGCCTACCTTCTTCACTCTTCCTCCTCTCGCTCAGTACTCGCAGACCATGCCTCCCTCTGATCTCCTTGACATCCCAAACCTCCTCCCATGTTCCTCCCACCATGAGACAACACCATGCCATACCCCCAGAAGTGATCCTTTGCTATCGATTTGGAGTTTCCAAATGTGGAGTCGAGCCATAGGACCTTCATGACCTTGTCCTGTTAGATCTCCAAATCATCAGTCTGACCGCTCCTACTCCATCACATGTTACACCCACGACAACTAGACCCGATACATCCATTCTGCCAAGTCCTCCCTCCTTTCATACTCTATCCCATAAATCCTTGCTCCAGCTATCCCACTTCATCCCTCGCCACCCACCCCCAACCATACCAAACTCCACTTACACCCCCCCCCAACACAAAACCGTTGTTGTTTCAGAACCATCCACGCCACCATCTCCATTCTGCCCACTCTCAACTCTCTATCGCCAACCCTTCAACCCACCTTGTTGGACCTCATTGAAGGTGCAGCAGTGTTGAAGGCAATTTCACAATCGTACAAGGGAGGAGTTCCGAGAAGTCGAGGTTAGAGAGCGGCAGTAGGATACAATGGCCGTGGGGGAAGAGAAAGAGTGAAGAAGGTAGATGAGAAATTGGATGAAGAAGTTGAAGATGGAGAAGGATTGAAAATGTATATCTTAAAATTTAGGGGTCATTTTGTACAAACACTTGTTTTATTCTAGCCATTTCACTGTCACTATTACCATGGATGTTAACAACAGGAACGCATGCTTAAAAGTGTTATTAAAAAAGTTTGGAAGGGCAAAAGAGTAAAATAATGTGTAAAGGATAAAGAACAGAAGTGGCCCAAATTTTCATTCATCTTAAAGAATTTGCCATCATACCTTCTCAAAACCCATCGATACAAGCCTCTTGAGCTCTTCATCAAAGTTATCTGGAACCTGTACATTGGTCGTTCGATCTTTGTAGTGAAAATACTTATAAATACTGAAAGCAAGCCACAAGTAAAAGAGAAGGGGAGGAACTTTGACATTAAGATCGGGTTAATATCCAAGTTACTAACCAGATTGCGTAAGGGTACTCCAGGGGCACCAGTTCCTACAGACCTGATATATGATGACGCAGAAATATTAGTTTCTTGTTTCTTTTCTGTAATGCCAAAGAATGACTGATGATGATTTCCTAACCCTGGGTCCCTGACCTATTTGGCTTCTTTTTTAACAAAACCCAACATACAGCAGAAGAAAAAAAGAATGATTTTAAAAATATCTATGTCCAGCATGATAGACATTTTGGGGGAAATATGTGTTGTATGCTACTGGAATTTGAGAACATGAATCTATACAAGCTTTGTCAAATTATTTTGCCACAGAACCGAACATGCAGAAAAACTGAAAGCTTTGAAATGTCCAGTACATGCTGAAGAGAATCTCCAGCAAATTTCTCCTGAAAATATTATGCGATGTGATATGGCTTAACTTGAACAGTTAAAGCTGATTAAAGTCGAATTTAGTTGTCATACTTGAGAGTCTTCCACTGCAATGGCAGTATTTGTTTAAATTACGGGGTAAATAACAAATAACTGCAGTATGGTACATGCATATCCCACTAATATGAGAAAAGGCATGCAAATATCAGGAGGAATGCATAGGATGCAGCTGATAACCTTTGCCCTGAACTTATTGTTGTAGAAGTGGCACGCTCAGATCTGCTGGCATCCAGAAGTCTAGCTTCAAGGCTTGAATCTGAATTGTCAACTGGAGCTGAATTACTCTGAGCAGCACCAAGCGTCCTTCCCCTCCCAAGAAACCTGGGATCTTCTGCTGGCTAACCAGTTCAGAAGACTATTAAAACATGGACTATTTTAGGAGAGCAAGAATAAATATGTATATCACCTACTTGACTTCTACAATTTGAAGCAGCAACACATGAATGCATGTAATGAACAAAAACAAACAAGAATGCATAGACTCCCTGCCACCATATTCGATGTTGTGAACTGTAGAAAAATATAGCAAGATAATAACATAAGAAGATCAAAGACCAGGATGCATGTGGGTCGAAACAGCAAAATTATGCCCAATTTTATGGAGAAGGAACCAGGAGTGGTCAGATTTCTTTTATATCCGCTAAAGGAAAATTGTAGTCCAAGTCCCTATATCTAAACACTACACTTTTACGATACTCTTTGCTAGTAATGTGGCTTAAACTACACCGAATATCTTGTAAAAATATGTGGTATTAACCACCAAATTCTCTTAATAGATGTTCCACAAAAAAGAGCCCTAGGGCCAAAATATTGATGTCACAAAACTCAACATGTTCCTTGGTGCATGTAATACGCCCCAAAAGTCATTACTAAGCCGTATCAAATTAATACTCATTTGCAAAACTTAACACTTCCCAACGATAGACTTGGATATGTAACACAAAAGAAAAATTCATTTTAATTGGGAAAAGGAGTACAGATACACTAATCAATGGATAAACTAATATGCAAAACATGGATCTGGCAAAATATGTGAATATTACAATTGGAAAAGTTTCGAATATATCTGATCTGACTGGCAGAGTTTCAACGTTAGTCTAAAGGTTTCTCATGGTGCTAGGTAATGATATAGATAAAAAATGAAAGCTTACAGCAATCATAAGAATGAATTCAGGAAAGAATTAATAGACCACCAAGATGATAGAAAATGCTTTAAATTAACTGGTCCTGATCACGACAAATGGTTCAAAAAGAGGGATTACCTGAACTTTCCCAATTACATAAATCATAAATACACGCTCACTCATAAAGAACATTTTTATTTATGCTTGTGCCCCCATCATTTTAAGATCCATGAGTCAAACTGTTAAAAGTACTAGTCAAGAACTAAAATACAATAAAAATATTTACAAATCGTATATAATTCATCTTTATCCTCCTCTTCTTCATCATGATTTTTCCAACATCTTTGGTGTTGCCAACATCCTTGATATCCCTAACATCGCCTACGCCTCTGATGTCTCCGATCTCATCACCATCTCCACCTCGCTGACATCCTTGACCTCTTCGACGATGCTACCTCCGCCCATCATGTGTCTTTTTGTAAGAACTTGCTATGGAATTTTTTTAACAAGGCTGTGAATTAGTTTAGATTCCACAAATATTGGTAGACAACTCATATTGATATGCCTCAAAATGATATATTTTTGCTACCTCGAGTTGTTTCGGCTGTAATCTGTCATTTGATTGAAACCAAATTTGAATGGATACCCTTGATGATATAACCGTTTGAATAATAGTGACATTTCTTTACGTAGAAAATTGCAAGATCAATTTTGGATATAAATAAGCACTTATTGGTTTTGAAAATGTTGTTGGAGAAGTTGTATCTGGGACAGCCTGGCGTTTGGTTGCGGAGGAAGCTTCTTTCAAGGCAAAAAAAGGATATCAATAGATCCAGCCCTCATGTCCTCTATCAGAGTATCGATCACTGTCGAGGTTCGTGTCGGAGGCGTGCGGTGACAATGAGGGCAGGTGAACATGATGGAGAGCTGGGGTTGCTGGCAGAAAATCGTGTGGGTTGTCGGGCTGGAGAGCATGCAAGCACTTTTATGGCCGTGGCTAGTGGGGAAGCGGTGACTGACGCTCCCATTATGGCAGAAGTCCAGCAAGGTCTATCAAAGCTACCAGCATCCCCTGACCAGCGTTTCGATGTCTCTCGTTCATCACCATTTATTATTATAATCAAGGAATAGTGCATCAGAGATCTGTGGCAAATCTTTCAATTTCCAAGGGGGAAGTCGCTCAGTTGGAGGCATACGCAGCGACCAAGGGTGTTGTGGTGATCAATGCACTTTCAGGAGGCAATGAAGGCGGTCATCCAACCAATTGAAATAGTCTGGGAGGTGTCTCTCAGTTTGTTCTAGGGTGTGACATTGTCGGTCCGGATGGCAGAGGCAGTGTAAGCCGAGAACGTGATCCCAAGGAAGGTGCAGTTGGCAGGAGAAGGTAATGTCCTCTTGGAGGTGGTCCGGGCTATGGAAAGAAGGGGCAGGGTGAGGGTGAGGGAGCCTCGAGGCAGGCCTAGGTGATAGTGGCTATGGGAGATTTTGGTGGGGTGGAGAGGTCTAGTGGAGGGTGGTCGAACAGTGGGGCAGAGGATGGCCAAGGGGTGAGGGAGGGGGTGTCTGAGGAATGTCGATCGGGTTCAATCTATCAACTGGGAAGGTCAGAAGATTGGTGGGGTGTAAGTGTGCCCCGAAGGGAGGTTGGTGGAGAAGTGTGCCCCGAGGGAGGTTGGTGGAGAGGTCTACGGGATAGAGTCATACGAACCTTCCATATCATGGCTCAATCAAGGGAGCCAAACCAAACCCCCAAGCCCGAGTCTGATTTAAGCAAGGATTGACAGGAGACGTTGGTCTCCAAGGCAGTATGTGTGAGTTAAGATGGTGGTGGTTCAAACCTGGACCCAAGTTTCGAGCTGAGGCTTTACTAATTTTGAGCAATCGGTGGTGTCCAAGGGCTCCATCTCCTAGATCCAAGGTCCACGTTCAGGTGGCGGTGGCATCTAATCCATGTGCAAGGCCTTACATGACAAATTTCGGGTTCGTTTTGGTTAAGCCTGGAAAAGAAATTCAGTAGAATTTCAGTAAAATGGCCGGAGATTGGGTGAAAAGGCACCATTCTCCCTTGCTTTTCCAGAGAATGATGTTTTCTCTCTAACACGAGTATTTGGTTGTGCGGCATTTGTCCATCTCTTGCATCCTAGTCGTGACAAGCTTGCTCCTTGAGCTGTCAAATGTTTGTTCGTTGGATACTCTCGCACCCAAAAGGATTATCGGTGTTTTCATCCTGTAAAAAGAAAATACATGTCAGTATTGATGTTACCTTCTTAGTGTCAATCATGTACTCCTACAGGTGACAGATTGAGTCCATCTGAGTATGAGGATGCGGTTATTCTTCCATCTCCACCTACACATGTACCTCAGTCTGTCCTCCATGTTCCAATGCCTTCCCGAACGTCCAACACGCCTCAAGTAAATTCTGAAAATTTGATTTCGACTGACGGTAATAGTGGTTTGCAAGATGTACATGGCCAATCACAGGATGAGCATATGGATATACAAGATGAGCAATAACCACCACATGAGAGTGATCTGGGGTAGTCTATTGCCTTGTGGAAAGGCAAAAGTTCATATGCATGATACCTTCTCACATGTCATGCGTCTCTGGAGTGACTTTCACTAGATTCCAGGCAATTTGTGGTGAGATTATCTGCCATTGAAATCCCACATACTTATCAGGAGGCTCTCAAGGTGAGCCAATGGCGCCTAGCCATGGAGGTGGAGATGGCCGCTTGATAGTCTCGTGGCACGTGGACCATTGTTACAACTATTGCAGATGTACCGGTTGTGGGATGCAAGTGGGTGTTCACTGTAAAACATCGAGCCGATGGTAGCATTAATCGCTACAAGGTATGACTTGTGGCTCGTGGGTTCACCCAAACCTATGGGGTGGACTATCGGGACACTTTCTCTTCGGTAGCTCGACAATCCACTCTTCGGGTTATTCTCTTTGTTGCAGTCACGTGAGATTGGCCACTATATCAGCTCAATGTGACGAATGCTTTCCTCTATTGTGATCTACATGAGGAAGTCTACATGCAGCAGCCACCTGGGTTCGTTGTTGAGGGGAAGTGTCATAAGGTGTGCAGACTTCATAAGGCAATATATGACCTTAAGCAAAGTACAAGAGCATGATTTCGGAAGCTCTCGGAAGTGATAAAATCGAAGGGGTTCGTGAGATCAACTGTAGATCACTCCCTATTTGTTCACAGGTCCTAGAAGGTATTGTTGCTATACCAGCATCATACGTGGGATAATGTACAAGGCATTCAAGTAGCTAAGGTTTTTCTTGGACAATAGTTGGTTACCAAAGACTTTGACAGTCTACATTACTTCCTAAAACTGGAGTTTGTCAGGAACCATCGAGGACTTGTGATGACCCAGAGGAAGTATGATACATACCTTCTCTCAGAGACGGGTATGGCAGATTGCAAGCCAACCACTATTCCTATGGACCCGAGCATGAAGCTATATGATGATGACATTGAGGAAGTAGACAAGAGGAGATACAGGGAGTTTGTTGGGAAGCTTCCTATATGGGACCATCACCAGACCAGACATATCATTTACAGTGAGCAAAGTGAACCAATTCATGGAGCAACCTAGACAAGCACATATGGATGCAATCCATATGATTCTGAGGTACCTAAAGACCTCACCTGGAATTGGTCTCTACTTAGCAGAGGTGCATCCCTTGCTGTTACAGCTTGCATAGATGCAGACTATGCAGGATGTCCCAAGGACAGGAAGTCGACTTCTGACTTTACTGTGTTCATAGGGAGTTTCTTGATATCACGGAAGAGCGAGAAGCAGACAATTATCGTCAAATCCAGTGCAGAATCAGAATACGGAGCAATGGCACAAGTATCGACAATTTTCCTGCTTGTTCGGCTCTGCCAACAATCTTTATTTCCCTACTTGTCGTAGGGCTCTGCCGAACGATTTTTATTTTCTTACTTATTGTTTGGCTCTGCCAACCACCTTTTCCTGCGCGTATGACTCCGTCGACCTTTTTTCGCTCATTATTCAACTCTTTTATTCTTGTCCTTTATTTGCAATTTTAATTATTTAAAATCTCTTTTTTTGTTGCGCAAAAAAAGGAATCTGTCTTTTTTTCTTCCCCTCTGTGTCTGTGTGAATTTAGAAATTGATCAGTCATCAACCTGACCGATATTCCATGTCACGTCTGGAAGCCATGATAGCAAACCTTGGAACTGAAATATGTCGCACTAGCACCCGGTTAGGAAATATAGAGAGAACAATGATTGTAGTTACCCAGCAGTTGGCATGGCCTCAGATTTTAACGAAAATCCACCGAAATTCTCTGAAAGTTGCATTTCTTTAGGTCATCGAAATCGAAACGCTCCCTTATTTCTTTTTCCAGGATTTAAATGAAATACCAACGAAATTTCATCGAAATTACATGTCGTTTCGGCGAAACAACAAAAATAAGGGAATCTACCCCTCTCTTTCATCGACATTTACATATATTAATGAATTTTCATTTATTTATTCACTAATGTGTTGAGTTGTTAGAGTACTTTACATTGTTTAAATAAGTTTCTTTAGTTAGTTTCTATATTTTACATCTAAATCCAAAGCAAATTAGTTAGATACGAGATTTAAGAGTTAAATTAAAGTTTTAATTAAAGATCTTTATATTTTTTGTTTTTCTTTATTTTGATGTATATGTTTTAATTAGTAGCTATCATATATCACCCCTTTCTTATTGAAGAGGTTCCCACGCGTCACCACCATTCTCTTCATGTTCAAGAGGAGAAACCAATGACTTCTAATTACGGTTCCAAATCTAGTTATGGTTATGAGCAACATACTACTTTTTGACTGTTAGGACGATTGGATGGAAATTTAATGTAACATATCATATTAATATTTTACTATTAGCAAAAAAATATATTAATATCTTACTATTAGCAAAAAAACTTACTTTCTATCGCATTTATTGAGTTAAAGAATATTAGAAATCTGTATTTAAAAAAAATGAGTTTTCAAGTAATTTCCCCAACTTCCGACCGTTTCACCGAAATTCCACCGAATTTCTCTTTCTAGGCTTACCGAAACGAAGCCGAAATCTGACATTAAGGCCTTGACAGTTGGAAGCCATGATACCAAACAAGACAGAGAGGCAATATAAACATGAACACACTTAAGGGTTTCTAGGCAATCACAAAAAACTTGAGATCTTAGTTCTCATGACCGTTGATGTCACCTACAAGATCAAGTGGTAGTTGATCCTAGGCCAAGGAATGTCACAAAATCCCCAAATCAGGAGTCACCGCACAAATCGAGTAATAAAGATAGAAAGTCTCACGAGCAACGAGAGGTGAAGCGACCTAGAGAACACATGCCATGTAGTCAATATCATAATCAATTACAGATCTTTAAATGGGACCACATCATGTTGATTGATGTTGATGAATTTGATGGAAGACATGATCTTGATGTCTTCTTAGTTGGGATGGATTAATTGGATCACTTCTCCATGCCAATGGATATGTCGAGTAAGAATAGGGTTTGGGTTACCACATTGAAATTAAAGGTGCACGCCTTAGTTTGGTGGAAGCGACTTCAAGAGGAGTGCCACCATCATGGTAAAACCACCATCTTCAAACCCTCCGCCAAGGGGCATGTACTATCAAGGAATACACCAAAGAATTTCATATCTCGGTAGCTCGAAGCAACCCAAAGGAAAGTAACTCTCAATCCACACATGGATCACGAACAGATAACTCAGTCAAACTATACATGTGTGACAATCGTACCATGGATGCGACCCATGATAGAGCTACTCATATTGAGTCCGACTCAACTAAAAACATCACTCCACACTCAACGCTCACAATCACGTCTAATGTCCCGACCATCACGCCAAAACATCCACTGTACTAACTAGGATTGACTCACAATCAACAAGCAAATTGGTTGCCTCTAGATCTCACACCGCTCCTGGAGATACCACTACCCAACCCCAAGCCACTAATGTTAGATCTAGAATCCTCGACACTCGACCTCCCGTGGGACCTAACCCCTGCTTCAGGTACCTGCAAAAGGGTCAAATAGCATCAGAGTGCCTCGATCCATAGACAATAGAGACACACCTAGTGCATGATGAGCCAAGTAATGAGGTCACCCCCACTTGTGAGGTTGAACATGAAGTGATGATGGAATGCACTGATAACAAGAAAGATTATAAGGCTGGTAAGGTTGATACGGATATTAATGGACATTTCTCCTCGATTAAACATGATGACCTTGAAAGAGAAGATAATGCACCTACAAAGGTCATGCCACAGTTCAGACCAGCATCTGAAATTGAGAGAGATGATGTTTGATTACCAAAGAGCACCTTTCGCACAATATATGCCGCTAATGATCGTCATTGCTCTTTAATCACCACTGAAAGAAGCATAGGAAATATTGTAACCCAGGAGGTAGTTTCCAAGACAAGGGCACAAACACAACCTTGGGATTAACCTGGCTTATCAGAGGGAACCAAATACCAAGTTAATGCCTCGTCAAATTTATCCTTGCCCTGACCTATAAGGACTAGATCTGGTGTCACATCGCATTGATGGAAGTGCCACACCTGTCAAAGGATACTGACATAATAGACAAGACACAAATCACCCTTCAACCCCGATCTCATACTCATAATCCCAAGCAAATGACAACCGACCGATGCGAAGGTCCCCAGATGGATCGACAAAACTCTATGATGGTCAAGTCAACTTATTGTACGCATAAGTCACCTGAGATTCTTGATGCTGCTACTTTTCAACTTCCACCCCAAGAGTCACTAATCACTTTTGTTTTTTGCCGGTAAAGAGATTGGGTACGATGCTATGAACCTTGGTCAAACGGAGTACAAAGTTGCCCTGACCCTATAAGAATATGCGGATGTCGTGCCCAAGAAACCCTCACGTCTACGAGACAAACAAATCCACGTGAATCATGTCCCTGAAACTGGCTTGTCCCACATGCCCCATGATCGAATGGCATCGAAGATTCAGATGCAGAGTTCGAACACTCACTCTCCTCGAACAACTCCTACACATCATCAAGAGAATATGCCTATGGACTATTTAATCATGCTTATACCAACCACTAGGATGGTTGTCTCTGGGTTTGCCATGATTTATCCGAATAATAAAGCGACATATTGTGTCATGTGTACAAAGTCCTTGGATGCATCCCATAAAAATGGTCCCTTTTCTAAGGAAGTTGTACGTGTGCATGCATACTGTTAGAGTATACGTCATTTATGTGTAGATGGATAAGATCCTTCCAAGATCCATTTACCACATCCAGAGTTTAGTCCCACATCTACCGGTTGTGGGATGTGGAGACTCGGAGAGGGTTATATAAGAAGCCCCACACCCTCTATATCTAATGAGAAAGTGTAATGCATAAATCAGCCCTTTGAGGCGTTCTCCGTGGTTTCATCCTGCTCCTTAGGGAGTAGGGTTCCACATAAAATCATGCGTTCCTCAATGTTTATTTTCTTTTATCTGATATTCATTTCCGCATTATATTTTCTAACATGATATCAGAGCGGGTTCGATTCTCAAGATTTATTTTTTTTGTAATTTGTTCGAGATTCGGTTCTTGATTATTGTTGAAGATTTGTTCGTGAAGATTTGTTCATGGTTATGATTCATCCAAGATTCGAGAAATTTTAGGGTTTTTCCGGATACCCTAATTTCTGCATATTTCAAAGATCATCGTCTAAGTTTCTGAAGATCCGAAGATCACGATCGTCGATGAAATTCCAAGCATCTAGGTTTTCCTAGAATCCTGGTTCGCAAGGGCAACTCTTCGGTGCTCTCCAGTCCAACCGCGATTATTACAAAAAAAATGATCGGCGCGTCTGCTTCCAGATCCATTTCCAACGGCAATTTCCATGCGCAGCAGTGCCGCAAGCACCTCCGGTTTCTAACATGCAAAATCAAAACCCCAAGTGCATCAAGAATCCCTAGGCAGTGCTCCAACAACAGTTTCAGATGCTCGCACAGCCCAGACGAAGGATGCTACCCCTCTTTCCACCTCCAGCGCGAGCAAGAGTCCCCAGGCGGAGCCTCCTTCCAGCAGGTGGAGGCAACGGGGATATCCAGGTCTTCAATCCCCTCCAGAAAGCGACGCCTACATCGCCGCCACACCATCGAGAGGCGGCAGCCCCAAGCGGCACTCTGCCCTCTTGCTTTAGGCAACCCCCTGACTCCTCCGTGATGTCCTTCACAAGGTGGCACTGCCCCATTCTCCTCTCTTTCGCGCGAATCCAGGAGCGACTAGTTTCAGGCAGAGTCGCCATCGCGCCACCCTCCGATCGCATGCACCTTCTACAACACAATCCGCTCGCAGGTGGCGGCAATAGAAGTAGCCCCATCGGGGGCGGCGGTCCTTCCAGAGAGGGCTCCCCAATATGTTAGCCCCAAAAGGGGCCGCATGATATAAAAAAAAGCCCAAGTGGGCTACAACTGTATTAATAAAGAGAAGAGGGCCCTGCTGCAGTCGGCCCAAGTGCAAAAAATGAGAGGGGGGGAGAGCAGCAGTGTTGGGCTGCTGCAAATTGACCTTATTTGGTCCGAGATATTTTAAAAAAATGAGAAAAGGCGCGTACAAAAGAAAAGCCATACGCAAAAAAATAAAAAAGAAGGAAAAGCCGTAAAAAATGAAATGGCTCATTTAAAAAATGATTTAAAAATGTGAGAAGAAAAGCTGGAAAAAAATTGAGATCGGCTTACTCATGTTTTCTCCACATTTCTTGTCTTCTCCCAACTTTGTCGATGTCATTACGTTCCGACAAGTATGAGAGAAAGGGGGAGTATTATATAGAGTTCTACAGCCATGATGACTTCAATTCAGATTCAAATTCTCCAGTCAAAGGCCAACCAAATTTCAGACTCTATAGAGATTTTCAATTTCAGACTCGACGATCAGATTTCGAGTCTTCAGTTTGATTCGCACAAGTATGCGATCAGTTGTGTGGTCCCCATATTTTTTGGTCGGCTCAGAGTTTTTATGTATTCCATAGGGACTCCGGATTAGAGATCACATTCCTATGCCATGTGGGCTAGGGCTTTAATGTGGTTTCATAGGGACTCCAGAGTAGAGATCCCATTCTTTGAGCCAGTATGGGAGAGACCCATTTCTCCGACGAGGAGACTTTTTCAAACTCCATTCTCCAGCGACCGTGGACTCCGACGACGATGTTTTCATGGCTTTTTCCAGTTCGGCCCTTTTAGAGATGGAATAGTTGTCCACATGTTGTGGCGGGCCAGAGTTCTCCAAGTGGAGACTCATTTCCAGTTGTAGTGAATCTGACAGGCGCATTACAGAGCGCATGCTCTCCGACGAGGAGATTCAGTTTGACTCACACTTTAGCTTGTTTGTTCCTCCGTACCTGCACGTCGTGAGAAGCAATGTCCTCGACAACAGACGCCAGTTGTGCGCGTTGAGTTGATATTGTCTGTAATGTCTTGTATTGTGAGTTTGAGTGATTTCTTTTTGTTTATCCAAGCAGACCGTTGCATGCTCCAGCTTGTGGGTATGTAGATGGGTAAATGGATCCTTCCAAGATCCATGTACCACAACCAGAGTTTAGTCCCACATCTACCAGTTGTTGGATGTAGAGACTCGGTGAGGGCTATATAAGAAGCCCCACACCCTCTGTATACAATGAGAAAGTGCAATGTATAAATCAACCCTTTGAGGAGTTCTCATGTGGTTTCACCCCGCTGCTTAGGGAGTAGGGTTCCACGTAAAATCCCGTGTTCCTCAATGTTTATTTTCTTTTCTCTGATATTCGCTTCCGCATTATATTTTCTAACACATACCTCATTCATTTTTTGCTAATAAGGGCATCAAGTCATTGCCAAAGTCGAGCATGCATTTACACTATAACATTGCATATCATTTCCAAATTAACAATCAAACAGAAGTAATAATCAGATCTTTGGGACGCTTGCTGCATTACTTCACAGGAAAACAAACTACTCAATGGGACTCGATTCTTCTTTGTCCAGAATTTTCTTGTAATGGTTCATCTTATCAATCCATTAGGAAGTCTCCTTTTGAATGTTTTTACGAAATTCCAATTCCATATGTCCTTGATCAGGTCTCCTTAGTTCAATCCGGATGGGTTGGTGCAATTGTTGACAGTAGGGTTGATCCTACCCATCAACTTCACCGCAAAATCTACAACAAATCTCAAATTACATTGACCACATACCCAAAACGAGCCGATACCCAAGTAAGAAAGATAGGATTTAGGGAAGGAAATTCGATTATGGCTCAATTTCATGAAGAATATTTCCCGAGCAAACCCACCACAAATTAACCCCAAACAAATTTGGTTCTTTCAGAAACGTCACGAAAATCAGTCCAAATGCTTATGCAATAGACCTCCCTCTAGAGATCAACACCTCATCGATATCAGATATTGACATAAATGCAACTATACATAAGTTTCTGTAGATGAATTCGTCACCAACAATCACCACGACAACATTGAGTTCAAATATCATCAAAGACGTCCTTGATATTTATGAATTGGTTGCATATCATGGGCTCATCCAACGATGGAAGAAACATTCATCGAAAGCCAGTTTGTGGATTGAAGAGCGTGAATTAGAAAGGTTCCGTCATGACTGCCTGCAAAGCTATTACAATGCAATCTTATCGAAGCAAGACTCTTTTCGGTAGGGGAGTTGATGCAATTCATGCCCGACCTTGAGGGGTTATATGCAACTTTCATCAACAAAAAAATTGTCCAAGAGTTCCCTTGTCATTATACATCTCTCCAGGGCTTCCATGTAATTTTTATTTGTCCTTTTCTTGGGAGCTCATGGTTTGGAAAGGGCAACACACCTTCTATGGTGAAGGCCATGTAATTTTGGATTTTTGGAATCTTGGTCTTTTCACTGTTTGGAGTCGATCATTTATTTATCCTCAGGTATTAAGTGTTTACCGTTGCTAAATTGATCCTTCCACTTCTATAATCTAACTTTTGAGGGGATTTAACTTGACATATGTTTTAGCCTTCTAAATATGAGAACATGCTTGTCGTTGTTTTGCATCATGTGTGTGTGCGTGCAGCAATCATTCCCAAAAGATCATTTGGTTTTTATTCATGTCTGGTATTCCATGGACTCGTAAGCCCCACCGTTAATTGAACACCATAACGGCATAACCATACGCTTAGTGGGTTATTTGCAATAGTGCGCCACATTTTGCATATTCATATACTTAACTGGAAACTTAGGGATTTTCGGATTGCATCACTATACCGCATATACATCACATACAGTATATGTGGCTCAATGGACCAATCACCTTCATATATGCGGGCACATATGTGACCCCATGAATTGACTTTTTGAACATCGTAATGTAATGATACATCGTCGATATATCGCTCAATATTGGTCTATATCAGGGGAAAAGATATTTAAGGTGATATAGGTATCGTTAACTTGCCTATATATATATATCGCCATTATTTCGAAGATATATCTAAATATTTCAATCCCCAGAAATAAGCCAATTGTCTGGGATTTTGGGTTTGGAATATGAGATGCACTTGATGAAAATGAGAACAAGCCAAGATACGTGACAGAGAAGAAATGGGTCGATAAGGAGAATCGATGGTAGAGGGGAAGAAAGAAATCAAGGAGAAAAAGAGATAAAATCAACATGTAATCAGAATTCAACTCATTTGATCTGTTACTCTAAGTCTATTAGAGCATGTTGCTTTACATCGGGAATCAATCCAAAAGAAGCAACCATTCATCCAAAAGGCACATCCGAAACTTGAGACTTTGTACTTTTATAATAATTTAGAAATACTATAAAAATAAAATTACAAACAAAAATAGAAAAACAAAATGAGATATTTTGGGTTGCATCTGACTGGTCGAGGAAAGATGTGCTGGTCAAGATTTTCCCCATGCTTCGCACGATCGCCAAGGATAAACAAGTCACGGTGGCCAAATGCTAGGAAGAGATCTGGCTACATAGGGTTGCAACCATTCCCAAAGGACAGAATTGCAAATTTTATAAAGACAATTGTTTGTTAGAAGGGTTCAAGCCGAAAGGCCTCAATCAATACATGCAAAGATGGATGGGTACGGACGACTTAACTGAAGCCTGAAGTTTATGAGGCATTAAGTGCGTCCAGGGGCTGTCAGATCCAAGTTTTGCCTTGGACTATAAGTTGATGTGGAAGGCCAAATACCTTTGAAAGTAAGTATACATGCAAGGCTAGTAAGGAGGGAGTGGCTAGTCATCGTGTTACTCGAAAGAAAGTCGAGTAGGATTTCAACAATTGGTGCCATGTTTGCGGATTAAACGAGGATGTTGACATGCCCTCAAGTGACAACAATGTGGGAGTAGTGAAGATTATATGGATCAATGCCAAAGGCGTTTTGGGTGAGCTTTAGGGTTGGAATGGAAAGTGGGGGAGATCGAGTGTACAAGAAGCAATGTGGTAGGAGTTTGATATTAGTATTTGTTTAGAAAAAGAAAAGGGTGCACTCCCAAGGAGGGACCCACTACATGGTATCGAATTGATATATATAATCATTTGGGCCATTTGGAGTAAGCGGAACTTGATGGTCTTCCAGCGTGGAAGATGATAAGAGGAAAACATGATGTACAGCATAAAGTCCTTTCATACATTGTCGGTTCAACTGTGTATATATGGTATCGTAGAAGAGAGTGGTCGGCATGCTAAGGCACTACATGTATTGTGTTTTTTGTGTTGTCTTTTAAACAAATTGTTGATGGCATCTCATGTAGGATGATCTTCCTTTGGCTTCTAACAGAACTCTTAAAACTTTGGTAACTTCGATTCCACTAACAACTGACAAATAGCTTTTCTGGGTGGCCAATGGGCAATTTCACATTTTCTTATTCCTTTGATGACATAACACGTGTTGCTAACTAAGGTTTGGAGCCTCTGCTTCATGTTTTACAAACCCCGGTTTGATCTGATAAAAAGCTCATTTTTTCACAATCTGAATTGATTATTAATATTTATTTTCGACCCAGCCGAGCATGTTTTTAGGAGAAAAAGAAATGTGCATCAAAGGTAATGCCCATCCAAAATATATATTAAATTAAAACACGTCATGTATGGATACATGAAGTACAGAGATCAGGAATAAATGAGAGACCCAGCATGAACAGACGCATTCTCTACATAACATTCTACATGGAAAATGATCTCGTTTTAGCCAACCATATGGCCCAAATCCACTGTATGGAAGCCGCCCTTCAAATCTATCTAGTGTGATCACACATAAAGAATAAATGCTCCAACTTCTCCATCATGTAGCCACAAAGGGGGCACTCCAGCTCCGCTTAATGACCGTGCTGCATTTTTCTTATGATGTCAAATTCTAGTGTTGGTTGCATTTTTAGCACAATTAAAATAATAATTTTTCAACCCTTGTTATTGTTGTAATATTGTGAAATATGTTGAATATGTATCTGTCTTGAATGCACCGGTATTTATTTTCAAGATAAGCAGTTGAAACCTCGGTGTTGCGAGATTTTAACAATGTATATGTTAAAATCCTGTTTATTCAACCCCCCAAACGTAGCGTTTATGACCAGACTAAATTACAAAAAATACATCATGGGTACATTGAACACTTATAATTGGTTAGGGATGCCATAAAGGTCGGCAATATCGATGACACCGATGAGGTTGTCAACATCGTGGAGGTTAGAGACATCGGGATGGTCATTGAGGTGATCATGAAGAAGATGAAGTGGGGGGTTTTTTATGTAAAAAAGGGGAAACCACTCCGGAGGGGTCCGTCCCATATATAGAAGATGAAGTGGTTGAACTAAAAATATATAATATAGTTTAGGGATTGGTTTGTAAATACTTTAAGTATATTTTAGTCATTTAACACTTATCTCTAATTATATGACTTGTGGATGTTAGGGGCACAGTTGTAAAACATATATTTTTAGGGGTCATCATGCAATTATGACATAGGGAGAGAAGCACAAGTGTTATTGGCAAGATATGGGTGAGTACAAATGTAAAAAAATCTAAAATAATTGCCACGTTTTATGGCAAAATGGTGAAGCCTTCTCCCATTATAAGTAGTCGGCTACATGGATTCTTGCTCAAATCCATGATGAAAAATTCAACTATTTTTTACACTGGTTATCGACTGCCTAACGCTATCCCCACAAGAGATATTTGAACCCTAGTCTTTTGGATGGTAGGCATACTACACTATCACCAGGCCATTTAAGTGGGTACAATTGCCAGGTTATATAACCCAAAAATTATGGATGATAAATGAAAATCAGAATTACAACCTGATTGGCTGCCGCCTGTCTCTGAGGCATCCATGAAGATATGTTATTCCAGAGGTTCCGGGAAATTAAGCCACTGCCAAACGAAGAATGTCAACATAGTTTCTCCTTACCAAAACCAAAGACTGGATGATAAGGACCCTAAAGAAAGGATTACCTGGAACCACCAGTGTTCGCATTTGAAAATGTTGGAAGAGATCCATATGTAGTCCCTCCGGTACACAAAATGAATCCTGGACGTCTCAGACAAGCAGACTGGAAAGACAAAAGTCAGTAGACATCAGAGAATGCATAAGATAAAAAATTATGAATAAGAGGGCACCACGGCTACTTTATAGAGTATTAAGACCTCAACAGCACCAGCTGAAAATAATGATAAAGGTGATTTAAGCATCCTGTGCTGGTGGTGTCATGAAAACCATTGTAAAGGTTACATCAGTGAACATCTAAGAAGGTCTACGAGAGTTTGGATTTCTTCAGATATGTTAGCAACTATTACTTTTTCTCAAATTAAATAAATGGAGCTCGACTCAAGATAGGTGGCCAACATAAAACTGTCAAACCATTTTCTTTGCATGAACTATTACATTCATTTAGGCCTTGTTGTGGTGTCTCTACCTAGAAACATGCTGCATTGTCCCAATGCAAGTTCATTCAAGGCGATCAGGTAGTACAAAAGAAGGCTATTCAGTGTTCTAGTTAGGTGTGAAGTGGGGAGAAGAGCCTAACAAAAATGGAGAGGACCAAAGAAATGGAAGAAGAAAATTATTTAAAATGATACGAGGAAGTAGATTTAAGACCAATTGAGATCAGCTCAGATCTGTTTGGAGGCAGATATTTCACATGGTCAACCTCCTTCAAACGATAAAAGATCCGGTTGTTTATGTTGTGTGTTGAGATATTAGTTATCTTTCTTATTGTTTTCATATTTATCTATTTCTTCTGTCTTCATCTTGTAATTTGCCCAACAGGTTTCTCACCTATATAAGAGAACCTTAGGGCCTCTCAATAATACAATAATTTTTTTCCTTTCTATATGGCATAGGAGCGACGGTCCTAGACCGGAGTTCCCGTATTTCACCCAAGACCTAACCCTACCCGCTAGGGATGCAACCATATATGGATATATTTGTATCCATCCGTCATCGTATTCGTTTTTAAGAGAATATGGATATGAATGTTTTGATTTTAGCGGATACGGATATGGATATGAGATTTTTTTCAGATACGGATAAGGATACGGATATTGTTTTCAAATTTTTTGAGGATATGGATACGCATATGGTTATATGTTTTTTGACAGATACGGATATAGATATTTGCATTGCAGAATTTGTGTTTATATTGTATATACATACATCAACTTGTGTGTGTATCTCCAAATATGTTATAGGATTAGTTGCAATATATTGCATCTAGAGACATTTTCAAATATGGGAAGAAAAATATACATCTCTATATTATTTAATCATTTATTATACAGTTATTAAACTTAGTATAATACTATATTTTCCTTTTGCATTTTGTTGTCTTGTAGTTTATTAATTTTGATTTAATTAGCTATTCGTTTCAACTTTACCAAACAATCCTACTAAATGTAAGCATTAGAACTTAGAACTTACAAGGCATTTCTTATTCGCACGATAATCCTTTTCTGTTCATAAAAATATCTGCATCTGAATCGTGATTATTTGTTTTCATGTTCGTATCTATAGTTAAGGATATGGTTTGCAATTTTCAATATCCGCAATGTATTCGTTTCCGTATCCGTATTTTAAAATGGATAAGGATATGGTAACACCTATATCCTTATATGTATCCGTCCATTTGCACCACTGCTACCCCCCCCCCACCTTCTCTTCCCAATCGCCACCGACCTCTGCCCTCCCCTCCCCAACCGCCACGAGGGCCCCCCTCCCCAGCCGTCGGGCCCTCCCTCTGCTCCCCTTGTGGGTTGCAGGCCGCCGCCAGCCTCTCTCATGCATCGCCGGCCCCTCCCAGGCTGTCGTCGACCCCACCTATGAGCATCCTTGCGCCTCATCGCGCCTCCGAGCCTCTCTGTGCACCTCTACGGTTCGAACTGCAGTCTGAAACGGTCTGATTTTGAACGGAAAATGTGATTTCAAACATTTAAATCGTGTTCTCCGGCCCTAACACACAGCAAAGATTGACGAGGATGGTGGTATGAGTCTAGACGTATAACCAATCCTCCGTATAATCGTGTAGACTCGTTCATATTGGTCTACTCCCTAGTCGAGTTCCGTTTTTCGACCGTTTTACCGTCATGTCAGAGAACAAGGATGATATATTTTCTTCATCGGTGCCTTCAAGGACCTAGCTCATATCGCAAAGATGGATGAGACCAACTATGAGTTGTTGTCCATGCAATTTTTCACCCTCATGCAGTGCAACAAGGAGCACATCCTGACATATCCAGAGCCAACGGATAAGACTGAGGTCAATGCTTCTTGGAAGCAAGATGACACGTATGTGCGTGTTTGACTTTGTGGGACCCTCAGCATGGAGATAGCCAATGATATTCTGAATCAGCCCACCGCCAAGGTGATGTGGGATACTTTGACATCCGCCTATGCTCAAGTGAAGAATGAGGCCAAGATTCTTCAGCTACAGTTCGATATCTACAATGCCAAGCAGAATGGTCGTCCTTTGCACATGTACTACTATTTGCTCCGCGGCATGTTCGAGAATCTTCATAGTTACATGCCTATTACGACATCTACGAAGCAGCAGAAGCCATATAGGAACTCCACGATGGTTGGAGTCTTCATGGCCGAACTTGATACCGAGTATGCTATTGCGCGTACACAGCTTATCACCGGAGCTACCATACCTCCCATGGAGGAAGTCTATAGTCGTCTCAGCCAGATTATCATGCCTTCTACAGCCACTCTTCCGATCTTTTCAACGATGGCCACTTCTCATGGCCGAGGAGGGACAACCTAGTCCACAGGATGCACCCTTCGTGACAGAGGCGATGAACGTCAACGTGGCCCTTGCACCTACTGTCATTGGTCAGGACATGCAGAGGATCCATGCTACCAGAAGCATGATATCTTGCTTCAGGTCGCGTGGCAGAACATGTTGAGCCTTCAGAGACTCTAGCTTCCCAGGCCAATCCTCGCCTCGACGATACTGTCTCTCATATTCGAGAGATCATGACTCATGTTGCAGGCACCACCACTACAGATTTCGCAAACATAGCCTCTTCGAGATCCTCAGGTATCGCTTACGCTTTTACTGGTAGTAGTGGTGCAGATATGACATAGTGGATTATGGACTCCGATGCATCCCACCATCTGTGTGCAGACAGGACGCAGTTGAGGTCCTATAGGACCATACCTCATGGTAGATGGGTTGTCATTGCTTATGGAGACCACTTACCCATTACATGCATTTAGAAGGCCATATAAATATCGATATTGTATCAACCCGCCCAAAAAGGATATATTCGGATATATTGCCGATATATCGATGATATCGATGGGAATGTCAGAAATGGCTAAAAATTGTATTTTTACTGTTTTTTCATAAATTAAGATCATCCAAGATATTAAAACAACAAATAACCTACAAATACACACTTACATCACACATATCGATCATTTATACCATATATATCGCACATGCCAATCATTTCGAACATATCGATGTTAATGTTGATTCCTGATTTATAGATATTGGAAATGGAGTTCATCTAAGTTCTTAGAACAGTAATAACTTACAAATATACTCTTAGATCACATATATCGATCATCTATGACTCTTATATCGCATTCGGTCATATCGAATATATCGTTGTTACTATTGATTGCTAACTTACGGATATTGGAAATGTAGTCCATCCAAGTTCTTATAACGCTAAATAACTTACAAATATACACTTAAATCACACATATCAATCATATATGAGTCTATGTCCCTTATATTGCACATATCTATCATATTGAGCATATCATTGTTAATATTGATTGTTGATTTACAGATAATGGAAATGGAGTTTATCCAAGACTTATATCGCATCACATATTATGTATAAACAATATGTTTGAGCTGTTTTTGGAACCAAACAAATAAAGAGCATAATAGCATTTTTTAACGCGTCATAGTTCATAATAATATTTTCGAAAGGGGGGAAGAAGATGAATAAAAATTGATCGGACACACCCTCAAATTGAAGAACCATTGTATGCATCCCCGGTTGCACCATACCCTACCAGACAGGGGTCTCGCTGCCCCCAATCGGAAATAAAATATATAAAACATGGTGTGTTTTAATACTATGAGTAGCATAATAAGTAGTGAAATCAAGCTGACAATGGTATTATTCATCAATATATAGATATGATAAAAATTCGGCGATATCGGTCGACATTCGGGATTTTTTGTACTGAATCCAGTTATTTTTTTCGATATGGGCCGATATGGCGATATATTGTCGATATATCGGTCATTTATTGTCGATATCCTGGTAAATGGATATGCACCCTGATATCGATATCCCCTTCCTCTCGATATAGATATATCGGCGATATATCACTGATATATCACGATATGGCCTTCTATGATTACAGGACAGTGGGTGCATTTGACGCCGTCCATGCGCCCACAGTATGTGTTATATGCTCCTGACTTTCAGATGAATTTACTTTCCATTAGTCATATTACTAAGGATATGCATTGTCTTGCCATCTTTGACCCTTCATCTCTTGTATTTCAAGATATACTCACGTGCAGGGTGATTGGATGTGACTGTGAGCAGTGGGGGCTCTACAACCTGGTCCACCCTCCTCATGCTGGTGTTTCTACTTTACCTATTGGATCACTCTCTCCACATCTGTGGCACCTTCGTTTTGACCACCTTCATCTGCAGAAGTTGTGTCATGTTCTCCCTCAGATTTCCATGAGATCCTCCTTCCGATGTGAGGCATGCCAGCTTGGGAAGCATCACCTGTCCTTCATTCCATCCCGCCGGAGTCGGAGCAGTTCTCAGTTATTTGAGTTCCTTCATTTAGATATCTGGGGTCCGAGTCGTATCCCCGATCATCAGGGACACCGTTTATATCTAGTCGTAGTCGATGTTTTTTCTAGACTTTCCTGGATCTTTTTATTGAAGAATAAGTTTGAGGATGGATCTATTATCAAATCTTTTATTAATGAGATAAAGAATTTTTTTCTACCACTGTCAAATATCTTCATTCTGATAGTGTATTAGAGTTATGTACTTTACAACTTTCTGACTTTCTTAGATCTCTTGGCATTGTTCATCAGACCTCGTATGCTTATACATCCCAGCAGAACAGTATTGCCGAGCGTAAACACGGTCACTTACTTGATGTGACCCGAACATTATTGATACAAAGTCGTGTTCCTCACGCTTACTGGGGCGATGAAATCCTCACTGCATGCTATCTAGCGAACCGCATGCACTTGTCTGTGTTGGGAGAGAAGATTCCTTTCTCGATTGCGTTTCCCAAGAAGGATCTTTTCTCCCTTACACCTCGTATGTTCGGTTCAATTGCATTTGTTCACGATTTCTCTCCAGGTTGTGACAAGCTCTCTTCTAGAGCTGTCAAGTGTGTTTTTGTCGGCTACTCTCGTACCCAGAAGGGGTACCATTGTTTTGATCCGCTTAGGCGGAAATACTTTGTCAGTGCAACATTACTTTCTTTGAGTCTGTCATGTATTCTTCCTACAGGTGACAGACTAGCCGCATCAGACTCTGATGTTGAGATCTACATGCCTCCACTTCCTACTGTCATACTACCACCTGCCTCTACTCCTACTCTACCACCACCTCCACAACCACCACCTACGCGTACTCCGGCCTCTACACCTACTCTTGTGGCTCCACCTCCTATTGTGACTCAGTTTTTACCACGTGTGTTTACTCGCAGGTCTCCCCCTGCTCACAAGTCTTGTCCATCATCCAGCATGCCTCAGGTATGTAATGAGCACATTGTTTCTACTAATGGCAAAACTGAGTTATATGTACAGTAGGATTCCATATAGGATGAGCAGGTGCCCTCTCAAGAGGGAAACTTACAGGTTCGAGACTTGGCAAATGATCTTATTGTGTCGATTGCTCTGCGAAAGCGGAAACGTGTGTGTGCTACTTATCCTCTTACAACCCAAGTTTCCTTGAGCAGACTGTCAGAGGATTTCAAGAAGTTTACCTTGGCATTATCAACCGCGGAGATACCATTGATATATCAGGAGGCTCTTCAGGACAGTCAGTGGCGGTTAGCCATGGAAGAGGAGATGGTCGTGCTACAGTCATGTGGTCTTTGGAGTCTTGTTTCAACTCCAGTTGGTGCATTCGTTGTGGGATGCAAGTGGGTGTTCACCGTGAAACACCGAGGAGATGGCAGTGTGGATCGTTATAAAGCGAGACTTGTGGCACGTGGGTTCACCCAAACAAATGGGGTGGACTATCATGATACTTTTTCTCCAGTTGCCAGACATTCTACTCTTCGTATTCTTCTGTCTGTTGATGTGACATGAGATTGGCCCCTTTACCAGTTTGATGTAAAGAATGCCTTCCTCTATGGTGATATACAGGAGAAGGTCTACATGCAACAACCACATGGGATTGCTGCTGAGGGGGAGTGTCAGAAAGTCTGCAGGCTACACAAAGCTATCTATATTCTTAAATACAGTCCACGAGCATGGTTCCAGAAGCTCTCGGACTTGATAAAGCAATAGGGTTTGTGCAATCGACTGGCGATCACTCTTTGTTTGTGCACAAGACCCTGAGAGGCACGGCTTGCACCTGGTTGGCTGGGATGATGTTACAAAGAGGACTTCCGATGGGGGACTTGGGGTCCGTAATGTCGAAACCATGAATAAAGCACTGCTGACCAAGTGGGCGATTAAGATTTGGGATCCTTCCTCATCGATGGCGGCAAGAGTTTTGAGATCCATTTATGGAGTGAAGGGTAAGTTGATTGCAGTTAGGAGGAGATACGAATCTCCTATTTAGGCTGGGATCCGGGCGGTATTGCCGTGTGTTGCCCCTAACCTGCGCCCGGCGCTCGGGAACGGTCAAGTCTTCAGGTTTTGGATGGATGACTGGACAGGGGAGGGTGCCATGGGGACCCGCTTCCCCAGGTTGATGGCTCTGGCAATGGATAGGAATGCGAAACTTGCTGAGGTGGCGGAGTCTGGCTCTTGGGCACCACGGTTTGTCTCTGACCTTTCGAATCAACGACTGGAGGACTTGCCGAGGTTGCTTGCGGAGGTTCCCCAACCTGGGGAGTGGGCCGACGTGGCGGACCATTTCCTGTGTTCTGGGACGAGATTCTCGGTTAAGAAGGCTTACAAGGCTTTGCGCAGGGAAGCGATGGAGTGAGACGAGGTGATGTGTGTGGACATGAAGATTATATGGGCAGCCAGGATCCCGTGTAGGGTAAAGATCTTTCTATGGTGTTTGCGAAGAAATCGTTTGTGTGACAAAGCGAGGAGGGGGGGGTTGTTTGGCTTGGCCGACACGGTTTGCGACAGAAGTGAAGGGGTGGTGGAAGATGCAGAGCATATATTCTTCGTCTGTGAGACGTCAGCTCAAACCTGGACGGGCATGGGCCTTCTTTGGGTGGACGGCAGCAGCCTTGAAGCCTTTTGGAGGTCGATACGCGCTGTGGGCCTGGGGTCGACGGATAACTGTGATAAAGCCTTCTCGGTGCTTTAGGCGATCTGGCTGGATCGAAATGAGCTGATTTTTAAAAACCAAAGATTTCATTCTGAGAATGTTATCTCCCACTCAAGGGCCCTTTACAATTTCTGGGCCCTCATCTAATGTAATCCACTGATTATTAATTAATGAATTTGTGGCCGTGGTAACTCCCGCCTTGGGAGCTCACCCTCTTTACAATAAAAAAAAGACCCTGAGAGGTATTATTGTCATTCTTGTTTACGTTGATGACATTATCATTACCGGAGAAGATGAGCAAGGCATTCAGGTTGCCAAGGACTTCCTAGGTCAGCAGTTTGTGACCACGGACCTTGATAATTTACGTTACTTCTTTGGACTGGAGTTTGCCAGGAACCGACGAGGTCTTGTGATGACCCAGAGGAAGTACGTTACATATCTTCTTTCAGAGACTGGCATGGCAGATTGCAGAATTGCCACTATTCCTATCGACCCGAGCATGAAGCTCTATGATGATGATATTGAGGAGGTCGACAAGAGGAGGTACATGGAGCTTGTTGGCAAGATCCTATATGTGACTATTACCAGGTCCTACATATCCTTTGTTGTGAGCAAAGTGAGTCAGTTTATGGAGCAGTCCAGATAGGCACATATGGATGAAGTCCATATGATTATGAGGTATCTGAAGACATCACCAAGTACGAGACTTCTTTTCAGCAGAGGTACATCTCTTTCAGTTACAGCATGTGCAGATGCATACTATATTGGATGTCCAAAGGATAGGAAGTCTACTTCAGGCTTCGTTGTGTCCATAGGGAATTCCCTACTTTTATGGAAGAGCAAGACGTAGACCGTGGGTGCCAGATCAAGTGCTGAGTCAGAATACAGGGCCATGGAGCAGGCTAGCACAGAGATGATGTGGGTCAGATCTGTTCTTACTGACCTGACTATAGAGGTGTGTCTACCCATGCACCTCCACAATGTGACAACCAGTCTGTTCTTTTCATTTCCAACAACCCAACCTTTCATGAGAGGACCAAGCACATAGAGGTGGATTGTCACTACACTCGTGACATGATACAGAAGGGTCTTATCGCCACTGCGCATGTCAGCTCTGGAGACTAGACTGCAGATGTTCTTACTGAGGCCCTAGTCAGAGGGCCTTATCAGAGATGTTATTCCAAGCTGAGCCTGGTCGATATATACGCTCCAGCTTGAGGGGGAGTGTTGAGATATTAGTTATCTTTTCTATTATTTTTCATATTATCTATTTTTTTGTCTTCATCTTGTAATTTGCCCAACAGATTTCTCTCCTATATTAGAGAACCCTAGGACCTCTCAATAATACAATAGTCTTTCCTTTCCACATTGTGGAACTTGACTCAAGATTCACAAAAAAATTATCACATCATTGTGTTCATTCATGTTTTATGTACCAACAAATTACTGACATGATGTGCCTACATATATAACCAAGACCATCGACTGTCAATTAGAAGGGGAAAAAGCTAAAGAGAATTGATCCATATGGTCGATCATGTTTAAAGTAGAGAAAGGCTTGGCTATTTTTTTTAGAAGCTAATGGGCAATCATTCGTAGTGGGATGTCATCCGAATTTTGTTTAAAAATAGATAATGTGTCTTTTGCATGCCACCAGTCTCTCTTTATGATAACACTTGCATCTACCCCCACGATGCATGTAGTTCCATCATACTATGCACCACATTTTCCACGTAATATTTCTCACGCTTGAAGACCACCAAGTTTTGCTCATTCCAAATGGCCCAAAGAACCACAAGAGACTAACTCCTAACATGTTGCTTTCTTTGCACCTGATCTCCTCGATCTGTTGCCCCATCCATGAAGCTCGCCTAAACACTTCGCTCCACTCGTGTCGAACTACTACACTCCCAACCGTCGCGATCAAGGGGAACGTGAAGAACAAGTTAGCCACATCCGCATCCTTCAAGCCATAAAACAAGCATCCACTATCGAAACCCATATCATGCTTGTTCATGAACAGCATAGCGATGAACCGCTCAGTCCTTATCAACTAGGCATGTAACACCACCTTCAAAGGTGTCTTAACCTTTCAAAGCAACCTAAAGTCCAAAGCAAAAACAACATCTGACTTTGCGGAGCATGCACTTAATGCCTAATATGCCCAGAAGATGTCCCATTAAACCACCTCAATCTCAATACCTCCAACTCTTTCTTCATGATTTGCAAACTTCCTAGCAAACACCATGCCTCCCTTCATGTGCTCCTGTAATATACTTGATATTAAAGATCCTAATACAAAGTATTAGGGCAAAGAATGGCTGAGTTAGATCTTGTAAAAAAGGGTTTTGAACCAATTAGATGAATATTGGATGGAAGAGTATAGATGTTGTAAATTTCCACAAAGCATAGAAAGAAGAAGCTGATGAGTTCAAATATTAACAAAATTGCAAGAGGTTAATGGGAAATTGGTCAATAAGAAATGGTGATGGCACCACTTGTGATTTTAGAAGAATCTAACGGCATTTACAAGAGATAGTGGAGGCTGAAATCTGTCTCAACATTAAGGACATGTTTGTAACTAGGTTGGGTTGGAGTAACCTCCTATGAATAGTAGTTATTTGGATGGTAGGAGGGTTGGAATGAGAAATGTGATGCGATGTCACATTGGTTTGTGATGGAATTCCAACCCAGGAATGCAGGGACGTAAACCAGGTTACCCGGGATAACATGGTAACCAAACGAGCCCTAAGGCTTAAGGACACTTGGCAGCCCATTCCCATGCAAGAAAAGCCTACAAAAAGCACCCATTCTCTTTACTTGAAGACTATTCACAACTACAGCAACCTGGAAAGCAGAAACACCCTATTTCCCTTCAAAATCCATCAAATATTGGCTGAAATAACGAAGCTGAGGGGGGTCGATGATGTCCTTTGGCGCTCTTTTGGTGCGGGTGGTTTGGATGAGTTTAGGGCGTTGGACGCGGACGGAGCAGCGGGGGGTATGTTAATTGCGTGGAGATCGGCGGCTTTCTCTTTCAGCTCTGTGCTTATGGGGAGGCATATGTTATCCGTATTGCTGGTCCGGGAGGATACTGCCTTGCCCATCGCTTTCTCGTGTATATACGGCCCTTGTTGCAACATTAAAAGAAAGGAACTGTGGGATGATTTACGTGATGCAGGCAGTGCGTTTGAGGGGATTCCTTGGCTCATTAGGGGAGATTTTAATGTTACGCTACATTCATCGGATCGTCCCTGATTCGGGGGTGGCCAGGACCCGGGCTCCTTTGACTTTGCTGAGGTGGTGGACTCGCTGGCTTTAGAGGTTCTAGTGGCGGATGATACTACGTACACATGGAGGAATAATAATTCCCGCTCTCGGTTTGATCGCTTCTTGGCTTCTGGGAAGCTTATGGAGATGTTCCCTATTTGCTCGGTGTCCTCTCGCCCTCGCTCTTTATCGGATCATTCGCCTATTCTCTGAGAGTCCGGTGAGGTCCCTACGATGAGGGGCCTCTTTAGATACGAGAAATGTTGGCTACAAGAGGTGAATTTCAAGGATAAAGTGACGTTGCACAGGGCTCAGTTGTGTTTTGTGGGGTCCGCGGCCTCCAATTTTGATCAGAAGCTCTCGTCGTTGCGGAAAAAGCTTGCATTATTCATGAAGGATTCGAGGGTGGCGAGAGTCGCCGCCAGGGTGGAGGCAGAGGAAATCATTGCGAAGTTTGATATTATTGAGAACGATAGGGAGCTTCTGCCTGAGGAGCTACGCGAGCGTTCTCTTGCGCAAAAGCGTGTTGCGGCGGAGGACAAGAAGCGGACCACTGAATGGCGTCAAAGGTCAAGGATGACTTGGATCAAAGAGGGTGATGCCAATACGGCCTTCTTTCACCGTGTGGCTAGCGGAAGGAAGCGCTACAACGCGCTGCGCTCTTTTTCGATAAGTGGTGTGCGGATTGTGGGGGACAGAGAGATGGGACGTGCCATTACAGATCATTTCAAAAGCTTCACTGCCAGGCGCTCCCCGAGGAGGTGGCGGTGGTTGGGTTGTGGGGCGTCGTCCATTTCTAATGCGGCTTGCGAGGATTTGACTCGGGCGATTTCGTGGGAGGAAACCAAAGTGGCCGTGTGGGACTTGAACGAGGATGGGTCCCCGGGCCCCGATGGTTTTCCGGTGACGTTCTATCGGGATTTTTGGGAGGTGGTGGGTGAAGACGTGTTGGAGGTTGTTACGAAGTTTTGCAGTGGGAATGCGGGGTTTGATCGGATTAATAGGGCCTTCATTATGCTGCTTCCTAAGTCCTCCGCGGCGGAGCGTATTGAGGATTTTCATCCCATTTCGATATCCAACGGCATCTATCTTATTATCGCTATGGTATTGGCTCGTCGGCTTGCTTGGGTCTTGGATTCGATTATTTCTCCGATCCAGGCGGCCTTTATTCGGGGCAGGCAGATCTCGGATTGCATTGCGGTGGCGTCAGAGTTGGTCGCCGATTGGAAGAAGTCCGGAAAACAGGGGGTGTTGTGGAAGGTCTATTTCGCCAAAGTGTACGACTGCCTCGAATGGAGTTTCTTGCGATCGGTTCTGAGCAGGCGTGGTTTCCCTGAGGTTTGGATACCATGGATGCGGCGTTGCGTGACCACCGTGTCCTTCACTGTTTTGGTCAATGGCCGTTCGGATGGGGGCTTCTTCCAGCCTAGGAGGGGGTGCGCCAGGGGTGCCCCCTCGCTCCTCTTCTGTTTGTCGTGGCTGCTGATGTCTTGGCTCGCATGGCGGACCGTGTGATTGATGCCGGGCTTTCGAAGGGGTACTCCAAGGGCGAGTTGCGTGTGCCCTTGCTCCAGTTCGCGGATGACACCATTTGCTTTATTGAGGGAGGCTTATCCGAGGTCTCCAGAATGGCGGCGACACTGGATCTCTTCAGTGAGTTATCGGGTATGTATAAGAATGGGAACAAATCCAAGGTAATTCCTTTTGGGATGTCGGAGGCGGAGACGATCGAGTGCGGCCGGAACTTGGGGTCTCCTCCGGGTGAGTTACCTATTGATTACCTTGGTTTGCCGTTGGTGGTAGGGAGGGCCAGGAATAAGGATTGGTTGCTGGTCGTCGAGAGAGTGGAGACGCGCCTTGCTGGGTGGCGTTCGGCTTTGCTCTCGAGGGGGGGTCGGCTTGTTCTTCTCAAAGCGGTGCTCTCTTCGATTCCGGTGTTTTACTTATCAAATCGTCGTATGCGGGTGGGGATCCGCACCCGTCTTGAAAAATGTATGTGTAGATTTATGTGGGGAAGGAATGGTGAGACGGGGGGGCTGCATCTGGCGGCGTGGGATGAGGTCACTAGAGGCAAGCAGGATGGTGGTTTGGGCGTGCGGAGATTGGAGCTTGTTAATGATGCTTTTCTTCTCAAATGGGCGAGTAGGATTTGGGGCCAGGATGATAATTTCTTTACCGGCATCCTGAGGGAGATTCACGGGGAAGGAAGGGCGGTGGAAGAGAGGGTTGGTGTGTTCGGAGCTCATACTCCGATTTGGCGTGGAGTGCTCGAGATATTTGAAAGAAATCTATCGTTGTTTATGCCGGTGTTGGGGAATGGTGAGTCGTTTAAATTTTGGAAGGATGATTGGAGGGAAGGGGATCCTTGAATGTGCAGTTCCCCCGTTTGTTTGCGTTGGCGGCTGACAAAGATGCCTATGTCGCTTCTTGCTGGGCGGATGGGTGTAGGTGTCCGCCTTTCCTGACAAATTTCTCGGATCAGAGGCTTGTTGATTTTATCTCCCTTTTGGACGCCATCGGTGACGCAGGTAGGCCTAGAGATGGTCGGGATCACTGGGCCTGGAGGGACGGTCCCTTTTCGACGTGGAAAGCTTATGGGGCTTTGGATCGGCCCCCGCCGGCGCGGTCTGATATGCTGGTGCGTGATTGTTGTTTTTTCTGGGGCCTGAAGATCCCAGAGCGCCTTGGCTTCTTTTTATGGCTTTTCCGCAGGCAGAGGTTGATGACGAGAGATCATTGCACGAGGATTATGGGCAATATCTCCAATACTTGTGTGTTATGCGATTCGGCAGTGGAGACCATTGAGCATTTATTCTTCGATTGCCCAGCGGTCAGAGGGGTTTGGGAGGAAGCGGATGTTGATTGGGTGAAAACGGATGACTTGGCGGCCTTTTGTGGGTCACTGGTGCTTAACAGAAACAGGGAAAGAAGGGACATATTGCTGCCAATTGCAAGGTTGTGGTCGATTTGGTTGGGGAGGAATGAGGCCCTCTTCTCGGGCCAACGCTTTTACAAGGACAACGTGCTTATTCATTGTGCGAGACTTGTGGCTGATTGGGTTGCGGTTTAGGCCCCAGTGTGGTTTTTGTTTTTTGGGGGCAGTGGAGTTTTTTTGTACAGCTTTTGCGTTTCTTTTTTTCCTCTTTTTCTCGTTTTTGTTTATTCTCTTTTCTTATTAATATATTGGGGCGAATACCGCTGAGTGTCTCCCCCTTCTCTTGGGCCTTGTAGAGATAGTTTCTAGTATTAATAATTGTTTTCTTATCATTTTTGCTATTTCTCTCTTCTATGTAGGCGTCCATGTAATTTACCCTCAAGGCCTCTCCCTATATAAGAGAGCCTAGGGTTATTCTATGAGATAGAATAATGACTCCTTTCTTCTAACATGGTATCAGAGCAAGGTTTATCTATATCTATTACATATAGATATTTGGGGTCCGAGTCGTGTTCCCGATCACCAGGGGCACAGGTTTTATCTAGTTGTCGTGGATGATTTTTCTCGTGTCTCTTGGGTATTTCTTTTGAAGAATAAATCTGAAGCACGAGATGTTATCAAAAATTTGGTTAATGAAGTGCAGAATGTTTTTTCTTCCTCAGTCAAATATGGTCGAACTGACAATGCCCTGGAATTATGTACACGCTCTCTTTCTCTTTTTCTTTCATCGAAGGGTATTATCCACCAAACCACCTGCGCATATACATCCCAACAAAATGGTGTGGCGGAAAGAAAGCATCGTCACCTATTGGACATTACTCGTACCCTGTTGATTCAAAGTTGTGCTCCTATTTCCTATTGGGGGGATGCTGTCCTTACTGCATGCTATCTAGTCAACAGAATGCCATCCTCTGTCCTTAGAGAGAAGATACCTATCTCTCTTATTTTTCCAGACAAGGAGCTCTTCTCTCTGCCGCCACGTGTCTTTGGTGCTGTAGCATTTGTCCATCATCTTTCTCCTGGCCTTGACAAACTCTCTCCCAGAGCAGTCAAGTGCATCTTTGTTGGTTACTCCAGAACCCAGAAGGGATACCGGTGTTATGATCCTACAACCAACAGGTACTTTGTTAGTGCGGATGTCACCTTCTTCGAGTCAGTCATGTATTTCTCTCCAGATGGGGACAGAATGGTACCATCCACCATCACTGATGATATTTTGGTTCCACCACCACCTACTCCGAGGTCACCTGTGTCGCCTCCTGTGTCAGCTCCTATGCCAGCACCACCGCCACCACCACCACCACCTCCACCCATTCCACAGCAAATCATATCACCATTTCCTAACCATTACACGCGTCGGCCAGGACCTGCTCAGACGACATATCAGCCAATCACTACGCTTATGTTCAGATGATGTTACTGCTGACGGGTCAGGTCCGGTACATATGCAGGATGACTCATTACAGGTGGACCCAGATGATGATCTTGATGTTCCGATTGCTATTCGGAAACAGAGACGGCAGTGTGCTTCCTATACATTTGCTTCACAGGTGTCCTTCCACCGTCTCACAGGAGATTTCCAGAAGTTTGCCACAGCTTTGTCTTCCGTGGCCATACCACGGACATACCAGGAAGCCTTGAAGAGTGAATGCTGGAGATTAGCTATGGAAGAAGAAATGAGGGCCTTGAGTCCCGTGGCACATGGTCTTTGGTCCCTGCACCTCCTGATGCATCCAATGCGAGCTGTAAATGGGTCTTCACAGTCAAATATCATGCAGATGGCACGTTGGATAGGTACAAAGCACGCTTGGTCGCCCGTAGATTTACACAAACATATGGCGTTGACTACATGGATACTTTCTCTCCATTGGCGAGACACTCGACTCTCCGTATTCTCCTGTTTGTTGCAGTGGTTCGTGATTGGAGCATTTCACAGCTAGATGTCAAGAATGCCTTTCTGTACGGGGATTTACAGGAGGAAGTCTACATGCAGCAGCCACCTGGGTTTACTGCTGAGGGGGAGAAGCATATGGTCTGTAGACTTCACAAGGCGATATATGGCCTCAAACAGAGTCTACGAGCGTGGTTCCAGAAGCTGTCCAATCTAATTGAGCACCAGAGATTCAAGAGGTCCAATGCTGATCACTCACTGTTTATCCAGAAGTCCTCGACAGGTACGGTTGTCATAATGGTCTATGTGGATGATATTCTTGTTACAGGAGATGATGTCCAGGGCATAGCAAGGGCGAAGGCATTCCTAGGCCGTCAGTTTGTTATAAAGGATCTTGGAACCCTAAGATACTTTCTGGGGTTGGAATTTGCAAGGAATGCACATGGTCTGGTAATGACACAACGGAAGTACATTACAGACTTTCTGGTTGAGACTGGTATGGATGGGTGCAAACCATCAAGCATCCCCATGGATCCCAGCATGAAGTTATATGATAATGATACTGATGAAGTGGATAAGAGGAGATACAGAGAGATGGTGGGAAAACTCCTCTACATTACTATAACCCGTCCAGACATTGTATTTGCAGTTAGCCGGGTGAGTCAGTTTATGGAGCAGCCAAGACAGGTTCACATGGATGCTATACACATGATACTGAGGTATCTGAAGTCTTCTCCAGGCTTAGGGCTACTATTCAGAAAGGGCGCAGACTTATCCATCTCAGCGTGTGCAGACGCAGATTATGCGGGATGCCCTAAGGAGAGAAAATCAACCTCAGGGTTTGCAGTTTTTTGTTGGAGGCTCTCTGATGTCTTGGAAAAGCAAGAAACAAACGGTGGTGGCAAGATCCAGTGCGGAATCTGAATACAGGGCAATGGCCCAAGCCAGCACGGAAATGATGTGGGTCCGCTCCGTATTAGAAGATTTACATGTAGTTGTACCTCTACCTATGAAGCTTCAGTGTGACAATCAGGCAGCATTGTTCATTGCCAACAATCCAGCTTTTCATGAGAGGACCAAGCATATTGAAGTTGACTGCCATTACACCAGGGACCTGATCCAGAGAGGACTGATATCCACGGCCCATGTTAGCTCAGGAGATCAAACTGCTGATGTATTCACCAAGCCATTGCTCAGAGGACCTTTTCAGAGATGTTCATCCAAGCTGAGCATGATCGACATCTATGCTCCACCTTGAGGGGGAGTGTAGAGATAGTTTCTAGTATTAATAATTGTTTTCTTATCTTTTTGCTATTTCTCTCTTCTATGTAGACGTCCATGTAATTTACCCTCAAGGCCTCTCCCTATATAAGAGAGCCTAGGGTTATTCTATGAGATAGAACAATGACTCCTTTCTTCTAACAGGCCTCAAAAAAATATTGGCTGAAAAATTTCAGAATCTGCTCCCAAATTAGTGTTGGTTGGCAAGAAATGGAATAGTCAAGAAGCCAATTAGGCCCCCTCCAATTGGTGTGATATCTTGTCGCCCCTTATCATTGTAACATAGTTTTGTATAAGGAATAGATGCATGAATTAAGGTTTTGATCAGAATTAGCGTATATGATTTTAGTCCAAAATTAAGAATTTGCATGTTGGTTTTGTTATTTTGTTTCAGATTGGGATTATAGTGCATCTTGAGGGTCATGAAGTGTGCTTTAATCTTGTTCAAGGCAAGAGAGGTATGACCTCACCCACATTCCTTGGCCATTTGGCTTTGAAAAGACTAAAATTGGATGAACTATATTCTGAAATCTGCTCACTGTTTCTTATATGATAAGTAATTTGTGAAATAATTTGACTTTATTGCCTATTAAATGATTGATGCTGAATGAAACTATGCAAGTTGTTTGTTAGACTTATGTCAGATCTGTAGCTTACTAACTCAATATGGGCTGATTGTTACAATTATGAAAATCGCCGGATTCTATAAGAATGCATATGATGTTATTATGCAAAGAATGTTAATCCTACACTTATGTGTTTCCTCCTCTTGTTTCAAAAAAAAAGATATAAACACTAACAATACACTATCAATGCAAAGACTATTATTTGTTATCGGATAGCATGCCAGTGGTTAGTTAAATGCTATAGGCTACATATTTCTATTGGTATCATATGGATAACATGCCAGTAGTTAGTTAAATGCTACATGCCACAGATTTCTATTTGTAATCATACGGATAGTGAGACAGTGGTTAGCTAAATGCTAGAGGTTACATATATCTGTTGGTATTATACAGGGATATTTACACCCCACAACCTTATATACTTTCATGTTTACATATATAACACTCGATGATTCATAATTACACGAGAAACTCAGAATAGTCACTCCGTCTCACCCCCTCATCCATTATGTTGGTTCAATAACTCAACCACTCATATGAATTAATCTAACCACACCATATGGAAGGGTTGCCGTTTACTTTTTGAAAAAAAATAGTAGCCTCCTCTTCCTTCTTCCTTTCCTCGCCTCCAAACCTCTCCCCCATCCTCCCCCTTCACCTTCCCCGACCTCTGACCGACGTTGCCACCGATAGACCCTTCCTCCTACAACAAGGACGATGAACCCACCCCATCCAGTCCCCCCCCCCACCCACCCACCCCCTCCAACCCTTCCCCGTACCCCCCTTCCCTTCCACCTCCCCTCACCACATTTGCCACCCGCATCCACCCCTCTTCATCATCAACAGAAAATTGGAGATGGGGGGCTTGAAGGAAGGGCCTTCAATTCCTCCTCACGCTACTGAGTTGCGGTATTGGTCTGTAGGTGGAGAAGCTCAGCGAAATGAGACCTTGACCTTCACGCTCATATGTGGATTAGAGGCGGCAGGGGTCAGTGGGTTCCCAGTGGAGCATTGTGTCGAAGATGATATGTAGGAGGAGCTTGCATACATGATGGGAAAGGCATTCTGTAACGGAGACTTCTACGAAGGAGCCTCGGCCATCAAGTCCTTTGAGCAACAATGCAGCTCCTTTGAGCAGCACTGCTCCGAAGAAGACATTACTGAATTTGTAAGATGCAGAGGAGCTATCGGTGTGAGGTGCTTATGTTGCTCTGAATGAGGAAGTCACTCCGACGATATACAAACACGGCTGCTGCAGTGCTCGAGCCCACGGCGAAGCGATACCAATAAGAAGAAGCTCTAATGGGGTTTAGGTGTTAGGTTCTGCTTGATCTACTATGCCTTTCAAAGTAGACCTCCTCGGTTCGACTCCTGACGCACGGTGGTTCTCTAATCAGACTTTTGGAGTTTGGGCCTTGAGTTGTTATTTGAAAAGTTCTAGATAGAGGACATCAAGGACTGATCGGATTCTATGGTTGAGCTACTGTGAAGGCCATGGCGTGGTAAGCCTCGTGATCTCACTACTTTGAGCACCACCGCAGCTCCTTTGTGCATTGCAGCTTCTTGTGCGGTCCGCACTCAAGATCAACCCCCTCAAACACTGAAGGAGAAACCCATCATAACACCATAGGAGCCACTCCCTCCTTCTGCTCTACACATACAAGTCTGAGCAAGGAAGCCTCGAAGCATTCAGCTTGCCTCTTCATCTGTCTGCTCTCGATTTAATTGGATCCAGGATCCAGAGCTAACGCCATCATCTCCAAAGTTTCATCATTAGATCAAGAGAGCTCTGTTGAGTCCAGCAACAGGTACGATTCAACCTCTATCTTTGGTGTGTCATAAAACATCATAGTAGAGCATCTCCATCAAGGAGCCCCCGTTGAAGTCTTCATCAACTCTTCCACCTAGAGCTTGAGTCACACACATAGCAGAGGTCCCCTCAATCGGAATAGCACTATCGTCGTCCTAAATTCGGTCAGCCTTCCGTTTGGGATCAATCCTCCACCGCACATCTGCGTATACATATTGTTGGCCACCAGCTACTAGAGCCCTCTCTTGGGACGATGGTTGGAGAAGAACATATAGGAGGGAAAGGGAGCATCATTTGTAATTGATGTGAGCTTAAATGGGAAATTGTAAATATCTGACGAATTCCAACAAAGTTAACGGATTAGTGGACGAAAGTTAACACATGTTTATGTCATATATGAGTTAAGCATTATTCAAGGTTCTCCATGTAAATATGAAAGTATACAAGGTTACGGGTGTAAATATCCCTATTATATATAATTTTTTGCTCTATGTGTTGTATGTTCTGGACTTATTTGAACTGAATTTATTTAGACTAAATGATCTGTGAACTGTTCTGACGTTATTAAATAAGTTGTGATTGTGAACTATATGTATTTTATTTTCAGAGTGAAAAGAATATAATCTGTGAACTAAAATTTTCTTTTAAATGGGTTGGTGTCCAAGATGTTTATTTTATGAAAAATATGATTAAAGTAGAACTGTGAGCTACAAATGATTGTAATCTTTTGGATTGTTGATTGAAATGTAAAAATTGAATTGGAATAGAGATATGTGCAAGATGTTTATTTTATGAAAAATGTGATTGAAGTAAAAGTATGAGCTACATATGATTTACAAATGATTGTAATCTTTTCAGTTGTTGATTGAAATGTAAAAATTGAATTGAAATAGAAATACGTGCCTAAATGAAAATTGAAAAAGTTGTCAAATGAACGGTAAACTGTCCTTTATGCATTTTTTATGGAAAATATGACTGAAACACGTAAGTTTCTCGTTGAACTGTTATGTCATGCCGAGTATTCAAAAATTGAAAATGTAAGTGAAATAGGAATTGTGGTTACTTTATGTTTCTTTAAATAAAGATTCATCTGAAATAGCATGTCAGTTGATATTACTACTTGGTGCTAAATGTGCTTATTTGAAAGAAAAGTTGTTAAGATTAAGTTTTCGAGTAAATTTAATGGAAGACGATAGTGGATATTGTATTGTTATTAAAATGAAACCCAAGGAGAGTCCATGAACTACAAGGGATTTGGTATAAAGTATTTGTGGTCGGTTGGATCGCATGTGATTTATAATGATTATTTCTGGTGGATTGCTAAGGGAAATACGGAAGTGATTATGTTAAAAAGGATGTTCCTACCTTAGAATATGATACTTTATCAATGAATGTTGGAATAGGGATAATAGCCTACCTAGCTCCCTTATCTAAGGAGATAAGTGATTTATGATCCCATAATCAACTTCATATCAAGGATGAATTGCAAGATAAAAATGTTGGGCTTGATTTTCTCTATGAATAGAAAATGAAAATGATAGCAGATAAATATTATGAATAAATTTGAGTCTGTAGTAGTTGATTTCCTTAATTATTACACTATGATTGTTTCCATGAAAACTGTATACTTATAAAAGATTCACATATTGCCTCTACTTGATTAAATAGGAAAGTCTCTCAAGCATGTCACTCTTAGTGATTAAATAAATGATACAATCTTACATTCGTAATGATTTGCTCCACTCTATACACCCTTTTGTGCTTGTATCACCTTATTACTATATAATGTTCATACTGAGCAACTTTGCTCATGGTTTAAAATTCGTGACCCATATAAACAGGTTCTACAAGAACCAATTATGGTTGATTACTTGGATCAATAAGCTACCTATAAGGTAGTCAAGTTGCATGTTTTGTATCTTTTGTTTAACAATATTAATGGCCTACATTATTTTGACCCTGAATGGCATGTAGACATTATGTAAAATGTAACTTCTTACTTTTATGCATATGTGTATCATATGAAATGCTTGTTGAGTTATGTGCAATGAATGACAAAAATGCCAATATGTCAGGTATTCCAAATTACTCATTGTTGAATGGCTATGAATTTTGGGATGGAATTTGGTGTTCCTAGTCTGGACCCTCGAGTAACCGGGTTGGATCTGGATGGTTCTCCACAGGAATGGTATGAGAGAAAGGCCATTCCAATGAGTATATTGATGATGTGGCTTAAGCTAAACAAGTCGATATATGTATGTATATATATACAAGTTTTCTTGTTGCAAGACTAAGGATTATCTATGTATCACGTATTATCACGGCTCCTCCAGAAGAGAACACGACTACGATTGTACAGGCACTCCTCACTATGAAGCAAAACATGTAGACCCAAGAGGCAAGACATGAGGAGCAAGAGCGTTTCGATAGAGAAAGACGTGTCGTCGAGGAGCAGAAGTATCCCGATAGAGAGAGATGTATCGTCGAGGAAAAGAACATCTTGATGAAATTGCAAGACGGACTTGGACCACGAAATCCAAAGTATGATTATTACTTCATATTATTCCGCAAGGCACGAGTGGATCCGTTCAAGGGTGATGGCATACATGAAGCTACAAAGGATTGGATCCGTCAAGTGGAGAAGACCCTTTGTGCTCATGATGTACCGACGGAGTACTAGGTGCATGTGGCATCTTACATAATGAGGGAAGATCGAAGGTGGACTTCTGTACATTTTTTTTGAATAAGAAAAAAAGGGGAGCCCTCCCAAGGCGGGAGTCACCACACCACAGCATTCATTAATTAACGAGAAGGTACATCAGTTGGAAATCCAGAAATTGTACAATGCATTACAGTGCGCAAGTACATTGTCAAAGTAAAACTGTTGCCCCTTGAAAGTGGTATAATTCCTGCAAGCCAAATAGCCCAGAGCGTTGCAAAGGGCTTGGAGACATCTCCGGAAGACCCAAGGCCGACCGCCCGAATAGATCCCCAAAAATGCTCCGCATCTGATGTCCGAACCCACGGAAGCCCGAACGAATCCCACACATTGGCCGAAAAACTGCATCCAAAGAAAATGTGGTATGCATCATCCACGTCGTCCTTGCATCTGTCACACATCAAATCTGTCGCACCCAGCAACCTGCCTCTTCTCACCTTGTCACATAGACGATCTCTCCTTAGACACCAAAGAAAGACCTTAATCCGAGTAGAAATCCTGGCTGCCCAAATCACCTTCAAGTCAGCTCATAGGTCTTTGTCGCGCTCCACCATACCACCGCTCAGCTTCCGATACGCAATCTTCACTGAGAACTTACCATCTGCCCACACAAAATGGTCAGGGTCACCCGACATATCCCCGACAGAGGGAATCTCCGATAGTAACCGCAAAAATTCTTCCAATCTCTGATCCGAGAGAGCCGCAAGGAACATCGGCGCCCACGACCCAGAGTCAGCCACCTCCGCCACCCACGCCCCCTGTCAACGGCTAACGCCATCAACCTAGGAAAGCGGTAGGCTAACGCCCCCTCCCCCTTCCAGTCATCCTGCCAAAAACGGAACCGGAGACCATTACCCAACTTCGGCCGGAGGAGAGGCCTGAGCCTCAGAATCACGGCACGGATCCCACTCCACAACGAAGACTCATGCCGCTTCTGCACCGCCACCAACTCCCCGTGACACCGTAAATCTCCCTCAGCAACCGCAAAACCGACGAGTCGGATGGCCCCCAAATGCGCACCACCTATTTGGCTAACAAGGCTCTGTTCATAGAATCCACATCCCTGATGCCTAGGCCACCCTCCGAGACCGGTACCGCAAGATCCTTCCAAGCCACCAGGTGCAACCCCCTCGTTGTTTGCCTCCCGTCTGACCAGAAAAAAGATCTCATCAGAGCCTCCATCTTTCTTCTGACACCAACAGGCATTAATCTTGTCGAGAAGAAAAATACCGGAATGGCGGAAAGAACGTGCTTCAGTAGTGCAAGCTTCCCACCCTTGGACAGAGTGGCAGCCTTCCATCCTTCCAACCACTCCTCCATTCTCCGAAGAACACAGTCCCAATCGGACTTCCTCAGCATACCATCAACCAGTGGCAACCCTAGATAGGTTATCGGTAATCTCCCCAGAGGGCATTCTGCCCACGCCGCTAACCTGCTACTCTCCTCGCCATCCATCCCCATTGGAACTAGGACCGACTTCTGCATGTTAATCTGCAAACCAGAGAGGCATCCAAACATATCCACCAAAATAGCCGCATTGAACTTCTGTGCATTGCAGTATCCTAACAATGGGTGGAATTCTTGGAGCTATTTGCAGTCAAGTACCACCAACCCCATTGTCGCAAGGAGAAGCGTAAGGAGTTTCAGAGGCTAATACAGGGAAATCGTGCTTCTGAGGAGTATCGCCAGAGATTTGCAGAAATGATGAGGTTAAATGGACCAACTCCGCTAACTAAGGAGTGCATATCAAGATACAGAGATGGACTCCGTGAAGGATTGAGAGAGACCAAAAAAGAGCATGTTGTCAGTACTCTCACGCAGTTGACAAATTTGACCCCTTCCATCGAGCATGAGATGCTCCAGTCTTCGAGAACATCCATCAGAGTCGAGAAAGGCAGAACCATACGAGAGTAGCGATATAACTCGATTAGAGCTATATCCGTAGCTTTCTCATGCAGTGACTAAAAGGCCCCCCACCCCCACCCCCCCGACCACCTACGCCAGCGACAACTATTGATTCTGGACATCAACCACGAGTTTGTTATCAGTGCTGACAAGAGGGACATTTCAAAGACTATCCTCATATTTCAAGTCAGCAAATACCTACCCATATACATTCACAAACGACAAGACCATCTTTCAGTAATCAAGGGCGTGGACATAACAGAGGTCGAGGCAGGCATCATCATTAGCAAAGGATTGAAAGCATGGCATCTGTAGCTCGAGATGTGATTCTGAATGTGGTATCAACTAAGGATGCACAAGCTTCTACTTCAGTAGTCAGGGGTACTCTTGTTGTTGAGCAATTTCTTACTCGTGTGCTTTTCGATTCAGGGGCTTCGCACTCCTTTATCTCTCTGGATTTGGAGAAGGCTTATGATTCTGTCCCACGAGAGATATTGTGGAGAGTTTTGGAGAAGAGACAAATACATGTCCTATACATTAACCTCATAAAGGACATATATGATGGGCTTTATCTTGTGTAAGGTGTCTGGAAAGACTGACTATTTTGACATCAACATTGGTTTACATCAAGGTTCGGCTTTGAGTCCATTTCTTTTTACTTTGATTATGGACGAGTTGACAAGTCACATTCAGGATGAGTTACCTTGGTGTATGTTATTTGTTGATGGTATTGTGTTGATTGACGAGACTAAAGATAGAGTAAATGAGAAGCTTGAGGTCTGGAGACATGCATAAAGGATTTCGTATAAGTAGGACTAAGACGGAATATATGGAGTGCACCTTTGATGGAAGCAATGGTGAAGGAATTGAGGTAAATATTGGTGACAATAACATTCAAAAGAGAGAATCTTTTAGATATTTGGGATCTATTTTACAGCAGGATGGGGAAATTGATGGAGATGTTACTAATAGAATAAATGCAGGGTGGCTAAAGTGGAGAGGAGCCTCTGTTGTTCTCTGTGATAAGAAAAATCCTTTAAAAATTAAAGGAAAGCTTTACAAAACAGCCGTGAGACCTGCTATGCTCTATGAATCTGAATGTTGACATGTAAACCATAGACATGTGCAGAGAATGGTTGTAGCAGAAATGAAAATGCTAAGGTGGATGTGTGGACACATACGTAAAGATCAGATTCAGAATGATGCAATTAGAAAGAAAGTTGGTGTAGCTCTGATCGAGGATAAGATGCGAGAAAACCGCTTAAGATGGATTGGTCATTTGCAAAGAAGATCAGCGGATGCACTGATTAGGAGATGTGAGTGTTGGGATGTTGAGCCGGCTAAGAGAGGGCGGGGATGGCCCAAGAAGTGTTAGAAAGAGACTATGCGAAGGGATCTTAGTTTTTCGGATATAAGTTCGAGATTGACCCAAGATAGATCTGAATGGAGGCGAAGAATCCACGTAGTCGACCCTACTTAACTGTGGGAAAAGGCTTTGTTGTTGTTGTTAGGAAGGAATCCCACTCGTTTAGATTCACAATTCAAGGTCAAGGGGCCTGGTGGATAATTCTTTGTATCTTCTGAGGTCCACTCCAGTGTAGAGTATCGTCGCATTGGTTGGCGGTTACCAACTCCTAACAACATTGATTGTCATCCCGATGGAGGATTTTGATATCATACTTGGTATGGATTGGTTCTCTCAATATCGAACATTCATTGACTATTTTAAGAGGAGAGCCATCCTCAGGAGTCATGACTTGCCAGAGTTTGAGTTTATGGGATTAACATATAACCGAGCTATCATATGTGTTTCGACAATCAAAGATGAATGTTTTTAAGTAGAGATTGTGTGTCTTACCTTTCCCCATTTCCATGAATGAGATGGAAGTTAAGATCAATTGACTGAGGTGCTAGTGGTATGAATATGTAGTTGTTATTCTAGAGGACTTACCAAGACCACCACATATCCGTGAAATCAAGTTTAAGATCACATTGATACTAGGGACACAACCAATTGCTATGCCTCGTACCGTATGGCACCAGCAGAATTTCGAGAATTAAAGATGCAGATATAGAAACTTTCGAAGAAGGATTTCATAAGACCAAGCAATGTTCCATGAGGAGCTCTTGTTCTTTTTGTGAAGAGAAATGACGATACATTGTGAATGTGCATTAATTCTCGCTAGCTCAATAAAGTCACAATCATGAACAAGTATCCACTAGTTTTTATTGGATGCTCCTCAAATGTCAGGTCAAAGTCCACTTCTACTCCTTCATAGCTGATAATGTGAGCGGATCAGAGACATACTTCCTTAAATTTGATACACGAAAGACATCATGTATCTTAGCCAGACCAGGAGGAAATGCCAATCTGTAAGCTGACAATCCGATTTGTTTCAATATTTAAAAAGTTCCATCTAGGAGCCTACTTTCCTCAAACACCAAATCTCTTTATACCTTTCTTTGGGGAGACTTTTGAAAACATAAAGATGTTGACTTGAAATTTTAGAGGTTTACGTCTTTGATCAGCATAACTCTTTGGTTGATTTTGTGTAGTTCGCATCTGTCTTTGAACTGTTTGAATAATCTCTGTCTATTTTTAAAGATCTTTGGTAACATATCAGACATCTTCTCCGGCCTCAATCCAGCAAGAAGGAGTCAAGCATTTCTGTCCATATAAAGCTTTAAATGGTGCCATGTTAATAGTGGAATGAAAACTATTTTGTTGTAAGCGAATTCAACTAAGTGCATACGATCTTTCCAAGATCCTTTCCATTCCAATATACACAATCTAAGCAAATCTTCAAGTGTTTGGATCATCCGGTCACTTTGTCCATTTGTTGGGGTGTGATACAACGTACTGATATTTAATGTTGTACCCAGAATTTTATGCATAGCTTGCCAAAAATTACTTATGAATTGTGGTCCTCGATCGGACACTATATCCTTTGGAATGCCATAGCGTCTCATGGTCTCTCTCATCCAATTGAGAAGTCTTGAATTGAGAAGTCTTGAACTTGGCTTTGATAGCTAAGAAATGTGCTGACTTGGTCAACCTATCTATATTACCCAAATAGAATCATAATCATTTGACATTCATGGCAGTTCCCCACAAAATCCATCGCAATGCTCTCGCATTTCCATCGAAGAATGGGAAGAGGTTCTAAAAGTCTAAATGGATGTCTACATTCAGCTTTGGCCTTCTGACACATAAGACACCTTTTCACAAAGTCTGCGATTTCATACTTCATTCCTGGCCACCAATAATGTTGTCATATATCTATGTACATCTTTGTACTGCCGAGATGAATCGTGCACCTCGTGTGATGCGCCTCATGCATCATCTTCTACCTTAAATAATTGTCCTCAGGCACTCAAAGTCTTCAGTGATACTGTGGAATCTCTTCTTTGAGTGTGAATCCTTCAAGTCATCCTTGAATGGTGTGATCTTTGTAAAGCTGTGATAATTTGACTTCCGCGTGACCCCTTATGGCATGTTGTACAAACTCGGTACATTAGTGCTTGAAACTGTCAGAACTTTTAATTCTGTCTCAAAGGGTCTCCAATTACTAAAATCATTCATTAGTTTCCAACAATGTGACTTCATTTCTGCCATAATAGGTGACGAGTTTAATGTGTCTGCTACGACATTAGTCGATCCTGGATGATAAAGAATCTTACAATCATAGTCCTTAAGGAGTTCCAACCACCTCCTCTATCGCAGGTTTAGCTCCTTCTGATTCGATGATCGAAATAGATCCTAAACTTTACTCCATAAAGATAGTGTCACCAAATCTTTAATCTCTATTCATGAGTAGGATAATTCTTCTCATGTTCAACATATGAGAAGCATATGCAATAACATGCCCCTTCTGCATCAAGACACACCCCAAACCTTTATGGGATGCATCATTGTATACAACAAATCCTCCTTGCCTGAAGAAATAAGAAAGCCGAAGCTGACGGTCAGTCTTTCCTTGAGATTTTGAAAACTATCCTCACATTCGGCTGACTAAATCCAAGATATGTCTTCTTTGTGTTACCCTGGTTAAAGGAAGTGCAATTCATGAGAATCCTTTCACAAACCTTCGGTAGTATCCTGCTAGGCCTAGGAAACTTCGAATATCTAAAATTGTCTTAGATGTCTCCCATCTAACAATAGCATCAATCTGTCTTTGAAGCCAAAAATAGCATCAATTTTGGCAGGATCAACAATAATGCCCTCGCCACACACCACATGTCCTAGGAATGACACGTCATCCAACCAGAATTCACACTTGCTAAATTTGACATAAAGCTTATGATGCCTCAAGGCATTAAATACCATCTGCAAGTGTTTCTCGTGTTGAATTCTATCCTTGGAGTAAATCAGAACAGTGTCGATGAAGACGACACAAAAGTGATTCAAGAATGTCCTGACAATATGATTCATGAGGTCCATAAAAGATGTTGGTGCATTGTCAGCTCAAATGACATGACTAAAAATTCATAATGACTATAATGAGTCATGAATGCGCTCTTGGGTATATCCCCGTCCTTGATTCTTAGTTGATGATACACAGACCTCAAGTCTATCTTCGAGAAATTCGTTGCTCCTTGTAATTGATCGAACGGGTCGTCGGTTTCCCTTCAAATTTCAAAATCCATCAAACGTTGGCTAGAAATTTCCAAATCTGCTCCCAAATTAGTGTTGGTTAGAAAGAACTTTTTATGGATTTTGAATTAAGATGTAATTAATTGCGAAAGGAAACATGATGCATGAATTTGCAATAATTTTAATGCAGAGAAAATAATGCTATGCTCTGTGGTTGAAAATAAACAAATGCAATAATTTTGTTGATTTTTTTAAATGATGTGAAATGTAAATGAAAGTGGTGGTGAATAGAGAGCAACAAGCCAAATCAAACAAGCACAACAAGCCGATCAATCAACTAAGCATGACCCCCAATGATCACAACAATTTAATCATACAATTAAGCACTAATTAAATTTTCCGAATAAATCAAGGCACAATTTAATGAGCAAGAGAATCAATCAATATCAATACAAGTGCTCAAAATTTTCAAAAAAAATCCTCAATTTATTTATGGCAAATAATGTCCCAAAAAGTAAATCTCAGTGTATAATATGAAAGATTTTAAATCAGGGATTAAAACGGTACCAAGAACGCAAGAATCCGATAAATGATGCTCAAGATATAAGCGATTGAAGTTCGGGGACTAAATTATAATAAAAAAATTAATAGTTTTGCACATATACCCTTGTAGAGGATTGATTTGTAGTATCTGTAAACTGCTGGATCCTTCTGCAATTTACCCACGACGAGGGTAGATATAGAATTCTTCATAGCGTCAGGGACTCGGGTGAAATTTTTTTTACTGTGCCCGTGCGTTGCGCATGACTGCTGAAGGCGGGGTGTGCGCAATTTCCAGGAGCTTCGAGGGGTGTGGGCGCAAATTCTCCCACTGGGGTGTGCGGTGCACGTGATTGCAGCCGAGGTCTGGGCGGAGGCTTTGGCTCCACCGCACCACGTGGCTTATTGTAGGCGATTCGGCTGACTCGAGGCGGGTGGTTTGGATTGAGGTTCGAGGCGAGTCTCCGGTAGATGGTCCGGACCATCAGATCAAGGCCAAAGCCTCTTGATCCCATGGTGCCTGTACGCCAAAGGAAATTGCACCTCTCTTCTTTTTGGTTGGTCTGCGGTGGAGGCTTCACTCCATGCGACACACGCACGGAGATGGAGGTCGTTGATGGCGAGGATGGCTGCCAGAGGCGAGGTGTGGTGGCGCACGATGCGAGTCTGTGGAGGCTGGAGCTTCGGGCGACCGAGGGCGAAAGGATGACCTGGGGAAAGGCGGGGCATCGAAGTCGAGGCCGGGCGGAGGGTCGCCTGCGGTAGACGCGAAGGTGGTGCGATGCGGCGGGTAGCTGGCTGCGACGGACGATGGCGACTGGCGGAGTGTGCCTCGAGGCTCTGCAGGTAGAAGTATCGCCTGAGATGCTGGAGTTGAAGCTCCGATAGTCGCCTCAGCCTCGACGATGGAGGTTGAAGCTTCACAGACCTTCACGAAGCTTTATAGCAAGGCTCAAGCAGAGCCTTGGATCGCACCTCGATCAGAAGTTGATGGTTGTCGTCGACTCCTAAACCTTACATGAGCTGTCACCAAAGGTGGCGATCGAGTTGGTAGCCTCTCTTCTCTCAATTACGACGGATGCCTAGGATCATAGACGGTGATGAGTTTATATAGGCGAGGAGGAGATGGGATAAGAGCAATTGTTAGAAAATAGGAATGCGGAAATGAATACCAGAGAAAAATGTTTAAAACATGAAGAACACCAGGATTTGGAACCCTACTCCCTAAGGAGCAGGATGAAACAACGGGAGAAGGCCTCAAAGGGCCATATGTTGCGTTCAACTTTCTCAAAAGATACAGGAGGTCTGGGGCTCCTTATATAGCCTCTACAGAGCCTCCAAGTCCCACCACTGGTAGATGTGGGACTAAACACATGGATGTGGTAAATGGATCCTAGAGGGCATCCATTTACCCATCTACAACTCAAGTTGCGCACAACCAAATACTCCAACACTCCCCCTCAAGTTGGAGCATGCAATGCTCAGCTTGGACGCATAGAAAGAAACTCAACTCACAATACATGACACTACAGACAATATCAACTCATCGCGCACAACTGTCGGTTGTTGTCGAGGACGTTGCTTCTTATGACGTGCATGTAAGGAGGATGAACGGGCTGGAGTATGAGTCTGAAGAAGTCTCCTCGTCGGAGAACTGGGTCTCTCCCATCTGGCTCAGAGAATGGTACTCTACTCTGGAGTCCCTATGATACCACATGAAAACTCTTGCCTACATGGCATAGGGAATGGTCCTCTACTCTGGAGTCCCTATGGCCCACATGAAAACTCTGGCCGACAAAATAAGAATGATGGGGACCATGAAACTGAAGATCGCACACTCGTGCGTCTTGAACTGCAGACTCAGAACCTGACGTCGAGTCTGAACATTTGTACAGTCTGACCAACTGAAGGCATCTGGACTAGAATCTGCATTGGCATCTGGAGACTGAACTCTCTGAAGTCTGGATAGTAGTCTGGATCTGAACTGAAAGTGGTGATGATGTATGACGCCGAAGAACTCTACACTATACTCCCCCTTTCTCCCATACCAGTCAGAATATATGTCATCGACTATGTTGGGAGAAGACAAGAAAATGGGTTAAATAAAATTTGCATAAGACGATAATCATCAATCTTTTTTTCGGCTATTTCTTCTAAAAAATTTTGAAACATATTTTTAAGTCGTTTCATTTTTTTCGGCTTCTCAAATCATTAAAAAAACGGTGTCTCTCTCTCTCTTTAGATTTTTCCTTCTCACATTTTTTAATTTTTTTTTTGTAAATATGCATACGACTTTTCTTTTGTACACGCCTTTTTTTAATTTTTTTAAACTCGGCCCACTTGGGCCCAATCTCCTCACTCTCCCTTTTTTTAAGAACACGACCCCAATTTGGCCTGGAAGCAGCCACACTCAACTTTTTTTGCATAAAGTAGGCCAGCCCATTCCTCATTTAAATAAGGACATCAGGGTGAGCTTTCTCGGGAAAACTAGGGTTCCCATCGAGGAAACCCATCCTACTTCAAAAGGACGTCGCCAAAGGGAGGAGGGGATGTCGCCGTCCTCTGTTCTGCGGTCTCGCGCACCGCTCGCTGCCTGTGATGGCGAGGAAAGGAGGAGCCCATTGCGATCGGAGGTGTGCGGTGGAGCAAGAGCACCGCCGGTGCCGATGTCGTAGCCTGGGAGTACGGACGTTGAGGGCGACACTGCCGCTTGCAGGAACTAAGGGAGAGGGGCAGTGATGCCGGGCATCTCGCGCAACCAGGAGCTACGGCTAGAGAGGCGGGCGTCGCCGCTTGGGGATCTAGAAGGGCTGAAAGGAACCGAACCCATCTGGAGGCTCCGCCTGTGCGACGCAGGAGAGGAGAGGCACATGCGCCGCCACTGCTCATAGGGGGGTATCGGGGCAAGATCGGCTAGGGATGCCGCATGCAGCCTGCACCGCTTGCGCGTGGATCAGGGGCCATTCTCCCCCTCCTCGTGCCGCCATTGGAGGTTGGAGGAGAGAGCGACGCCACCTGGTGAGCACGCGCGGAGAAGACGCTCGGTGGAGGCGCGTGGTGACCTGGAGTATGCGCCAAGGAGGGAGATGCGGCCTCGCCGCTTGCCGTGTTCGCCTGCTAGAGTCGTTGATCGTGACCGGAATCGCCGCCTTGATCTGGACAAAGGATTTCTTGACAGTACATCTAGGGTTTCAAAAACGAAACCCTAGCAATGATAGTATGATGCTGGATGATCTCGTGAAAAACTTGAACAAACCCACATGTAAATCAAAATCTAAATCTCGAAAAATACATAAAAATTCAAAAATAAATCTCCAAGAATCAAACTCGCTCTGATACCATGTTAGAAAATAGGACTGCAGAAGCGGATATCAGAGAAAAATATTTAAAACATGAAGAACACCAGGATTTACGCGGAACCCTACTCCCTAGGGAGCGGGATGAAACCACGGGAGAAGGCCTCAAAGGGCTATATGTTGCATTCAACTTTCTCAAAGGATATAGGAGGTCCAGGGCTCCTTATATAGCCTCCACAGAACCTCCAAGTCCCACCACTGGTAGATGTGCGACTAAACACATGGATGTGGTAAATGGATCCTAGAGGTATCCATTTACCCATCTACAAGTTGTGCGCAACCAAATACTCCAACAGTAGTCGACGATAAGGAGGGGAGGGGCGGAGTCCCAATGGTTGTGGGGCCGTTGGGAGCGGCGGAGGGATAAAAAGGATGGGAGGTCAATGCCAGTCAACGCGGGGGTCGTTGGAGCCACCGTCGCAGGAAGCGGCAGTAAGCGCGGGTGGAGGCTGGGACGCACGTGCGGGGTGCGTGTGTCGGGTGAGGGGAGAGAGAGGGAGTAAGTGGGGGTGGTACGTGGCATCCCCAGGAGGCTCCACGTGCAGCTCTAAAAAAATTCCAAAAATTAAGTACAATCAAAAATCAAACAAAGAAATAGGAGACCTCGTATCAAAAAATGTTCACGAAAGTTGTTCGTCTTGATGAGATCTACAACTTTCATGAAGGGACCAAAAGCAAATATGAATTTTTTTGATGATATTTTATGTACATAAAATACCAATTTTATGTTTTGAAATTTCTATTTGATTTTCTGATGATAGATAAATATATGCAAAAATCAAACATGCTATGAAGTTATGAAATGGACGCAAATGGTATTTTTTTTGGAATTTTTAATAGGTTTTAAATAGGTTAGAAAAAGTAGGAAAGTTAATTGTGTATAAGTAGGTTAGGTGAATAAGGTCAAGTCAGAATTGGTCTTTTTCTTTGCTTTCTGATTTTTTTGGATTTTGATATATGAATGTATTAGAGAAATGAAAAAGAAAATAGTTAGAATGGATGGAATATGCAAATGAAATGATAGGTCAAAATCAGCGAAAAATGCATAATGTGTTAAAGAGGCCTGAAACCCAACTTTTACAAATGAGCTCCGATTTTTAGGAAATTGATCTTGTTTTGAAGGTCTTTAAATGTATATTACTTTAAGAATGAGTAGAGTGAAATCGGACATTGTATGAGGAAGATATGCATGTTTGAGTCTGTCTATTCTGAAACTAGGGTTTTGTCTCACGGGCCAATTATTTGAGTTAGCATTTTTGTGTTTTTCTTTTAATCTTGTTATTAATATGAACACAATGAAGTTGGTTTCATGTCAATTGGAGTTAGCATGATTTATTTAAAAATGCATGAAGTTGGGTGAAATGTGAAGATGATTAAGAATGCAATTATGCGTGCTAGAATGCATATATTAATTCTAAGTGCATGAATGGTAAAAATGCAGAATAAATGATGAAATGCAGTTAATTACTCGGGAACGAAGCTCTATTTTCAACTTTTAGTGTGATGAATCACGGATTCATCAGTTATATGCAATGAATAGCAAAAATGGCAATATAACATGTAATCCAAATTACTCATTGTTGAATGGTTAAATGAAACTTGGGATGGAATTTGGTGTTCCTGGTATGGTCCCTTGGGTAACCATGTCGGATATGGATGGGTCTCCATAGCTCCCTTCCTCGAGAACTTCCTTTGCACCCTATCAATATCCACCTCTGTAAATGACCTAAAACGGACATGTAGAACGGAGAAGTAGATATCGCCATCAACCTAACAAAGCCACCCGTCTCCCTTAAGCAACAAATTCGTCTTCCAGATCCTAAGTCTTGCGTCAACCATCTCCATCGGGCTCAAAAGGAGCAAACGCACATAGTTCACCAACAATCGACTCCATCCGATGCTCGGTGCCCTCCCATAGCCTTGAATTCATTCAATTTTGACGCTTCTCCTGGCACATTTATAACTTCATTTACAAGTCAACTCGCCGAGCTTCTAGCTTCGAACTCCTTACAAAGCCCCCAAATGAAAGTATTGCCTAAAAACTGTGAAGTGGTATGTTATTGCAACACTAAGACTTTATTAAAGCCAAAACATCTACGGCCATAACTAACAGCAAAGGTGCCAGCATGCACCCACCCCTTTCTCGCCCACTTTTCATGGCCCATAATTTGAGATCCCTTCAAAGTCCTAATGAAAAAACTCACTTTTTCTGAGGTCTCTGTATGAAAGACTCATTCTCCATGTTCCCATGTAGGAGAAACCCTTCCCAAGGTCCTATAAATTGGGTCCGTTTTCAAGACCTCCGTATAGATACTTGCATGGCTTTTCGGCCGGTGAGAGAAATGGAGTTATCTTCCGTTGAGGAGACGATTTATGGAATAGTACATTATTGCTATAACTAAGAAAATTCCAAATTCATGATTTTTCAATTGCATTCCATGAATTACAATATCAAATACTTCATAAATGTCTTGGATGAATAGTCTTTGTACCAAAGTTGTTTTTCCTTCGATAACATTCAGAATCGACCAACTTCCAGCAAAAAGTTGCTATCGCTAGTAGAATTATTTTTTTAAGAAATCTAAAAATGAACCCATAATTCCTCTTTTTTCATTGTCCCCCTTTTTTCAAGAAATAAAACCTTTTATGACTTGACAAACTGTAAAAAAACTGATTCCAATTGAATCCCACCAAAATCTCAATGAGACGTAATTCTTTACCAATTTTGCCTACCAAATGCAATTTAACAATAAGTCATCTATCACTGGGCGTTTACAGCCACTCCTGCAGACCCGTGTCCTTAAATGCACATGGAATTCATGTCTGATTGTCACAGCTTCAATTCATTTCATTCTTAGAAAAATATTTTCCTGAATATATTATTTAATTTACTTGGATTTAAGGCTAATGGTCGCCTGAAAACTGACATCCATCAAGACCAATATATGGCAAAAGTTGGTACCTATGGAGATTAGTGAAATGTGTTTATGGATATTGTTTAAAAGAAAAAGTATGCAAACTAAATTGCAGGACAGCATATTCATATGTTAACTAAACGCACAAGCATTGAAGAGCTTTCTATAGCTGAATAGAATGATGGTCCGGGAAGCAGGTAGTTGAACAGCCCATACGTATCTGACAAGCAAACAATCATACAAGTTTAGAGTTATAGCAGTGATGATTTGTATATTTGTGGAAAACAATGAACCGAGAAGGGAAATGTTGTACAAACATGCAAAGCCAGACAAAATGCCGCATAAATGTCCCAAAAGTGAAACATTGCTCGCCAAGAGCTGGAATAGTACCAATAGTATCCAGGGATATCTAAAGAAACACGACAATCAGAGTTGTGATGATACAGGCATAACTAGAAAAATGACATCCATATCACTGTTAAGTAAAGTCCGTACAGTATGGCAGGTACATTGAAAAGTCCAAACACACTGCAAACACACAGAGACCGAATTAAAGTGAAAATTTAGGCAAAGTGATCATACATATGACAATAAATCACATTGCAAACCTTCTAGTCAGGGCTCCACTTAGACTTGTCTCTATGACGATCATCGAGAACAGTATTCCAGAGAAGCCAATGGCGCATTCATTCATGAGATTTATATATGGATAAAGGGGATTATGAGCTACTAACAGAGCGATAAGTAGATGCAGAATAGCATTTGTTGTCGCTAGTAGCAGCATCAGATACAGCAACCGTACCGAACCAGTGATTCTCTCTAATTCTGAACCCAATGGCACCAATGCCAACATATTAAATAAAACATGGAGAAGAGAACCATGAAACAGCACTGCCGTATAAATCCTGTACACTGCAACACAAAAAAAAAGAGATCACTCTCGTATTACAGAAAAATTGCAGAACAAGGGGCACGAAACAAATGAAATCTTTGGGAGAGAAAAAAGGGAATAATGTTGGCAACACCAGAAAGAAAGCAAAATGGAAACAAGATGCAAAATCAAAATCTGCAAATTTTTTGAAGTCCAAGATCACAAGAACGATAACATGGCAACAACAAGAGTTACAAGAAGGAAGTTCCTTGTACTGCATTCTTTTTCACAGCTAATCATATTCTGGATGACTAGTAGCTTTGAAGCAAGGCCCTAAATGTCGGTTTCGGTCACCATTTCGGTGACCGACCGAAATGGAATTTCGATCGAAATTCGACTGAAATTTCGATCATTTCGGTCATTTTTTGTACTAGGGCCCCTACATTTCGGTCATTTCGGTCGAATTTCGATTTCGATGGGATATCGATATTCGACAGAAATTCGACCGAATTTCGCTGAAATTTGAGGCCATGCTTCGAAGTAGTCATGATATTTACCCTGATAATCAATTCAAGAATCTAAAAAGAAAGAGGGTAACAACTTTGACAACTACATAGCAGCATGCCTACTGCAAAATTCTTTTGCCTTCACAACACATTCTTTCTCGATAAGAGGTACAAGTCACAACCTTCTGTGTTTATTACAACATCATCCTAGGTATTTCCCTAACGATATTGGGCTATTTGGTTACTCAACATATAGTAGATTATTATTAGGACAGCAATCTATAATTCAGTGTATGAAAGGGTCCATGTTACAAGAGATGCGCAAGAGTATCATGATCCTAGAAAAAAAAGGGTGCCAATTACATATTGACCTGATAACATGTATGACCAAATGGTAGCTTGTTTGAGAACTGGATGGAAACGGTGGGGTAAGAGTGCATGAGAGTAGGTGGGTGGGAGAGAGGGCATTATCTGCCTTTCTTCTTTGACTGGGTGCATTGTTTGTGTATGGTTGGTCAGGCTTGGGCTGGTGGTAGATGGCAAGACAGCTCATAGGCTTCCTCAGTCGCTAGTGTCGGAGATTGGGGCAACGTTGGTGCATCTCTTTGCAGCTCTCGGCAGGTTGTTCGACTTCTCACCAATATAGCTGGTGATTATGTTGCAGCGAAGGTTGTTGTTGGAAGAGCTAGCAAAGTTGCCATGTTTGGAAGGGGCAGAAGGTGTATTGGTTGTGGTCACTAGAGGTTGATGCATCACGGGAATTCCACTATGATGTGAAGGAGGCGGTGGCTAAGTATCTGCTCGACATGTAGCTTGGGGTGTAAACCTGAGAGACTCTTGAGCTGATTGCTCTCGTTTAAAGTGATTGAAGATTTTTTTTAATGAAGAAGGGGTGAGAGGGCCCACGGTAAGGCACACCGAGCTTGGTTATATTAATAATCACATAAACCACTTACACTGATCGAGCTTTAAAAAGAGCCTTGATCTTTTTTTGAAAGGGAAGAGGGTGTGATGTCAAGGAGACATCCACCCGAGATTTCCATACATTCACAAAAATCAAATCACATAATTACAAAGACGAAGAAGCCCAAGGGTTTTTGGCATGTTCTAGCATGTTCTCCACATACATACAAAAATAGCCTTGACTGTAGATCACATTTTTCCATATATAACCAGATCTGCCTGAAAACTACTCCATTGCATAATATCCATATAGCCTAGAAAACAACCAATGGCCACAAGCAACCAGACTGAGAGGTGATGCAAGCAGAAAGAGGAGAAGCCTGGAAGCTCGAAGCACTTGTGTGGTCCTACCAAGGTAACGTCAAACCATTCCAAATTTCCCTTGAGCAAGAGCATGAGAAAAAGATGTGGTCCATATCCTTTCAACTGAGAAACGGATCCTGAACACGGGGCCCACACGTCCTCCGACCATGCCTCAACAACAAAGATATCTTGATTAGCGATAGAGTGAAAAAACTCTGAAAGATATAATTGTAAGATGGCATACCCCTTTCTTGTATCAGAAAGAGGTGTCCTATCTTTGAAGGAAAAAGAATACACATATACGCATCGGAAATAGCATGCACACAAGCAGACAAAGACTCCATGGTGATAACATCTCCTAAAAAGCAATCCACGAAAAAGGACCCAAGACACCTTTCGATCTTCCCCATCGAGTCACCACGAGCAATCAAGGCAATAAAACATAGTGAGGAAGCACCGGGACATCGGTTTTCTCCTAAGGGACCTGTAGTGTATCATATGAATATATCGGATGCTCCATTGTGGACAACTATGTCCTTAAGGTGGGGGACACCTGAGGTCGGCATACCCTACAAAGTCAATAATCTCGATGTTGATGTCCCCAAACACCACACTTGAAACATAGGAGCTCGGTTGTCTGCAAGATTTTAAATCTCGATTTCAATTTCATTTTGAGATGGCGAAAAAACGAAACAATTTCGAAATTTCGCTAATTTCGGCCAAAATCGACCTAGATTTATGAAGGGTCCATATCGAGATTTCGATTTATGTTTCGGTGGAGTGTCGAAACTGAAATTTCGGCGAAATTTCATCGAAATTTCATGAAATTTGAAAGATTGGTTGACTAGGACTTTGCAGCCTCGTGGCGCATCTAAGATGATGTACCACCTCCCAATCATCAATGTAAGCAAAGCAATTGTCGGTTCATCGCTCACCCTTACCACAGTCGTGCCCGCAACACATCTAGAACCACCATCAACCGTAGTAGTACGAACATGTGGCACTGCATCGGGGAGCTATTGCGCACCCGCACCAATTGAACCTCCATGTAGAGGCATCTGACCCCTAGGCTGAGATCTGAAACCACCCAATGGAGGTGGAGGACCCCTAGGATGAGGTTTGCATCAAATCAATGTTTATGAGTCAGTCATAACTTTTTCTAAGTTCGCAAGTATTTTTGCCATAATTAAAACATGATGTATGGATGCATGTTCCTTATATGAGGAAAATGTTGGAATTTTTCAAATAAAAAATGGCGAAGCCTTCTCCCACTATACGTAGGGTCGGCTACATGGATTCTTGCTCAAATCCATGTTGAAAGATTTGACTATTTTTAACATTGGTTGTCGACTACCTAACGTAACCCCGTAAGGGGGATTTGAACCCTGGTCTTTTGGGTGGTATGCACACTGCACTACCACCAGGCCATTTAAGTGGAATTTTTCAAATGCTCTGACAAAAAATGTTTACGTTCATTGTCTGCTTTGGAAATAATTGGGAATGGATTCCCATATAGGGTTGTCAGAAAAATCTCAAGTTCGATACTCGCTAAGGTTTGATTCGATGAGAGTACGATTCAAATCTGGTTCGAACATAAACAAATCGAACCTTAACATGGGTTTGGGCTCATTTATGTAAACAAACTAAACCTTGAAATGGTATATTCGCTCAGGTTCGGTTCGTTAATAGTTCGATATAAATAAATAATATAATGATTTGGGAGCTTATAAAATAACAAAGCGTGTAACCCTTATATCATGTTTTAATTTCAATTTCTAAAAAATCAAGGGGCTATGGATAGAATGTGAAATTTTACCAATTTCCCAAATTCCTAAATCACTAAACCCTAATTCTCATCACCCTCCCACTCCTTACCCTCGAAAGCTGCCCCCTCCCTCTCCCCAGCTCACCCTCAACAATCGCATGCCCCCACCCTCACAGCGACCCCCCTCCCTCTCCTCAACCTCGATAGCAGCCATCCACCCTCCCTGTCATCGCCCTCCCCCTCTTCTCCTTCGATGGTTTCCCTATCTCGCCTTTACAGTGTCCCCCTCTCCTTCCAGCACCAGCAACCTGTCGACCCCCCTCTCCTTCCAGCATTGCCGCCACACTCCCTCGACGGCCACCCCACCATGTACCAAGTATGTCAACGATTGAACCTTCCAGTATATCCCAGTATTGATCGATTATAAATTATTCAGTTCAAAATGATTTTTTCCATTGTTTCTTCGCATCGTATTTGATCATGTTTGTTCTTATATGTCAAAATGTCATGCACGCCATTTGTGTACTCACAACAATTGGAATTATTCGTGAATAATGATTTGTTCTTTATGTGATTAATTAGTTTCTTTAACAATGATCGTTATTTAACAATGATCATTACTGAAATGTCACTACACTTTGGTATCAATACTTATTTTTTGAAATTCAATTCAATAGTTACTAAGTTCTAGGACTTGAACAATAAATTATATAGTTCTAACCATTTTTTAAAAATCGACCTTCGTAGCTATAACCTTAGTCTGTTGTAGTTAGGCATAAGCATCTGTTGGTCAAAGTAGTTTTGAGGTGGTGAGGCTCAAAGTAGTTTTGAGGTGGTGAGGCCGAGGCCTCAGCTGCACACATGGAGTTTGAGGTAGTGAGATAAAATGTTATGGTGTTTCCTTATTTGGATTAATGAAAGAACTTTTTGATGTATCATAAAGCAAACCTTTAACGAACCTTTTTTAGTCGATCAGAATTAAAAAGGAGAAGAAAAGGGTTGCATTCAATTTGTTGTGCATAATCGAACCCTTAAGAAACTGAATCGAACGTTCACGAGCACCAACCGAACCGAACTTGAACATGATTTTAATCTTATCAAACCGAGCCAAACTCGAACATGTATACTTAATATACGAATCGAACCGAACCCGTGTAGGTTCACTCAGGTTCGATTTGTTTGCACCCCTACTCCCATATCTAGCAACTTACCTTTAAAAAAGCGTGTTGAATATAAAATCTCATCTACAAATAGGACGTAGAAGTTGCGGCGTTCCACAGACAGAGCACCATTTACTTATTTATTTTTTTCAGTAGAGGGGGAGCATTCTGTCGTTAGTATGCCCTCTTGGAGCCACTTTTAACATATTGACAAGAGAGATGACAACATGAAAGTGTATGAATCAAATATATAACTAAAAAGTCTATGAAATCTACTTCCTGATTGATGTGAATGCCGAAAGTTCACTGCTAACATGCAAAAAAATCCTAAAACTACCCTTTGGTCTTTCTTCTCGGGAATATCTCAAATTCAATCATAAATTAGGAAAGTATTTTGGTTTCTAAAATAGTCGTGGTGGTGACAACAAAACACCACTCTGATGGCTCATTAGAGAGTGCTATTTAACTGGCACAGCGTACATTAAGTATTCTGTTGATTTAAAGAATGGCCGCTGCATGTAATCAAACTCTATATCTCGTGTGAGAACTGCGGGCTTGACTAGAATGATTGACTAGAATGAGAAGTACGGCCAAAATCTCGACTGTGTCAGCAACCTAATGCAAAAAAAATTACCAGGTTGCCATTTTCATCCTGCCTCAATCTTGCACCTTAACCCCCCCCCCCCCACCACCACCACCACCCCCCACCCCCGCCCCCAACAAGGTGGAACTTCAGTCATGCATCAAATAAGTAACGTTATTTCATACAGAGTCAATTCTTTACCTTGGAAGTCCGAAGCCACTTTAACAGGCAAGAAGCACACTTCCTGGAAGGAATCATAACCCACCAAAAGGCACACCACGTAGATTGCCGTGCACACCGCAATCACACCGGACGTGGTGAACGGGATGCCGGCCCACCACTGGCTGATTCTCCTCGGCACCCCCGCCTGAAAATTGACGCCAATTCCCACAAAAATATATTCAAATCAAACCAATTTCAAACACCGCGAGTGATCAGATTTAGAAACCCTAACGCTTCAGGGGAATTGAAGCTTTCGGGAGGGGGTGGATAGGTCGGAGAGTGGTGGATTTGGGGAATGTGGTGGAGATTTGGTGTTGGGATTTGCACATTTGGGGGTTTAGGGTTTCCAGCTCTTACCTCGGAGACCACGTTGGGACGCATCGAGCTCGTCTGCAGTGCCACGGGCGAATGGAAGGCGTTCCCGCCCGCTGAATTTACAAAGGTGAGTGACTAAATGGACGAGAATACCCTCCGGTGTGGAGTGGGGAGGGGGGAGAGGGAAGCAGGTTGACTTTGATGACTTGTGAGGGTGTTGTGCGAATGCTACCCTCGGGCCTCCGATTCGTCCTTTTTGGTAATTTTGGTTTGTGGAGAAAGAATGGTGATTTGGAGAGGATGCTAGTTGGATTTTGCGTATAAGGAATAAGAATGACAACATTTGGATATTTTATATTTCATTCGATTTTTTAATCAATTATACGTGGAATTTATTTTTCAAAACAATCAATCGTATACGAAGAATAGGTGCACTAAATCGAATCGAAATCGAGAACGTTACTGAAAATGACAATCGAGTTGAATCATTGAATCAGACCAATCTAGTCGAATGATGATGTCATCATTCTTTAAAACTTATATTAAATCAAATCGGTGTGCAGGAGAGTTTGAACTATTTAATCAAACCGAAATAACCAGAACATGTATAAAATGCACGCTCGAATATACTCGAAGTATATACAAAATACATGGTCAGTGTATATATCATACGGTATACATGATTTTCTTTAGGGTAAATTACAAAAAACGGGACTGAGCTTTACATAGATTCCCAAATTAAGGACTGATCTTTATTTTGTAACAAATAGGGGATCAAACTTTAACTTAACGGCTCAGTCCCTAACTCCGTCTAATCCATAAAATTACTTGACGAAATTGCCCCTCCGGCATCTTCTCCGTATTACCAAATAGGAGGATGGAGCGTGTGGGGATGGCGTCCGGCAGTGCCTCCGTCGGGTTGTCGCTGACGTAGGTGGGGCGCGTGCATGGGGGAAGGGGAGGGCGGAGGTGCTCTTGGTCATGGCAAGGGGAAGGAGAAAAGGTCGGAGGGCAATTTCGTCAAGTAAATTTATGGATTAGACGGAGTTGAGGACTGAACCGTTAAGTTAAAGTTTGATCCCCTATTTGTTACAAAATAAAGATCAGTCCCTAATTTGGGATCTATGTAAAGCTCGGTCCCTTTTATGTAATTTACCCTTTTCTTTATATGCAACGTCGGATTTTATACATGTATATATGTATGTACTGGTACAACATTTGAATTAAACTAGGATGTTACACGCGTTCCGCGACGGAATCGAATTGCGATGGTTTGATTTGAAATAAACCACTAAGTTTTAATTTATTCTTTTATAATATTCATTTTAATGAATACCTATACATATCCACTTAATTAGACTTAATTGCAAGTCTATAAAGAAAAGAAATTTTAATATACCGAAATTACTTTAATTAATAGATGCACGTTGCAGTATCCAAAACACGATTGCATCCGATTGCACACATTCAAATCCATTAAAACTATGATTTAATTTTAAGGATTCAATGCATAAGGAAGTTTGTAATTTATTTCTGTTGCATGTATGTATATATAGGAATATAGATAAATTTATATTGTAACAAATTATGTGGAACGTTGCAAATATTGATCGTAAAAAACGCTCTTCAAATGGTGTATGTTTGCAAAAAAAATATATAAATAAATGGATTAGAAGCCACAAAGTTCGGCAGTGTCAGCAGACAGTCAACCAAAATGAAATGAGATATGGAATGTATGCGTTAAAAGTACTCGGATAATGAAAAAATAACTACACAAAACAGTTGCATTTTATATCAATCTATTGCAAGCCATGAGTTGTGTTTATCGTAAATATAGAATGGACGGCATAAATACCGACACCATAAGGCCGACATATATTATTAATAGTAATTAGTAATATAGACATGATTATAGAGTACTTTTTAATTGGTTATTAATAAAATTCAGTTTCAAATTGAAGTTCTTTATAGAGAGATTGATGGGAGACGAGCAACAAGTTGCGTTGTCAATCCCTTTTGGATGTCAACTCCAATTCTTTGAAACACAACATCAACGGATCTCGGAATCATAACATTGTTATGCATAATTTTTGGACCTTCTCGTGGAGCTCTACTGCTTCAGTTGTTAGGAACTCAAAGGTATAAAAATCGAAAGGGGTGGAAACGTGATGATTGTCAATACAAGCCTTCTCATGCTTGGCAACTTTAGCTAAAGCATCGTTATGTGCAGTATGTCCTGCAATTAAAATCACTCCTTATCGGGCCCACCAATGGAGAAGCTCCAATCAAATCAATGCATGCATGTTTCCCTCCAGTCCAACCAAATATTAAGACATATGTTGGTCTGATTATCGATCTGCCCTCTTGTGAATCGGTCAAAAAGCTCACATGTGCTTCTTTCTTGGAAGCAACCCCGGCATATCTAAGTACATCATACATGATGTCCCTGACAAGATCACGTTTATATTTACAACCTGAAAGTTCATGACAATGAACTGCATGCTCCCCAAAAATGTCTATGAGGATATGTGGCATAGTAGACATGCCTCATCAGTTGGGAATAGAAGAATTATAAGGGGATGTTGATAACAAGATTATTAACAAATACATTAACCAGTAAATTCCATGATCAATATGAATCAACACATTACATATTAACAAGATTAGAGTCATGCATATGCAATCCGTATAGGATTTACAATATACATGCAGGAACCAGATAAAACAGAAATCATATTAGGGCGAGATCCATGAAAAGCAATGCAATAAACAAATTGAGACGAACAAAAAAATAAATAATTTGGACAAGTGATAACCAAATTGTCCATCAAATGAACTGTCCTTAGAGAAGTTATTGCCCCCACATACCAGTGCGAAGGGTACTGGCAATCCGCTCCCAAGATAGGACGGGACACGATATGCGCCCGTGCACACCGACGAGATCGACCTCGAGAGTACCTCAGAGAACTTGCAGCCAAGAAGAAGGAATAAGAATGTTGTTGCGATAGGGAAACATGGTGAGCAACGACGGCGGAAAGTTTTCTTATGAGTGAATAAAATGGCGTGCAGGGGGATATAAAAAGACCTAGGGTACGACTTTCCGTCTTCCGAAAACCCCCCAATGGGAGCCTCTTCAAATTATGAAAATGTCCCCTTCGATTGAGAGTCGTTGGAGTCGAGTCAAATTCCCTTAAAGCGGTCGAAATCAAAATTAAACTGTGGAATTAATTTATTCGACACGTTAATGAAATCCGCAGCAAAAGTATTGATATTCAAGATCTGAATTTACTCTCCTGAGCCCGAAACGGAGCGGAGCGCACATGTGTGTGGTCATCCATTCCTCCTCTCTACTATTGCCACAAGAGCTTGGGTGTGTGAATTCATATATAAGCCCATCAAAAGTTTAGAAATACTAAATGTGCTACTGAGCTTCCACCAAGTTTCTCCATATTTCAAATTTGAGAATTCTCAACTTTTCCTCCAAAGCAATTTAGTTTCTCAATTGAAATGAAATTAAAAAACCAATGAATTACACAGGTTTACCAAATTAAAACCTAATTACATTAATCTTTAGATACAACAATCCCCCTTCATCAATTTAAAAATGAGATCTAAAGAGAGTCAAAATACATCTTTCGGATGTTACACTTTGCTTTCGGTAAAGACACATTCCAATTTGAACCTCTACCTGAGCTTACTACTTTCACTTAAACACGAACGAAGTGAACTACACCTTGAATTTCAGACATTGTTATTAAAGTATACAGTAGAAACAAAAAGGTGTTGTTCTTGGTACAAATCTTCAAGGTTTGTGCTCTTAAAGGCCATGCACCCTTATCCTATTTCATCTTTGTGTTCATGAAAGACCATCTTACTTTAATTGCGTGCCACGGTAACACTTACGTAGGTGGTGTTCTCCAAGGATGCACTGCTAACATCCTGTCCAAAGGCTTAAATCCATGCATAGCCTACGTTCTTCCTAAACTTGCAGTTTAAATGGCACTCAAGATTCCATGAATAAGATACTCATGCATAAGCATTACAATTAAGAGTACCAACCACTTCTCCAAACAGCTTGTTATTGACACATTGAATCTACTTTGTGGGATATCCATTCACATAGGTTGGGTTGCTACTGTAGAGGAACTCTCAGTGAGTCTCAATCACATCCCAAGCTTAAACTTTAGGAATAAAGATCTATCAAGTCCCTTAGTCAATGGATTTGTCGTATGGTCTTTGGATCTAACAAAATCCACAGGCAACACTCCTTGACACGCCAAATCTCTTAACATCTTAAGTCTGATTTGTATGTGTCTCGTTGTTTTCTGATTGAACTTCAAACTCTTGATCTTGGTAAATGTGGTCATGTTATCACAATGTACTGAGATCGTGGGAATTGACTGACCTACCATGGGAATTTCAGAAAGAAGTTCCTTTAGCCATTCAGCCTCAATTCCAGTGATGTCCAAAGCACACAACTCGGCTTCAGAGGTAGATCAATCTATAATGGTCTTCTTCACATACCTCCAAGAGACTGCATCACCTCCAAGGGTGAAGACATACCCAGTAACACCATTACTCCCATACTCCTCCATTTTCCATATCCAACTTACATCAATATATCCTTTTAGTACAGGTAGATGTCTATCATAATGCAAACTAGGGGAAATAGCTCCCTTCAAGTACTTCATTACTCGATCCAGAGCCTCCCAATGAGTACGGTCAGGACAACTAGCGTATCTACTCAACTTTGCAACCAAAAATGAAATATCAGGTCTCATGCAATTTGCAAGATACATTAAGCTTTGTATTACTTGTGAATACCTTAGTTGAGCTACATGTGCTCCACTTTTGTTCTTAAATAGTGTTTTGGATGAATCAAAAGAAGTGCTTACAGCTTTGCAATCTTGATATCCAAATTTCTCAAGTATCTTCTCAACGCAGTGAGATTGAGAAACTACAATCCCATAAACTGACCTTGTCAGTTTGAGACCCAATATCACATCAGCAACTCCCATGTCCTTCATCTCAAACATGCTACTTAAGAATGCTCTAGTATCATTAATAATTCTCGCATGTGATCCAAACAATAGTATGTCATTAATATATAGACACAAGATAATACTTTAGTCACCTTTCACCTTCGAATAGACACACTTATCGGATTCACGAACCTTAAAGCCACGTGACAAAACGGTTTTGTCAAAATTTTCATGCCATTGCTTTGGTGCTCATTTCAATCCGCAAAGGTATTTAACATGCTTGCAAACTTTTTCCTCATTTCCATGAGTCATAAGTCCGTTAGATTAATCCATATACATCTCCTCATCAAGATCGCCATGCAGGAAGGTGTTCTTCACATCCATCCAGTGGATGGAGAGATCATATACAGATGTCAATGCTATGAGCATTCGGATTGTGGTAATCCTAGTCACAGGGAATAGGTATCAAAATAATCGATACCTTCCTCTTTCCTAAAACCCATAGCAACTAATCTGGCTTTTATATTTTTCAATTGATCCGTCAGGCCCAAGCTTTCTCTTAAACACCCATTTGCACCCAATGGTAGAGAACCCTTTGGGTAAACCAACCGGTTTCCAAGTTCCATCAGTCATAGTGGAATCCATCTCAGATTTGATGGATTCCTTCCATTGTTTTGCTTCATATGAAGCTATAATTTCCTTGTATCTTGGTAGATCATCTCGATCTAGTAGACAACAAAGTCACTACTCAAATCCCTGACTATCCGAGGCCGTTTACTCCTCCTTATATCAAATTATTCAGAAAGATCAATTGGGTTCAGATTGAGTCTCAACCCCTACATTTGTTATCCTTTCCACTTGTATGGAATAGAGATGTGGATGCATTCTCGATGGTCATGTTCTAAGGAATTCCAGTCTTCATAAGGAAAACATCCTCAAAGAAGGTAGCATCACGGAGTTCGACAATAATTTTGACATCTATGCACGATATCTCGGATTGAATTACCAAGAACCTATATGCATGGCTATTTTTCAAGTAACCTGAGAAGACCACATCAACAGTGTTAGGACCTAGATTATTTCTTTTGTGTTCTGGGACTAATACCTTAGCGAGACAGTCCCACACTTTGAAATATCTTAAGTTTAATTTCTTATTTCTCCAAAATTCAAACGAATATTTCTCCATATGTCTTAGAGGTAACCTATTCAAAATATGACAAATCGTATTCAAGACCTCTCCCAACATATAAATTGGACGTCCATAACTCTATAGGAGGGCATTGATCTTGTCAGTTATGGTTCTATTTTTCCGTTCTACTATCCCATTTGATTGCAGTGAATAGGGAGCAGTTACTTCACGAACTATACCGAATAGCTCGCATTGTTCATCAAACAAGTTATAAGTATATTCACCCCCTATATCTGACCTAAGGGTTTTAAGCACTTTCATGATTGAGTCTCAGCCTCATTGTCAAATATGATAAATTTTTCTACGATTTTGTCCTTGGTTCTCATTAGATACACATAACAGTATCTGCTACCATCATCTATAAAGGTGATAAAGTATTTCTTATTATCTCTGGTCAACACACCATTAAACTCACAGATATTTGCGTGCACTAGATCCGAGATCTTGCTATCTCTGTAGATAGAGTGAAAAGACTTCCTAGGTGTATTTGCTTGTACACAAATTTCACATTTTTGAGTTTTATTAATAGTGTGTTTAGGGGTCAACTCTAAATTCATCATTTTTATTGAATTTAAGTTTAAATGCCGCAATCTGCAATGTCATAAATCACGAGATTCTAAATTATTAACAACATTTGATACAGAATTAGAACATTCGGAACTTAAATCATTCATTGAATCAATATTAGTTGAATCATATCTAATTCTAAACAACAGATCAAAGTCCACCATATAGCATTTTCCATAAAAGGTACCATGTCTCAAGATAACAACTTTATTACATTTAAAGGTTAACTCAAAACCCTTTATAACTAAAATGGAACCATATAAAACATTATTCTCCACATCAGGGACATGTTGCACCAGATGATCATCAAAATTTACCTCTTTAATAATCAGAGAATGTCGTAGTATAGGAGGCAAATCTGGTTCGCATCAAAAACCACAATCCTTTGAATGTTGTGGATTCTTTTTACTTGGCAAGTCTACCAAGGTCGAATACAGGGATACAAGCTACTCTATCTATTTATCGAATTTTGATCAATTCAGAGCATGTGTGAATTATTTCTCAATTACAGGTCTTCATGCAGAAATGCAGGATGTATTATAGTCTTCATGCAGATTACAATACAATAAAGTGATGCATGCATTTTTTGTAGATTTTTATGCAATTATACGATGATGTATGAGAAAAAGAATGATGAAATGCAAGGGTTACGTATGCAGCTGATTATTACAAATATACCCTAGAAAGATCACTAGATTGAGCAACATATTATGAATTGAAATCAAAGTCATTTTGAGCACAGAAATATGAGCAATCGTCTATTCGGGGCACACATACATAGAGTAAGGATATCATCTAACATAAAAAATACTCTTCATTTAAAATGGTTTCAGATGAGAAAATTAAACACGATTTACGATAGATGAAGAAAAAAGGATCAAAACAACACTAAAATCATGCAATTTGGATATACAATGCTCAAGTTACGAAGAAAACAATGCAGGGGCATAATTATAATAAAAATGCAAGAAATAAAAAGATAAATATTACAAATAGGTCCCTGGATGGACCTATTTACAATTAACAAAAACCGCATAGGCCCTTCTGTAATTTTCCCTTACGTGCAGGGTCATAATTGTAATTCTGTAAAATCTCGAGGGCATCCCTGTAAAATACCCATGCGTGCACGTCCTAGGGACCAAAGTGCAATATAAAAAATATCCAAGGTCTTCGTGTAAATTGCCCAGGCCCTCACGTGTGTTGCACGTGAGGGGTCCAGGCTCGGGCTCGACGTAGGTTCAGGTCCACGTGGCAGCACTTGGTGGCTCGGGCTTAGGTTCGGTGAGCCCGAGCCTAAGGGTTCGGCAGGAGGCTCGGGCCTACCATGTGGCTTCATCATGGTCGTCCGATCCGGCTGATCGGACGACATCTGCTCTTTGTTCTCCGCTGCGGGCCACCGAAGAAGGCGGGATTCCGGTGAGCCATGTAAAGCTCCGCCGAGCTCCACGAGGCCCACTGGAGGTCGGGGGAAGCTAGCTGGTAATCCGACGAAGATGCTCGGTAGCTAGCGGAGGTCCATCGACGTATGGAATAGCGAGGCGGAGGCATGTGGTCGGAGTGGTTGCACGAGACCGACGAGGCGAGGATGAATCTGATCATTGAAATACTTGCAGTGTTAATATAGCCTAAGCAAAGTGTGTGAGGTGCGTGAGTGAATCGTGAGTGAATGAGGGCCATGGGGGTGACATGAGATGGTGGCCCAGGGGCTTCTTCCCCGGCAAAGCAGGGGAGAGCGGGGTCGGAGTGGAATGGTTCTGGAGAAGGGAAAGGTGAGTCGGCGTGGATGTTGGTGAATTGGTGAAGGTAGTAAGATGAGCAATGGAGGGTGGAAGTGGTTGCAGATGTTGAGATAATTAGGAGAAATAGTAGAGAAATGGTGGAGGAATTGATCTGGAGGTCAGAGCGGAATGGGCAGAGGTTGTGGCTTGTGCTGAGCTTCTCAGGAAGCTCGGGTCGTCGCCCGACGTGCTTGGCCTTGCACGGAGCTCGGCGGTGCGTGGTGACGCATGCAGCATGGTTAAGATACCATGACTCACACATGGGGCTCACGGTTGTCTTCATCATGGCTTCCGCCCTCTGCTGTCACCGGAGGGATGGGGTAAGCTGGGCCAAAGCCCCCTGAATGGTGGATAAGGTGATTGGCGATGGAGGTGGGTTTATATAGGCGGTGGTGACGATGATTTTGGATGGTGGGGGGGGGGAGATTTTGAAACGACTGGAATGAAGGATGGAATTCATGGAGAGGGACATTGGGGGTTACGCGAAGAAGGTGGAGCCTCGAACGATATGTTGATTATGAGAGGGAGAGGTGTGGTGATGACGACAGGAAAATGGAAAGGGGGAGGGATTGTCGAGGTGTAACGGACAGGGGAAGAAGGGGCGTTTTGACGAGGAAGACGACGGAGGACCGTTGGATGTCTCGATCCAACGAACAAGGTAGGGGTGCATATGAACGGCTAGGATGAGATATGATGATCTTATCCAACGGTGGGTAGTGTAGGTGACGTGGAATGTGGTTAGCCATTGGATCAGGAGGAGATCTGCGGCTGTGGTTGAGGCACGAATGAGCGGGTGAGATCTTATCAGGGACTGCGATCAAACGGCTGAGAGCGAGTGAAGTATGAACGGTGGAGAAGGAGGCGGGCGGCAAGGATCAGACGACCCAGAAGGGGCCGTGTGGCAGAAGGAGAGCGGGCCACGTGGGCAGCCTAAAGGGCGCCACGCGACCCAATAGAAAAATCAGAAAATATGAAAACAAAGAAAAAATATAAAAGAAATAGTTAGAGGCAAAATTAGGAAAAACTTAAAAACATAAAATTTGTTCGTCTCGATGAGATTTACGAGTTTCAAGTTGGATAAAAAGCCAAAAGATACCATTTATACATAAAGTATTTTGAGGGTATTTTTAAGGGGTTAAAAACACCGAATTTTGGTTTTGAATTGTTTTTTTATATTTTTTTAGTCTTTTCAAGGGTTAGTGATTTTATAAACAATTAATCCTCCTGATTTTATGAGTTTTTGATGAGAAAATAATTATAAAATAAATAATAGTAATTAAATACAAATTATTAAAGATTATGAATATACAAGATAAGATGAATGATTTATTAGCGGAATTTATTGGATTAATTAAGCCAGGGGTTTAATTAGTGAATTTTAGCATGATGAATGTGAGATTCATCAGCAACCTGTGCAAAGTCCACTGGAGAACCTCAAGTTGACTTATCATGACCACAACACCTTGACCGCAGAATCGTTCCCCATCTTCACAGTCCCGCCACTGTAGGTATGATAAGAAAAAAACAAAGTTCTGTCGGAATATATATGTACATTAGCTCCCATATCCACGAGCCATTCATTTGGATCATGGATATGCTATAGTTTAGATTTACAGAGACATACCCCTCACTAGCCCAAAGTCCAGCAGTGATCATATTCACTTGTGGACTCCCATCTGCAGCTTTAGGTCGAGCCTTCAAGTGCATTCCTTCTTCCAATGGCCAACTTGATTATAGTGCCAACAAGGTTTATACTTTGTCTTTTTATGGATTTTGCCATTTGGTTTCATTTTATTGATATTACTACCATTTCCCTTATTATCTTTGCAATTCGAGGTCATGAAATTGACCTTAGCTTGAATATCAACATGAACTACATGCTTTTGTTTCACGTGTTCCTCCTATACGACTATTGTCATCATCAGGTCATCCATACAAAATCTCCTTCTTGTGTTTCAAGGTCATACCGAGGTCTTCCCAAGACTTGGGGAGTTTTTCTATTATGCACATGACCTGAAACTTCCCAGGAAGTTTCATCTCGGCATCTTCTAGACCGTGGAGTAGGAATAAAAACTCGTGTGTCTGTTCAGAAACTGACTTTCCTTCGACCATGAAAAACGTTAAGAACTTAACATAGTATTTTTCAATACCGAGATCTTTGGAACTATACTTCCAATCTAGTTCTTCCCATAGCACATTTGTAGTCTGCGTGGACGAACAATATACGTCAAACATGTTGGACAAGGCCAACAAGATGCAACCATGACATATTTGGTCGCGTTCCTTTCATGCAGATTGCGTCTCCTGGCTATCGGGTGAGTGGTTTTCCTTTTCCACCATAGGACATTAAGTTTCAAGCAGCGAGATTAACCTTGTAGTGGTTAACCAGATTTTCATGCGTTGTTGCAAGCGCTTGAAAATTCTGACCATCAAAAATTTCAAGCATAATTGTCATATCAACACTCGAATTAAACATGGTTTCCGACATGATTTTAATTCCGGTTCCCGATATCTTCTCTAAGATTGTTGATAACAAGATCATTAATGATACATTAACCAATAAATTCCATGATCGATACGAATCAATGCACTACATATTAACAATATTAGAATCATGCATATCTGATTCATACATGATTTATAATACACACACAAGAGAGCCAGATAAAATATTTAAAAATCATATTAGGGCGAGATCCAGGAAAATAAATGCAATAAATAAATTAGAACAAATAAAATAATAAATAAATTAGATAAGAGATCACCGAAGCGTCCATAAAATAGAATATCCTTAAAGAAGATATTTCCCCCACAATACCAGTGTGAAGGATACTAACAATCCGCTCTCGGGATATGATGACAAACGATATGCGTCCGTGCACACCGATAAGATCAACCTCGAGAGTAACTCAGAGAACTTGCATCCAAGAAGAAGGAAGAAGAATGCTATTGAGGTAGGAAAACATGGAGAGCAACGATGGCATAAAGTTTATTCACGGGTGAATAAAACAACATGCAAGGGGGAGGGTATAAAAAGCTCATAGGCATAACTTTTCGTATTTTGAATACACTCCCAATGGGCGTCTCTTCGAATTCTGAAAACATCCCATTCGGCTAAGAGTCATTGGAATCGAGTTGAATTCCCTCAAAGCTGTTGAATCAAAATTAATACGTGGAATTAATTTATCAGACACGCTAATGAAATCTGGAGCAGAAGTATCGAGATCCGAAATGACTCCTGGGTTGGAGTCAGAGAAAGAGCGGGATGCACGCGCGCGTGTGTGGTCCTCCATTCCTCCTCTCTACTATTGTTGCAAGAGCCTGGGGTGTTGACTCATATATAAGCCGCCACAAGTTTAAAAATACTAGATGTGGTACTAAACTTCCACTCAAGTTTCTCCATATTTTAAATCTGGGGATTCCCAACTTTCCCTCGAAAATAAGTTAGTCTCTCAATTGAAACTAAATTTAAAACAATGTAATTGCATATGTTTACCAAATTAAAACTTAATTACATTAATCTTTAAATACAACATGGGATACTTGGGAATGCTATGACACTCGATGGGAGACATATGCATATCAAAGTCATCAATAGGAATATTATGAGGAAAATCTTGAGTATGATCAGCTTGTAAACGGTAAAAAATACATTTTATCTAACAGTCATGTCAAACTCAACCTCCATGTCTTTAATCATTTTGCTAAAAAAAAGAACTCGCTGGAGCCTTCCGAGACATAGGGATGATGGTATCATTGTTAGCAAAACGTGTAAGATCGAGAGATGTGAGTGTGATACATAGGCACTCCAAATCATATAGAAAATATGTAACGGAACGGGTTGCGTCGACCATCGGCGGAAGTATGTGATAATTGATCGCACGACCGAACCGTTACCCAAAATAACAACAAATGGCACATAATGAGCAGAGATAAATATCAATTCCATAAAATATCTCCAACTAGAGTTCCATTATTACAACTCTAAAGTGGAAAAAAAAACTAATCTAGAATTTAAAAAAAACAACTCGATAGTTCCTGTAGGCATATAGATATCCACTAGATCTTCACAGATAAATCGTACCACGCCAGCAATCTCAATGAGCCCGTAGCATGATCCAGAAAATGCAATCAACCTTGCTCTTCACCTGAAATTAACAAACATAATTTGTATGAGCCTAATGCCCAGTATGTATCGGGGTCCATGCATGGGTATTCTAACGGTCCTTGATCCGTAAAAAATTATATACTTAGATTTTCTTGTATACACATCATTTCGTGCCTAGATAATTCCCATGCATGTCTAAGTTCGATCCCTATCATGTTTAGCTTGGCTTCTTTCATAAACATGATTATACATGTAAAGTAGGTAAATTACATAAGTAGGCATGATAACCATTTATTTCTACTTCTGAGCATATTTCATAAAATATCAAGCAATTTACACACTTATAAAACATATAAACCACTTTACATATTAGCCCTCATGACTTTGATGGTTTAACTTTCTTAAACCAAATCTAGCCTAACATGTGATGGTTCATTCTCTTATTAAACCATTCCTTGCATTTTCATAATGGTTTTCCTTTATAAACCATTTTCTTGCATAATATTCATTTACGTATCTTTTTATACGTCTTCAACCGCTGGCACTTGCGGTCCATGGCATGACATGACAGTGTAGCTACAACTGTAGAGGACTTAGCTCTTGCCTCTATGGTTCCTTGCAACCATACGTCCCTTGCGGCGTTGCCCCTTGTGGCTAATACGATCCCTTGCGATCGTCCTTGTGACTCTTTATGAGTCGGTGCCAATATTATTTGTTGTTCATTATATTCCATGTTATTTATCCACAATAAAATTCTTTTATTTCTAATATTCTAACATTGACTTTTCCCTACGGCAACTCATTCATGATCATCCTATTCCATGATTTGTAATTATATTATTTTGATAAAAAAATACTTCACATATCGTGTTACTGCACAAATAGAACGATAAGTTATATTTACATAAGAAAAACTAGTGGTTACTAAACCGGATTCCCAATTTCGACCCACCAGACCTCAATTTTATTAACTTTTCTATTTAATTCGTGTTGGCATTTTTATGAGTGGAATACGTAGGTTTTCGATCAAAGATAGATACATATATAAAAAATATATAATAGGAAGTTTATGATGACACTCTATTTTTTTTGTGACCTGCATGTTCTGCCCTTTTTTTTCATTTTTGGTTGAATGAAGCTCCATGCTCTAATGGTTTATAATATACAATTCACGATAGGTAAAAGAGTACACTATTGGATATGAACCCTGGTTAATGTTTTCATATGTTTCCCACCACTAGAACTTTAGGTTCTTACAAAGGGTATTTTTTCTTCAAACAAATACCTAAATACGGTGTAGATAATCCAATAGATGTATGAAATTCTTGATAGGAGGAAAAGATCATACATTCTAATGCTACGTTCGATGTCCTCTATTTGGGTATTGAATTCGATGTATATAGTACCATTACTTTTCCTTGTCCGATCACATGAACTTAGACGTTCTACTTACAGATATGAATCCATTCGTAACATTTGACGGAGGTACGCTGCATACATATTAAATAGAGTCACATAACAACTACCGAAACTAAGCCATATTTTTTCGATATATTCTAATTTGAGTCGGCATACATGACCCATAGTTTCGAAAATATTGTTCGAAATATAACTATTATGTATACGAAAACCCTAGACCGATACATACGTTTAGAAATCGAAATCCTAAAGCCGATACATACCTCAATCCAATGCTTATCTCTACCCGATGCGGTCGTTGCGCCTCCTTTTGATCACGGATCCGAGTTCTCCTCCTCGGAGTCGACGCCACCTTCTCCTACGATGAAGAGGGACGCCGGTAAGGAAATCCTTCCTCTCTCTCTCTCTCTAATTCTCTCTAAAGTTTGCAAGATAAGGTGCCGTATGGAGAGGGAACCCTTGTGGTTTTATAGTTGATAATGAAGGGATTTAATGTATTAATTAAATCTACTTAATCCAAGATAATGCATTTGAAAAAAAAAATTAAAAAGACCCAGGCCGTTACAATCTACCGCCCTTAAAAATTTTGTCCTCGAAATTTCTTAGTAGAGGGACATACCGAAAAGTTGCAGGTACTTCTCCTGCATTTCACTTTCCAGCTCCCAAGTAGCCTCCTTCTTTTGGTGGTGTTGCCAAAGGACCTTGACCATCGGAACTATACGCCGACGGAGTTGATGATCTCTACAATCGACGATTCGTGTATGTTTCTCTTCAAAGGTCAAGTTTGGTTGAATCTCAATGGCGTCATGCTCGATAACATGTGAAGGGTCGGAGATGTACTTCCTCAGCATAGACACATGAAATACATCGTGAAGTTTCGAATATTGAGGTGGTAATGCAATACGATATGCCACTTCTCCAACCCACTGCAGAATCTCAAAAGGTCATACATATCTGGGAGTGAGCTTCCCCTTTTTGCCAAATCGCAAGACGCCTTTGGTTGGGGAAATCTTTAGGAACACATGCTCCCCAACTCCGAAATTCAACTCTCTTCTGTGACGACCGGCGTAAGATTTTTGCCTACTTTGAGCTGCCAATAATCTTTTTCTGATTGATTCAACACCATGCTTACTCGTATGAACAAGTTCCGGTCCTAAGATGTGCTTCTTGCCAACATCACTCCAGCATGAAGGTGATCTGCAAGGTCTCCCATACAATGCTTCATAGGGTGCCATCTTGATGCTCGAATGATAACTATTATTGTATGCAAACTCCACTAATGGAAGGTGTTTATCCCAACTGCCCACAAAATCTAGAGCACATGCTCTCAACATATCTTCTAGTGTCTGGATGGTCCTTTCGGACTTACCATCAGTCTGCGGATGAAATGAAGTGTTGAACTTCAATTGAGTACGCATAGCATCCTGAAAACTCTTCCATATACAAGAGGTAAATCGTGTGTCCCGATCAGATACAATTGATGCAGGAACACCATGAAGGCTGACAATCTCATTTACATATAATTCAGCTAGACTATCTGTCGACTGATCCAAGCGGATAGGTAGAAAGTGTGCCGATTTAGTTAATCGGTCAACAATCACCCATATGGTGTCATAACGGTGCTTTGTGGTCTTGGGTAGATCGGTGACAAAGTCCATCGTTATGTGCTCCCACTTCCATTCAGGTATCTCCAAGGGTTGAACAGGTCCTGCTGGCCGCTGATGTTCAATCTTGATCTGCTGACATACCAAGCATCTAGCAACAAATTATGCGATGTCATTCTTCATCTTTGGCCACCAAAAGTTCTGTTGCAGATCCTTGTACATTTTCGTTGTACCTGGGTGAATAATGTACATCGATATGTGTGCTTCATCCAGAATCTCCTGCCTCAACTCAATATCACTTGGAATCCATAATCTGCTGCAGTACCTTATAGCTCCATCCGTTCTGATGGTGAAATCAGAACCTTCCTTTTTAGATGCTTCTATAAATTTAGGAAGATCAGCATCTACTTTTTGTGCAGTCAAGATCTTCCCAATTATCTCTGGTTGAATCTTGAGTGCTGCAAAAGATATCTTTCTCAACTCGCTCAAGAAAGGCTTCCAATCTTCAAAATCCTTCATCATCTTCCACTGAAGTTTTAAACTAGCCAGTTTACCTTCCCATTTTCTACTTAGTGCATCTGCTACGACATTTACTTTCCCCGGATGGTAATTGATGACGAAGTCATAATCTTTTAGGAACTCTAGCCAATGTCGCTGCCTCAAATTAAGTTCCTTCTGAGAGAAAATATATTTGAGGCTCTTATGATCACTGAGCACCTCAAATTGTTCACCGTAAAGGTAATGCCGCCAAATTTTAAGAGCAAAGACTACCGCTGCTAACTCTAAATCATGAGTTGGGTAGTTCCTCTCTTGAGGTTTTAGCTGTCGTGAGGCATAAGCAATGACTTTCTCATTTTGCATAAGAACACACCCAAGTCCGGTGCCTGATGCATCTGTATATACCACAAAACCTCCACTACCTGACGGTAAAGCCAAGATTGGAGCTGTAGTCAATCTCTGCTTCAATTCCTGAAAACTCTGCTCGCATTTTTCAGACCATACAAACTTCACATCCTTTCGCGTGAGCTTCATTAATGGTAGCGATATCCTTGAGAAATTCTGAATAAATCGTCGATAGTATCCAGCCAGGCCAAGGAAACTACGGATCTCGGAAACATTCTTGGGGTGCCTCCAATTCATTACAGCTTATACCTTTGTTGGATCTACCTCAATGCCGTCTTTAGATACCACATGACCAAGGAATGCTACTCTATTCAGTCAAAAATCACATTTGGAGAATTTTGCACAAAGCTGGTGTTGCCTCAGAGTTTCGAATACAATATGTAAATGTACTCGATGCTGCTCCGGATCAGATGAATATATCAGTATGTCATCCACAAACACGATGACAAACTTATCAAGGTATTCTCGGAATACCCTATTCATTAGCTCAATAAAAGCTGCAGGAGCATTAGTAAGACCAAATGGCATGACCAAGAATTCATAATGACCATACCTTATCCTGAAAGCTGTCTTATGTACATCCTCCTCTTTTATTCGGAGTTGATGATAACCCGTACGCAGATCAATTTTTGAGAAAATTGTGGCTCCCTGCAATGATCGAATAAGTCATCAATGTGAGGTAACGGGTATCTATTCTTCACGATCACCTTGTTTAGACCTCGATAGACAATGCAGAGTCTAAGAGATCCATCTTTCTTTTTCACAAAAAGAACGGGTGCTCCCCACGGAGAAACGTTGGGACGTAAAAACCCATTATCTAATTGTTCTTGCAACTGCTTCTTTAGCTCCTCAAGTTCTGCGGGTGCCATTCTGTACGGAGCTTTAGAAATCAGAGTCGTTCCTGGGATCACATCAATTGAGAAATCAACCTCTCTATGAGGAGGTAGTCCAGGAAGATCGTCTGTGAAGACATCGGCAAAATCTCTGACCACATCTAAATCTTCAAGACGCATATGAGATGATTCAGTGTTAATTATACTAGCGAGGAATGCGATGCAACCTTCAACTAGTAATCGGCTTGCTTGCAAGGATGAGATAATCAATCTTCCACCCTTACAGGTGCCCCGAATAACTATCTCCTCAGTATTTGGTCTACTTAGGACCACCTTCTTTTCTCGACAATAGACTGCTGCATAATGCTCCCATAACCAATCCATTCCCAAGATGGCATCATAGGTTGTGATGGATAATAATATCAACTTGGCAGTGAGGGTGTCTTCTTTTACCAAAATAGGTACGTCCTTTAAGTACATACCCGTGGCAATGATATCACCCATTGGTGACGAAATTGTAAGTGCGTAAGGAAGCTCAACAACTTCTAAGCTTAATTTTCTTGCAAAAGCATTTGAGATAAAGGAATGCGTGGCACCAGAATCAAAAAGAACATGACATAGATGGTTTTCAATTAGTAGAGTACCTTCCACTGTCGTGTTGACACCTTCTGCTTCCTCAGGAGTGATAGCAAAGACTCTTCCTGCTACTTTCTTTTTCTGCTCGAATGGCTTCTTCTGATCCTTGACATCTTTCTTGCAATCTTTCATGAAGTGACCCTTTTCTCCGCACTTATAGCAAGTAGTGGTTAGCTTGTAGCATTCTCCTGGATGCCTCCTACCACAATGCGGGCGCACTTCAAATGTGTACTTCCTATTTGCTGGTGCATCATCAGTCTTTGTCTTCTTGGCATTCGTTGCAGTGTGACGACTCTTGTCATTGAAGTTCGGCTTGTGAGGGCGCTTCCGAGGATTCGCTTGCTGTATCCTCCGGTATGCTGCATTGATCTCCACTGCTGCTGCAACCGCCTCAGATAAGGTCGTGGGACCTCTAGTCAGCACCTTCATGCTTAGTCCCGCATTCAGGCCTTCTATAAACTTTCTGGCGCGTTGCTTTTCATTGACACAAATACCCTTGCCATACTTCTCCAATTCTTGGAATCTTGCTGCATATTCTTCGACTGTCATATTTCCCTGCCGGAGATTTATAAACTCTTGACGCTTAGCATCCTTAGCATGCTCAGGGATGTAACGCTCAGTGAAGCGCTCAACAAAGTCATCCCACTTAATGATTGGAGTCTTCGAAAAATGGTTTCCCTTGCATGAAGTCCACCATTCCTTTGCATTGTCCCGCAGACGAAATGTCCCAAAGATCACTTTTTTTCCTCAGGACAATCCGTTGCCTCAAAAGTCAGCTCCATCTCTCTTAGCCAGTGTTCGGCTTTTTCCGGCTCATGCTCACCCTTGAAAGTGGGCAGATCGTGCTGGATGAAGGTCTTTAGAGTCAGTCCACCCGAGTTGGACGTCTGACTCTTCTGTTGCTGGATCATTAGTGTCATTAACTCCAGCATCTGCCTCTGCATACCCATAATGGCCTCTTGGCTTGTCGATGAGTCACGGTCTGCAATGGCTTCAATTGCACGTCGAGGAGCCATCTGATTCAAAATTGACAAGGTCAATGAGTTGTGATACTAAATCTCTCTATATATAAATCTTAGATTGCTAAGAATCGTGGATATCCTATACCCAGAGGAGCTCTAGCTCTGATACCATTTGTAATGTCCCGGGCTTAGGTCCCCGGTCCGTTATCGAGGAAAACTGACCCTGACAACTTGTTGGGTACGGGCCCAAATGGACCCGTTGGCAACCACCCAAAATGCTTAAGCCCAAGTTGTCAAGTAGTAATCCCCACCACTTATAAACCACACCCACATTTGTGAGTTTTTCCATGTGGTACTATGTTAGGGGTTGGGGTGTTACATATATAAACAATTGATGTAAGAGACAAAACATTTTATTTTTATCTCATATGAGAAGAACCGGGGTTATAACAAATTTATTTTTGGGATTTTTACATCCATAATCCTGAGTAGTTTTGCAATATCATTCATAACCCTACATAATCGCGAATAACGTTCAGGACCCTGAATAAGTGTGCCGTCTTACACCTATAACCTTCCGTTACTTTACTATGTTAACTCAACCAGATGATTGAGTTAATCTAACCAACAAACGATCTAATGGATGAAATTTAATCTAAATAAAAAAAACATATATCATATCTCTTTCTCGGTCGCAGGGGCCCGGGGGGGCTCACGTTCGAGAAGGACGGAAGGGGGGGGGGGGCTTCTCGGTCACGTTCGGAGCAGCGTGCTTCACTGCATGGAGCGAGCTTGCAGTCACGTTCAGGCGGCGAACTTCGCGGTGACGTTCAGAACTTCATGTTCATGGGCTTCACGGTCACGTTCGGAACTTCGAGGGGAGGGAAGCTGGTTGACTTTGGTGACTTGTGAGCGTGTTGTGCGAATACTACCCTCCGATTCGTCCTTTTTGGTAATTTAGTTTGTGGAGAAAGAATGTTGATTTGGAGAGGGTGCTAGTTGGATTTTGCATATAAGGAATAAGAATGACAACATTTGGATATTTTATATTTCATTCGATTTTTTAATCAATTATACGTGAATTTATTTTTCAAAACAATCAATCGTATATGAAGAATAGGTGCACTAAATCGAATCGAAATCGAGAACGTTATTGAAAATGACAATCGAGTTGAATCATTGAATCAGACCAATCTAGTCGAATGATGATGTCATCATTCTTTAAAACTATATTAAATCAAATCGGTATGCAGAAGTGTTTGAACTATTTAACTAAATCGAAATAACCAGGACATGTATAAAATGCACACTCGAATATACTTGAAGTATATACAAAATGCATGGCCAATGTATATATCATACGGTATGCATGATTTTCTTTATATGCAACATCGGATTTTATACATGCATGTATGTATGCATGTACAGGTACAACATTTGAACTAAATTAGGATGTTACACACGTTCCGCAACAGAACTGAGTTGCGATGGTTTAATTTGAAATAAACCAATAAGTTTTAACTTATTCTTTTATAATATTCATTTTAATGAATACCTATACATATCCACTTAATTACAAGTCTAAAAGAAAAATAATTTTTAATATACTGAAATTATTTTAATTAATAGATGCATGTTGCGGTGTCCAAAACACAATTGCATCCGATTGCAGACATCCAAATCCATTGAAACTATAATATCAAGGATTCAATGCATAAGGATGTTTGTAATTTATTTCTGTTACATGTATATATGTGTATATATATATATATAAGATTATATTGTCACAAATTATGTGGAACGTTGCAAATACTGATCGTAAAAAGACGCTATTCAATTTGCAACAAATATATTAATAAATGGATTAGGAGCCACGAAGTTCGGCTGTATAAATAGACATTCAGCCAAAATGAAACTGAGATATGGAATGTATACGTTAAAAGTACTCGGATAACGAAAAAAACAACTACACAAAACAATTGCATTTTATATCAATCTATTACAAGCCATAAGTTGCGTTTATCATAAATATAGAATGGACAATACAAATACCGAAACCATAAGACCGACATATGTTAGTAATATAGACATTATTAAAGAATATTTTTTAATTGGCTATTAATAAAAATTTAGTTTCAAATTGAAGTTTCTTACAGAGAGATTGATGGGAGACGGGCACCAAGTTGTGTCGCCAAACCCTTTTGGATGCAATTCCAATTCTTTGAAACACAACATCAACAGACCTCGGAACCATAACGTTGTTATGCATGATTTTTTGGACCCTCTCATGGAGCTCTACTGCTCCAGTTGTTAGGAACTCAAAGGTATAAAAATCTAAAGGGATGGAAACGTGTTGATTGTCAATACAAGCATTCTCATGCTTGGCAAATTTAGCTGAAGCATCTTTCTGTGCAGTATGTCCTGCAATAAAATCACCCCTTATTGGGCCCACCAATGGAGAAGTTCCAGTCAAATCAATGTTTCCCTCCAGTCCAACCAAATATTAAGATATATGTTGGTCAGATTATCGATCTGCCCTCTTGTGAATCGGTCAAAAAGTTCACATGTGCTACTTTCTTGGGAGCAACCCCAGCATATTTAAGTACATCATACATGATATCCCTGACAAGATCGTGTTTATATTTACAACATGAAAGTTCTTTACAATAACTGCATGCTCCCCAAAAACGTCTATGACGATTTATGGCATAGTGGACATGCCTCATCATTTGGGAATAGAAGAATTATAAGGGGGTGTTGATAACAGATTATTAACAAATACATTAACCAGTAAATTCCACGATCAATATGAATCAACGCATTACATATTAACAAGATAAGAGTCGTGCATATCCAATTCGTATAGGATTTACAATATACATGTAGGAACCAGATAAAACAGAAATCATATTAGGGCGAGATCCATGAAAAGCAATGCAATAAACGAATTGAGATGAACACAAATAAATAAATAAATTGGACAAATGATAACCGACGCGTCCATAAATTGAACTGTCCTTAGAGAAGTTATTACCTCCACAATACCAGTACGAAGGGTACTGGCAATCCGCTCCCAGGATCAGAGGGACACGATATGCGTCTATGCACACCGACGAGATCGACCTCGAGAGTACCTCAGAGAACTTACAACCAAGAAGAAGGAATAAGAATGTTGTTGCAATAGGGAAACATGGTGAGCAAAGACGGCGGAAAGTTTTCTTATGAGTAAATAAAATGGCATGCAAGGGAGATATAAAAAAGACATAAAGCACGACTTTCCGTCTTCCGAAAACACCCCAATGGGCGCCTCTTCGAATTCTGAAAATGTCTCCTTCGACTAAGAGTCGTTGGAGTCGAGTCAAATTCCCTTAAAGCGGTCGAATCAAAATTAATATGTGGAATTAATTTATTCGACCTGCTAATGAAATCCGCGGCAAAAGTATCGAGATTCAAGATCCGAATTTACTCTCCTAAGCCCGAAACGGAGCGGAGCGTGCATGTGTGTGGTCTTCCATTCCTCCTCTCTACTATTGCTACAAGAGCTTGGGTGTGTGAATTCATATATAAGCCCACCAAAAGTTTAGAAATACTATATGTGCTATCGAGCTTCCACCAAGTTTCTCCATATTTCAAATTTGAGAATTCCCAGTTTTCCCTCCAAAGTAATTTAGTTTCTCAATCGAAACGAAATTAAAAAACCAATGTAATTACACAGGTTCACCAAATTAAAACCTAATTATATTAATCTTTATGTACAACAATCCTCCTTCATCAATTTAAAAAGGAGATTTAAAGAGAGTCAAGATACATCTTTCAGATGTTACACTTTGTGACGAGTCGCTAGATACGGTGTTTAATTTGGTCACGTTGTAGCACGTGTACTTAGCGATTCGGTCAGAACCGAAAGAAGATCTCCGTGAAGAGTGTCTCGGCTTAATTTATATCCCGGGCAAGTCCGGGGTCGAACTCAGGGAGGCAAAGGAACAACTTTGGGGTTAATTTTCAAATTTAAGATCTAGATATCCAATGCGGTTTTTTTTAGATTTTTTATGCAAGTAGAATGCCAAAAACAAAATACGAGTGAATTACAACACTAAGAAAACATACAACAAGGCTAAATTAATTTTAATGGAAAAGAAGTCCAAATTAGCCAATTCGTATTTTTCCTAGAGTCCTAATCCAGTGATGAACACAAAACACATTTTTTTAGAATTTTCGGGGTTAATATGCAATAAATAAAAATACACACTTTTTATGGGTTTTTTCACAATTTTTCACACAAGCAGCAAGCAAAAATTATGAAAAATTTACTGGAACTAAAACATCATGAAAGGAAGCTACAATAATATTTTTGGAATTTTTTGACAAAATATGAATTTTTTATGTATTTTTTAGTGGAAACAGAGTGACAGTGAGTAATTAATTCCTAATTAATCCATGTTATCAAATTAATCAAAGTGTGATTTATCTCAAATAGATATTTAGATGAGCAAACCAGGAGACTTGAAATTTTATGAAAAGGATGTCTGTGGATTTAATTAAAAATCAAATACGAAAATCACTCAATAATTTATTGTAGGCACAAGCCAACTCCAATAGATGTGAAATTTGGATAGTAATTACATCACATAGCAAGGCATCATATATAATTTTTATGGAATTTTTGGAGCAACTATGTGTGAGATATTAATTTAGGAGCACGGAATGGGTAAAATATGCAAAGTTTCAGTTAATCATTTTTAATTAATTACCCATGTAACATAAAAATCCAAATAAATACTCAAATTGTAGACAATTAGTTGTTCTTCACAAAGGCATTTTTCATTGACCAAAATGATGCATAAACAAGATCCAAATTAATAAGGAAATACAGGGGTGTTTGTGCAAACTAGAAATTGAAATTACAAAGCAACTTATTATGGACAGGGACGTAATTGTAATTACAAAAACATGTGAAATAAAACATGCAATTTTTACAATTTAAAAAAAAAGAAAAGGAGATAGACCTTCTTCTTCCTCCTTGCACGATGGGGGCTGAACCCAACTGGGTGGTGGGCGGCGGCGGCGGTCGCGCGCAGCCGCAAGGAGGAGACGACGCGTGGCGGTCGGCGGAGGTGTCGCGAGGGGGTGGCGACGGCGGCCGAGAGCTCTGGAGTGCGGTGGCGCGAGGGAGACGGCCGCGCGCTGGAGGCGGCGGCGGCTTGAAAGGAGGTGCCGCGAGGTCGCGGGCAGGTGGGCGGCGGTGGCGCCGCACTGGAGGGGGCCTGGCGGCGTGGGGGCGGCGCGGGGCCGCGGCCTGCTGGAGGGCGGAGCTCCTGCTGATGGGGGCGGAGGGGCGGCGGCGGTGGGTTCTCCCCCACCGCTGCTGCGGAAGTTTTTTTTTGTTTTTTTTTATAATTTTCTGCTGTAATAAAAGGGATATTTTCTTCTCTTTTTTTTTAATTTTTTTAATTTTGATTAAACAGGGAATATAATTAAAGAAAAAAAATATAAGATGAGTTGGTGGTGATGATGATGAACTAGAGAGAGAAAAAATGGTGTGATGTGGGTGGTAATAAAATAACTTTTTTTTTGTTTTAAAATTTTTTTATTTTTTTTATTTTTCTTTAGACATATGTACACAAAAAGAAGGGGGATGAAAATGATATGATGATGATGGTGATGGAGATGAAGATGTATAAACGAATGATAGATGGTGGGTGGTGATATGATGGTCTAAAAAAAATACAAAGATAAAAATAAAGAGAAGATGACTTAAAATTACCTACGATGAACGGTGGCGCCTATGGAGTGCTCTCGTGGGCACGGTCTTCGCTCAAATCGCCGGCGTGCGATGAGCTCGAGCAGCGCGCGGTTGCGGCTGCGATGTTGGTCAAAAAACCAACGGATCACACCGGAGAGAGGGCCGTCGACGCTCGACCGCGGTTGCGTCGCTGTCACCGATTCAACTCAGAGAACTAGGCTCTCCTCACATAAAGATGGATCAAAGGCAAAAATGAGGAGAATGGCATGTATATAAAGAAGATGGGATGAGAGGTTATTAAAGTGGTGGGGTTGAATGGGAGGTTGATTTATTAATGGAGTTGAATGGGAAGTTGGGAAAAAATGGTGGAATAATGGAGTTGAATTGGTGGTTATTGTAGAGAATGGAAATTAAATAATAAATAATAAATAAATAAATAAATAAAGTTGTCTACTTTAAATACAATGAAATAAAAAGAGAAGATAAATAGTGGAGAATTTACAAAAGAAGACAAAACACCATGTACATTTTTTTTACTTTTCTAATATGTAATTTTTTTGTCTTTTTAATAAGAGATATTTACAACGAAAAAATACAATAAAATAGTATAATTAAAATACAACACAAGTATGATTTTTTTTTAATTTTTAATAATTAAGAAAGATATAATAAAAAATGAAGAAAGTATGAATATATACATAATGTACAATGTACATCTAGGTCCCAAAACCCAACTTTTGCAAATGAGCTCCGATTTTAATGAAACCACTTCCGTTGGATAGATAATTTTCTAACTTGAACTTTAAAAGTGAGTTTGGTGAATTTGGAGTTCATACGGAGCGGGAATTTAGCTTGGAAGTTGGACTTTACGGCTTTTTCTCTTTGGGATCTAGGAGCATTTATTTAAGGTAAAATTTGTTTTGTATTTTTGTATTTTTATATACATTATTATGAACAAGTTAGAGAAAGAATTAGCCAAAAAGGAGTTGAAATGAAATTATTAAAAATACATGAAGTTTTGGGCTATTTACAAGTATAAAACTCCTTTATTTTTGCGACTTTTTATGTGTAATTTATTTTGTACAATCTTATATACAATAATTAGTGTATTTTATTTACAAGAGTTATTTTGTTAATTTATTGATTTTATGGACATTTATAAGCGAATTTACTCGTGGATTTTGCTAAGATCAAGATATTGAGATGATGAATCGTGGATTCATCACCCCCCTATACTTAAACTTTGCTAGTCCTCGAGCAAATAAAGAATGAATAAGTTTGGTTAACCCCTGACTGTGCATGTGAATACAAGACTTGATCCGTTCAAGAACTCTCGGTTTTAGAGATCCTAAAATTCTAAGCTGAACCAAGCTCTAGTCAAAAGGTACCCAATTTCCCTAATTATCAGACTCTCTTTGTATACGTATATATAAGGGATATGACTTTAAGTGTTGACCGCAGTTACAAGAGTAGAGTCACAACGTCACCCAAGGTTCCAGTCCAAAGAGACTCTCCTATGGACCCGATCCTCAACACTAGGGAATAAATCATTTCTTGCATCCAATCCACCGTCTCTTTAGTTGTCAGACTTTGAAAGTGTAGATGGAAGGCCAGTTGATGGAGGGCATAGGATTGTGTCATTTCTTCTCTCCCTCTCATTGGAACAAGGATCCTCTCAAGTGCCTTATTACGCAACGCATTTTTTTGGTGTTGATCAGTGCGTCCGTCAAGAGAAGTTGGAGCCGTCTGCACTTGTTTTCCTGGGAGTACACCGGGGTGTGCCTTTTTTGAGTACCTATCGTACCTTCTACACCCAGACTTGTAGCATTTACGATGCAGAGCCCTTTTTTGGTGCAAGCCCGACTCCTGGTCCTAATAGCGGTGGTCCAAGTGGACACTTTGAAATGGTTGGGAGCGCTCGCCTTTGGTGGAAGCTCTTTTGATAATTGACTTTGTGGAATGAGAGCTTTTCTTTGACATTTCATTGCTTGGTAGTATTTTTGGCTAGCTCCACTGCTTTTACCAAGAGTTGGCGCACACTGATCAACATTTTTTTATTTTATCACACCCTGGCACATAGGTAAATATCAAGAGATAGTACAAGAACCATGTTCTCATACTGGCTAAATGTGCTGACACTCAGGTTTCATGAAGCCTTCATTGATTTTATCCCATCCTCGAGCATCATTAAATCAAGTCCAAACTCAAATCCCTCATCCCAGTTCCTCAAGTGAAATTTCAACTCATCTCATCATAACTGCAGTCGTGTATGTGAGGTGCAGATCATATTCTTAAGGTAGAGACTAAGCATGCAATATAGCACACACATCTTTCAAACTAGGGAAATGTGAATAATTAAGTCAAGGACCCTAATGACTAAGGCTGGTTAACTCAAAATCTCAAGACCTCATAAACCAAGTGTTCTTGAACATCACTAGTCTTGTGTGAAAGTGAATTGTGTCAGGGATTAAACCAACTTATTAGTTAGTTTTTTTTTAGTTTTTTTTTATGAATGTTTTTTTTGTTGTTTTTTTTTTACAAACAAAGGCAAAAAAGTTTTTTTTCTTTTGTTTTGTTTGTTTGTTTTTTTTTGTTTTTTTACCCACCCCATAATTATTGTATAATATATATAAAAAAACACGTGAAAGTACGAGGTATGGGTAAAGTATATATGTAATATATACACGCCCCCCTATACTTAGCTTGTGCTATGTCCTCATGGCACTAGGTGACAAAAAGACATAGCTCGTACTAAGCGTAGGAAAGCTAAAATAATAATAAAAAGTATAGAAGTCGATCCGCCCCCCTATACTTAGGCTCTGGACAGCCTAAGTGTAGAAGAAGAGCAAAAATGGGGCGGAAGAGGTCAAGAGGAGAAATGATGTGTAAATACACATGGCGGGCATCGGTCCCCCCTATACTTAGGCTTTGGTCAGCCTAAGTATAGGACAAGAGTAAGTGTGAGAACCGACGTGATCTCGAGAATATACAAAGAAGGGAGAATATGTACAAGAGTGATGGAATCTTCTAAGATGTTGAATCTTGATGCTGCATCTTCATGAAGAGTAATAAGATGTATCTGCTCTGTGCTCACTCTGTATGAAGTTGATGACCTCGACTTGGACTAACTGCTCTTTGGAATCAACAAAATGCTTCAACAGTTGTCCATTCACCACATGAGATTGTGCACCATCTGTGAGATCAGCTATCTCTACACTTCCATTCTCGTGCACTTTCTTAACCACAAAGGGACCCGTCCATTTAGATTTGAGCTTCCCATGGAACATCTTCAACCTGGCATTGAACAACCATACCTTTTGTCCAGGGACAAAGTCTTTGCACCTAATGTGCTGATCATGCCATCTCTTTACTTTGTCCTTATAAATCAAACTGTTGTCATATGCCCTGTTTCGGATTTCCACGAGCTCGTTCAAGTTCAAGTCTCGGCAAAGCTTCCCTAGGTGACAACTCCAATTAATCTTCTTAATTGCCCATTCGGATTTATGAATCAATTCTACGGGCAAATGGCATGGCTTGCCATAGATCATTCTAAATGGTGAAGTACCCAATGGTGTCTTGTAGGCTGTCCTATAGGCCCACAGAACTTGGTCCAAGAGCTGAGACCAGTTCTTCCTATCGGGACGAACCAATTTCTGCAAAATACTCTTCACCTCTCTGTTCGAAACCTCTGCCATGCCGTTGGACTGTGGGTGGTAAGGATTAGTAACTCTATGATCAAATCCATAGTCCTTAGCTAAAGATCTCATGTCTCGGTTCACAAAATGGCTACCCCCATCAGATATCAAAACTTTTGGCACCCCGAACCTAGCAATAATATGGTCTTTCACAAACTTACAGACAGTCTTGCTGTCTGCGGTTCGGGTTGGGATAGCCTCCACCCACCTAGATAAATAATCAACCGCCAACAAAATATACTCATGTCCATGGCTGTTGGGAAAGGGACCCATAAAATCTATGCCCCATGCATCAAAAACATCACAAATAATCATCGGTTGCATGGGCATCTCATCTCTCTGTCCAACTGTCCCTCCCATCCTTTGACAAATCGGGCACGACCGTACAAAATCAATGGCATCTCTAAACAAGGTCGGCCAATACAATCCACATTGAAGTACTTTGTGAGCGGTTCGCTTTCCCGAATGGTGTCCTCCAGCCTCAAGTGAATGACAATATGTGAGGACACTATGGTATTCCTCCTGAGGAATACACCTTCTCCAAACACAATCCGGTCCTTCGAAGAAAAGGAAAGGATCGTCCCAGTGGTATCTCCCCGAATCCGACTTCAGTCGATCAATGCTGCTCCTAGTCCAACCATGGGGAACCTGCTTGGAGACAAGATAGTTCACCATATTGGCATACCACGGGAGGGAGTCAATAACACAAATTGACTCATCTGGGAAGGTCTCTCTAATCCGCTCATGATCAGGAGAATCTTTAAGTTCAATCCGAGAAAGGTGATCAGCCACAACATTCTTCACTCCAGGTTTATCTTTTATCTCCAAATCAAATTCCTGGAGGAGTAAAATCCACCTAAGAAGACGCGCCTTCGCGTCCTTCTTTTCCATTAAGTATCGAATGGCTGTGTGATCAGTATAAATTGTCACCTTAGAGCCCAAAATATATGATCTGAACTTCTCGAGGGCCCATACTACCGCGAGCATTTCCTTTTCAGTCACTGTATAATTTTTCTGTGTAGGATCTAAAACTTTGCTCGCATAGTGAATCGCAAACGGAATCCCCTCTCGCCGCTGTCCTAACACAGCTCCTATAGCGAAATCTGAAGCGTCAGTCATGATCTCAAAGGGGAGAGACCAGTCAGGAGCTTGTAGGATAGGCGAGGCACAAATCTTCCTCTTCAAGAGCTCAAAGGCCTCCAGACACCTGTGATCTACAACGAACTCTATGTCTTTCCCTAAGAGCTCAGTCAGTGGGCGGGCGATCTTTGAAAAATCCTGAATGAATCTCCTATAAAATCCGACATGCCCTAAAAATGACCGCACTGACTTCACGTTGGTAGGTGGATCGAGTTTCTTGATCACCTCCACCTTGGCAGGGTCAACCTCCATTCCCCTTTTGGAGATGACATGCCCCAACACGATACCCTCCGTCACCATAAAGTGACTCTTCTCCCAGGAGAGTACCAGATTCACCTCTCTACACCTCGTGAGGACTCGGTCCAAGTGCGCTAAACATGTATCAAAAGAATCACCATGGACCGAGAAGTCATCCATGAACACTTCCAGGAAATCTCCCACCATCTCGACAAATATGGCTATCATGCACCGCTGAAATGTGCCCGGGGCATTGCAGAGCCCGAATGGCATGCGCCTGAAAGCATAAGTACCGAATGGACATGTGAATGTGGTCTTTTCCTGGTCCTCATGGGCTATGGCCACCTGGTTGTAGCCTGAGTACCCGTCAAGAAAACAGAAGAACTCTTTCCCTGCGAGTCTCTCCAAGATCTGATCAATAAAAGGCAAGGAAAAGTGATCTTTCTTGGTCGCAACATTCAGGCGCCTGTAGTCAACACAGACACGCCACGACGTGGGTACTCGTGTCGCGATCTCTACCCCCTCCTCGTTGGTGACCATCTGAATTCCCGACTTCTTCGGGACAACATGAAGTGGGGCCACCCACTTGGAGTCAGAAATAGGGTATATAAACCCTGCTTTGCACCATTTCTCAATTTCATTCTTCACCACTTCCCGTAGATTGGGGTTAAGTCTCCTCTGAAACTCACGGGAAGGTCTCACGTTATCCTCAGTAAAAATGTAGTGCGAGCAGAGAGCGGGGTTGATGCCCACGAGATCCGACACTGTCCAGCCTATTGCTTTGCGGTTCCTCTCTAAGACTTCTAACAACCTAGACTCCTGCTCTAAAGACAAGTCTGAGCTAATGATGACAGGATATCTCTCTTTGGGTCCCGCAAGAAAGGCATACTTGAGTGTAGGAGGTAGTGATTTCAGTTCTGGCAATGTGGTATCATCAAGCAGATCTGGCTGAACTGAATCTGACTCTGGTTCCGTGCTGCATGAAGGTGGGCTAAGCTGAGTAGTACTCGCCACCAAATCAGAAGTATCAGGAGTCGGATCGTCAAAAGTATCCAAACAATCGGCAAAAGCCACGTCCGACTCGTCATCTATGTCCCATGATTGTTCCGAAAAGGATGGAACTGACAGATCCGGATGGATCTCTAAGTCATCATGAGAATAGGTTGATGCATCTCTAACAAGATCAGACAACACCTGGCAAACTGCGTCATGCACTATATCCTCTCCAGATGAAAGGGTCTCGCTCTGTCCTGAAGGAATCTGTCCCCAAATCCCAATTGTGCTAATCAAACTGCAGTCTGCCTCTGAAGATGAGTACTCTGTGCTACTCTCTGAATCAGGTCGCTGACACTTGGTTTGCTTCATCTCAAGGTTCACTTCTCCGCCTGGAGAACGGAACTTCATCATTCCCGTACCATAATCGAAAGCTGCGCCTGCGGTCCTAAGGAAGGGTCGCCCGAGAATGATCTGAGATTCTCTCCAATGATTGGGAGTCTCCATGTCTAAGACTGTGAAGTCCACCTGATAGTTCTGCCCCTCAATCGAGATAACGACGTTCTTCACTTCTCCCTTAGGTATCTTCATTGAACGATCTGCGAATTGGAGTAAAGCTCTAGATTTACGAAGTGGTCCCAACTCCAATTTCTGATATAAGTCTAAGGGAAGTAAGTTGATCGAAGAACCGTTATCTAAGAGTGTGCGTGCAAACGCAATGTCGTCAATACGACTCTCCACATAGTGAGCACCCATGTCTCTCTTTTTCTTTGGCAAAGTCTGATTCTTGAGACAATAGGTTGTGTCTACCGATAAGACATGTGTCTTTATATTTCGGTTATCTTTCTTCCTGCTGACCCTTCTAGGTGTGCATCTCACCTTAAGGTATTTTTGGAAGGCAGGATGGTTAGCCACATATTCATCAAATGGCACCTTAACTGTGATGTTTTCTTTACAAAACCGTGCCATATCGGGGTCATCTTTCTGAATCTTCTTGATGCGCTTCACTGCCGTAAGAGCACGAGGGAAAGGGATTGAAGCTAAGGAAACAGAGGATGAAGAATCTGAATCATGAACTGAAAGATCATTCTTTGCATTAACGGAAACAGAGTTCTTCATACATGAATCTTTGTGATGCAACATGGAATCGAAATCAAAACTATCTACTATAGGTTGAGGAATAGAAGCTGAAGTGGTATCCGCCACAATCGGAGATGCAAGGTCCTCCGTAGACTCAGAAGAATATCCATGCTGACGATGCTGCGTACGTGCTCTCCTCCTCCTCTCGGCTCCCTGAGTAGAAATCCTCGAATGGTGCTGATGGGGCTCTGAAATATGATGCCTCTCCTCCTCGTCCTCTGAAGACTCCTCAGGTAGAGCTCCAGAGATGCCCCTCCTCGTGTCCCTCGCCCGGTCAGGTACGACCACGGTCCTTCCGCTCCTGAGTGACATGTGGTTAGCCGCGTCACACGAAAGAATCTCATGTTCAGATTTAGGAGATGCTGAATAGTATACCTGACCAAATTGCTGCTGAGAACTAGAACGGTTCAGGCTATTGGGGTTAGCCTGAACTTGGGCTGGGATCGAGGTAGAGGGTGCAGTCTGCTCGTCTCGCCATCTTGACAGGCGGTTGACATCCACCCGTAAGTCTTGAACCTCGTTCCTGTAGGAACGTAGCTCGTCGAGTATCTGCTGCTGAATATCCACGGGACTAGACGATGAAGGAAGTGGATAAGATTGAGAAGAAGAACGGGAAGACTGGCCCTGCTGGCCAGTGTACTGCCTCTGCTGCTGCTGCTGGGGTTGCGGGCCCTGCTGGCCCGTCTGGTAATGGCCCTATCGGCCATACTGCTGGTACTGCTGCCTCTGCTGCTGGGGTGGATGGAATCCAGGGCTCTGCTGTGAAGGAGGTGGTGCGGAGGTGAATGCGGTGTTGTGAAAGGTCGGGGGATGCTGATAGGTCTGTCGGTCTCCCGTACTTCCCTGCCTGGCAGGGTCCTGAGTATACCATATCCCATTCACCTCCCAAACTGGTGGAGGCTCCTCCTGGACTGTCTCTGCTACTGGAGGTGGCTGTTGGAAAGAGTGGGTGTAGGATTGGTCCTGCTCCCACGGCTGGGGTTGCCCTGACACCAACTGCTCCTGAACATGGTGAACTCGGTATACGGGAGCAGAGGGTGCAGTCACGGCGGGTATCCTTATCTTAGATACCTTCTCAGTCAACTCCTCCATCTGTTTTGGAAGTTTGGAGACGCTCCGGTCTAACTCATCAATCCTCCTGTCGATCTTCTCAACTACAGTAAGCTTGTCAGCAAGAAGTCCCATGCTAGGGATCACGTCTTGAGAGAGATCGACTACAGCTGATTTTCCCCCTCCAAGTGAGAGTGAACTGGGGGATGGTGTATAGGCCCTGCTGGCCATCTGTGAGCGGCTAGTTTCAGCCATCTGCTCGAATACCCTCCAGACGGTATCCGCTCCTCGTGATGTATAGCTGCCTCCACAGGCAGCGCTCACTAAACCCTGCATCTCAGGGTTGAGACCAGTGAAGAAGGATTGGACCAAGATGTTGTCATCTAATCTATGACAAGGACACTTTTGCAGGATGTCCTTGAATCTTTCCCAAGCATCACAGAAGGCTTCATTGGGTAATTGGGAAAAACTCGTAATTCGCGTCCTCATCATGTTAGTTCTACTCAACGGGTAGAACTTCTTTAGGAATAGGTCCTTAAACTGGGCATAAGTGGTGACGATGATCCCAAGATTCTTTACCCAGTAATCGGCTTTTCCACCCAAGGCAAATGGAAGGGCTTTGAGCCTAATATAATCCTGGCTAACATTGTTATGTTTGAGGTTAGCACAGATGAGCTCAAAGTCCCTTAGGAATGCATATGGCTCCTCAGAAGCATTCCCATCAAAATGTGGCAGCAGGTTCAGAAAGTGCGGCTTCAACTCAAAATCAACCTCGGGTTCGGCCGGACTCAAGTAGTTATGAATTTGATATTGTCCTGGGTTATAAGCCGCATCCATTGGTAGTTGGACCCCAACATTTAACTGTCCCAACTGAGCTCTCAGTAATGCTTGTTGCTGCTCAGATGCAGCCAATCGGGCCAGTATACTTCTCATCGGGTCTTCATGGTTCTCTTCTTCCTCTTCTTTCTTCTTTGGAGGCATTTTACTCGTGTCTTCTATATGGCCTGAATCAGCAATGTGTTCTTTATTAGAAGAGGATTTATGAATCAAGATATTCTCACTAAGGCGATGGTCTTCCTCGGTGAGGTGGGAAGAGAGAAATGGAATGGTTTGAGGGTAACCATCCCGAGAGTGAGTGATCCCGGGCTCAAGAGGGTCATGAGTCCAGGTTGATCCAAGTTGCGCTTGGACCTTTGAAGACGTACTTTTTGAAGGGTTCAATGAGAGATTCGCAAAGTCCGAATAAATATCCCCCCAATCAGTCATCTTCGATGTCAAAAGAACCGATTAGATCACGATAATCAATGAGGCGCTAGTTCTACGGTGCACGTAAATGTGCGGAGTGAACTCACACAATTCAAACGCAATTCAAACCCCCAATTTCACCAACTCAACACATGATGGCCGTAAGAGTTCGGCCGATTTATCTGGTCAATTTTAGTTGGCGATAATACAATCTTGGAAAGATTAACGAGCTGTTAGGTGCCCGTATTTTCCTACAGACTGGCCCGGTTCTTACGACTAGTTTGACCTACTTTCAGCCAGTATAGGAGTAAGTACGGACCGTAAAAATACGGCTACCCGTTCCTTGAGGACTAATGCGTCCTCTAAACCTCCCACTCTGCTAAGGAAGTCCGGACCGTTTACCGGCTACCCGTAAATCCTCACTGAAAAGTAGCTAATCGCCTAAAATGAAAGAACCAGTAGTAAGTAAGAAATCCAGACTTGGCTCTATCCTAGGGTCGTCTCTCTCTCACTTGCAATTAAAACAAACAATGAGGGCTTTATGCACCCGAGAACAAGGGTTCTTTTTATTCCAATTAATTAGATCGACCTGCTCAATTCAGTCCCAATTTTAGAGTTAGGTTATCACTTGAAATTTATGTGAACACACAAGCACGTCTACCGTTCAGTCCCAATTTCCTTTTAACCTTAAGTTGTAAAACAAGAGGGGAATCGGAAATCAGAATGCAAACGAGAAACTATGATGCATGCTCAGAAGAAGTTATACTTACAGTGAATCCCAGCACTCTTCATGCGTTATGCAAAACTGAATTTGTAAATATTACACTAAATGCATGCAGATCGAGGAAACCGCACCTAAACAATATACTATTAGCGGGGAAGAATTGATTGAATTTGAGCTAAGTAGTACGTGTCTATGTGCGTCTCATTATGAATCTTATAAGATATGTGAATCTTCTAAGATAAGTGTGGCCTAAATTACGATGGGCACAAACAAGTTTGATTCTAAACTACCGTGTGCCTAATCCTTAATTTCGCCACTCAAGTCAAGCCCCACCCTCGCCGGAGAGTGAAACAGGCTCGACACACCACAAATAATGTCTAAGTCTTTTTACATGCGCGAGCTCTCAAACAAGAGCCGCTATAAAGAGCAAGCTAAATAATTACAAAATTTTACAAAAATTCTCTCAAAAATAAACTAGTTCTCCTCGCTCTTCACAGTCAACTCGCGTCGCTTCCGTCGACCTCCGATGCACTCCAAGTCCACCGGGCCCTCGCAAGGAAAATAAAATTTATATTAGAGAGATAAACAACAAGATATATACAAAAATATAAAGAGAAATAATTGCAAAAAAAATATGGAATAAGTACAAGGTGGCTCGGGGGTCAGACTACCCGAGTAGAGAAAATCTAAATCCAAATTTTTAAATTAATCCCTAAGCTGTTTGCCTCCCCGGCAACGGCGCCATCTGACGAGTCGCTAGATACGGTATTTAATTTGGTCACGTTGTAGCACGTGTACTTAGCGATTCGGTCAGAACCGAAAGAAGATCTCCGTGAAGAGTGTCTCGGCTTAATTTATATCCCGGGCAAGTCCGGGGTCGAACTCAGGGAGGCAAAGGAACAACTTTGGGGTTAATTTTCAAATTTAAGATCTAGATATCCAATGCGGTTTTTTTTAGATTTTTTATGCAAGTAGAATGCCAAAAACAAAATACGAGTGAATTACAACACTAAGAAAACATACAACAAGGCTAAATTAATTTTAATGGAAAAGAAGTCCAAATTAGCCAATTCGTATTTTTCCTAGAGTCCCAATCCAGTGATGAACACAAAACACATTTTTTTAGAATTTTCGGGGTTAATATGCAATAAATAAAAATACACACTTTTTATGGGTTTTTTCGCAATTTTTCACACAAGCAGCAAGCAAAAATTATGAAAAATTTACTGGAACTAAAACATCATGAAAGGAAGCTACAGTAATATTTTTGGAATTTTTTGACAAAATATGAATTTTTTATGTATTTTTTAGTGGAAACAGAGTGACAGTGAGTAATTAATTCCTAATTAATCCATGTTATCAAATTAATCAAAGTGTGATTTATCTCAAATAGATATTTATATGAGCAAACCAGGAGACTTGAAATTTTATGAAAAGGATGTCTGTGGATTTAATTAAAAATCAAATACGAAAATCACTTAATAATTTATTGTAGGCACAAGCCAACTCCAATAGATGTGAAATTTGGACAGTAATTACATCACATATCAAGGCATCATATATAATTTTTATGGAATTTTTGGAGCAACTATGTGTGAGATATTAATTTAGGAGCACGGAATGGGTAAAATATGCAAAGTTTCAGTTAATCATTTTTAATTAATTACCCATGTAACATAAAAATCCAAATAAATACTCAAATTGTAGACAATTAGTTGTTCTTCACAAAGGCATTTTTCATTGACCAAAATGATGCATAAACAAGATCCAAATTAACAAGGAAATACAGGGGTGTTTGTGCAAACTGGAAATTGAAATTACAAAGCAACTTATTATGGATAGGGACGTAATTGTAATTACAAAAACATGTGAAATAAAACATGCAATTTTTACAATTAAAAAAAAAGAAAAGGAGATAGACCTTCTTCTTCCTCCTTGCACGATGGGGGCTGAACCCAACTGGGTGGTGGGCGGCGGCGGCGGTCGCGCGCAGCCGCAAGGAGGAGACGGCGCGTGGCGGTCGGCGGAGGTGTCGCGAGGGGGTGGCGACGGCGGCCGAGAGCTCTGGAGTGCGGTGGCGCGAGGGAGACGGCCGCGCGCTGGAGGCGGCGACGGCTTGAAAGGAGGTGCCGCGAGGTCGCGGGCAGGTGGGCGGCGGTGGCGCCGCACTGGAGGGGGCCTGGCGGCGTGGGGGCGGCGAGGGGCCGCGGCCTGCTGGAGGGCGGAGCTCCTGCTGATGGGGGCGGAGGGGCGGCGGCGGTGGGTTCTCCCCCACCGCTGCTGCAGAAGTTTTTTTTGTTTTTTTTATTTTTTTTATAATTTTCTGCTGTAATAAAAGGGATATTTTCTTCTCTTTTTTTTAAATTTTTTAAATTTTGATTAAACAGGGAATATAATTAAAGAAAAAAAATATAAGATGAGTTGGTGGTGATGATGATGAACTAGAGAGAAAAAAAATGGTGTGATGTGGGTGGTAATAAAATAACTTTTTTTTTGTTTTAAAATTTTTTTATTTTTTTTAATTTTCTTTAGACATATGTACACAAAAAGAAGAGGGATGAAAATGATATGATGATGATGGTGATGGAGATGAAGATGTATAAACGAATGATAGATGGTGGGTGGTGATATGATGGTCTAAAAAAAAATACAAAGATAAAAATAAAGAGAAGATGACTTAAAATTACCTACGATGAACGGTGGCGCCTATGGAGTGCTCTCGTGAGCACGGTCTTCGCTCAAATCGCCGGCGTGCGATGAGCTCGAGCAGCGCGCGGTTGCAGCTGCGATGTTGGTCAAAAAACCAACGGATCACACCGGAGAGAGGGCCGTCGTCGCTCGACCGCGGTTGCGTCGCTGTCACCGATTCAACTCAGGGAACTAGGCTCTCCTCACATAAAGATGGATCAAAGGTAAAAATGAGGAGAATGGCATGTATATAAAGAAGATGGGATGAGAGGTTATTAAAGTGGTGGGGTTGAATGGGAGGTTGATTTATTAATGGAGTTGAATGGGAAGTTGGGAAAAAATGGTGGAATAATGGAGTTGAATTGGTGGTTATTGTAGAGAATGGAAATTAAATAATAAATAAATAAATAAATAAAGTTGTCTACTTTAAATACAATGAAATAAAAAGAGAAGATAAATAGTGGAGAATTTACAAAAGAAGACAAAACACCATGTACATTTTTTTTACTTTTCTAATATGTAATTTTTTTGTCTTTTTAATAAGAGATATTTACAACGAAAAAATACAATAAAATAGTATAATTAAAATACAACACAAGTATGATTTTTTTTTAATTTTTAATAATTAAGAAAGATATAATAAAAAATGAAGAAAGTATGAATATATACATAATGTACAATGTACATCTAGGTCCCAAAACCCAACTTTTGCAAATGAGCTCCGATTTTAATGAAACCACTTCCGTTGGATAGATAATTTTCTAACTTGAACTTTAAAAGTGAGTTTGGTGAATTTGGAGTTCATACGGAGCGGGAATTTAGCTTGGAAGTTGGACTTTACGGCTTTTTCTCTTTGGGATCTAGGAGCATTTATTTAAGGTAAAATTTGTTTTGTATTTTTGTATTTTTATATACATTATTATGAACAAGTTAGAGAAAGAATTAGCCAAAAAGGAGTTGAAATGAAATTATTAAAAATACATGAAGTTTTGGGCTATTTACAAGTATAAAACTCCTTTATTTTTGCGACTTTTTATGTGTAATTTATTTTGTACAATCTTATATACAATAATTATTGTATTTTATTTACAAGAGTTATTTTGTTAATTTATTGATTTTATGGACATTTATAAGGGAATTTACTCGTAGATTTTGCTAAGATCAAGATATTGAGATGATGAATCGTGGATTCATCACTTTGCTTTCAGTAAAGGTACCTTCCAATTTGAACCTCTACCTGAGCTTACTGCTTTCACTTAAATACGAACGAAGTGAACTACATCTTGAATTTCAAACATTGGTATTAAAGTATACAGTAGAAATAAAAAGGTGTTGTTCTTGGTACAATTTCAAGGTTGGTGCTCTTAAAGGTCATGCACCCTTATTCTATTTCATCTTTGTGCTCATGAAAGACCATCTTCCTTTAATTGCGTGCCACGGTAACACTTACATAGGCAGCGTTCTCCAACGATGTACTGCTACATCCTGCCCAAAGGCTTGAATCCATGCATAGCCTACATTCTTCCTAAACTTGCAGTTTAAATGGCACTCAAGATTCCATGAATAAGATACTCATGCATAAGCATTAGAATTAAGAGTACCAACCACATCTCCAAACAGCTTGTTATTGCACATTGAACATACTTTGTGGGATATCCATCTCACATAGGTTGGGTTGCTACTGTAGAGGAACTCCCAATGAGTCTCAATCCCATCCCAAGCCTAAACTTTAGGATTAAAGATCCATAGTCAATGGATTTGTCATGTGGTCTTTGGATCTAACAAAATCCACAGGCAACACTCCTCGACACGTCAAATCTCTTAACATCTTAAGTCTGATTTGTTTGTGTCTCATTATTTTCTGATTGAACTTCAAACTCTTGATCTTGGTAAATGTGGTCATGTTATCACAATGTACTGAGATAGTGGGGATTGACTGACTTACCATGGGACTTTCAGAATGAAGTTCCTTTAGCCATTCAGCCTCAATTCCAGTGATGTCCAGAGCACACAACTCGGCTTCAGAGGTAGATCAATCTAGAATTGTCTTCTTCACATACCTCCAAGAGACTGAATCGCCTCCAAGGGTGAAGACACACCCAGTAACACCATTACTCCCGTACTCCTCTATTTTCCATATCCAACTTACATCAATATATCCTTTGAGTACATGTGGATGTCTATCATAATGCAAACCAGGGGAAATAACTCCCTTCGAGTACTTCATTACTTGATCCAGAGCCTCACAATGGGTACGGACAAGACAACTAGTGTATCTACTCAGCTTTGCAACAAAATAAAATGAAATATCAGGTCTCGTACAATTTGCAAGATACATTACGCTTCATATTACTTGTGAATACCTTAGTTGAGCTGCATGTACTCCACTTTTGTTCTTAAATAGTGTTTTGAATGAATTGAAAGAAGTGCTGACAGCTTTGCAGTCTTGATATCCAAATTTGTCAAGTATTTTCTCAATGCAGTGAGATTGAGAAACTACAATCCCATCAAATGACCTTGTCAGTTTGAGATCCAATATCACATCAACAACACCTATGTCCTTCATCTCAAACTTGCTACTTAAGAATGCTTTGGTATCATTAATAATCCTCGCATGCGATCCAAACAATAGCATGTCATTAACATACATACACAAGACAATACTTTAGTCACCTTTCATCTTGGAATAGACACACTTATCGGATTCACGAACCTTAAAGCCACATGACAAAGCGATTTTGTCAGATTTTTCATGCCACTGCTTTGGTGCTTGTTTCAATCCGCAAAGGGATTTAACATGCTTGCAAACTTTTTCCTCATTTCCAGGAGTCATAATCCCATTAGATTAATCCATATAGATCTCCTCATTGAGATCGCCATGTAGGAAGGTGCTCTTCACATCCATCCAGTGGATGGAGAGATCATATACACGTGTCAATACTATGAGCATTCAGATTGTGGTAATCCTAGTAACAGGGAATAGGTATCAAAATAATTGATACCTTCCTTTTTGCCTAAAACCCTTAGCAACTAATCTGGCTTTGTATTTTTCAATTGATCCGTCAGGCCTAAGCTTTCACTTAAACACCTATTAGCACCCAGTGGTAGAGCACCCTTTGGGTAAATCAACTAGTTTCCAAGTTCCATCAGTCATAGTGGAATCAGTCTCATATTTGATGGCTTTCTTCCATTATTTTGTTTCATGTGAAGCTATAATTTCCTTGTATCTTGGTGGATCATCTCGATCTGGTAGACAACAAAGTCACTACTCAAATCCCTGACTATCCGAGGTCATTTACTCCTCCTTGTATCAAATTATTCAGAAAGCTCATTTGGGTTAAGGTTGAGTATCAACCCCCACATTTGTTATCCTTTCCACTTATCTGTAATAGAGTTCTGGAAGCATTCTCGATGGTCATATTCTAAGGAATTCCAGTATTCATGAGGAAAACATCATCAAAGAAGGTAGCATCACGGAGTTCGACAATAATATTGACATCTATGCCCGATATCTCGGATTGAATTACCAAGAACCTATATGCATGGCTCTTTTCCAAGTAACCTAAGAAGATTGCATCAACATTTTTAGGACCTAGATTCTTTCTCTTGTGTTCTGGGACTAATACCTCAGCGAGACAGTCCCACACCGTGAGATATCTTAAGCTTGATTTTCTATTTCTCCAAAATTCAAAAGAACATTTCTCCATGTGTCTTAGAGGTAACCAATTCAGAATATGGCAAATCGTATTCAAGGCCTCTCCCAACATATAAATTGGGCGTCCATAACTCTATAGGAGAGCATTGATCTTGTCAGTTAAGGTTCTATTTTTCCGGTCTACTATCCCATTTGATTGTAGTGAATATGGAGCAGTTACTTCATGAACTATAAAGAATAGCTTGCATTGTTCACCAAACAAGTTATAAGTATGTTCACCCCCTATATCTGACCAAAGGGTTTTAAGCACTTTCATGTTTGAGTCTCAGCCTCATTCTCAAACATGATAAATTTTTCTAAGACTCTGTCACTGGTTCTCATTAGATACACATAATAGTATATGCTACCATCATCTATAAAGGTGATAAAGTATTTCTTATTATCTTTAGTCAATACACCATTAAACTCACAAACTTCCTAGGTGTCTTTGCTTGTACACAAATTTCACATTTTTTAGTTTTATTAATAGTGTGTTTTGGGATCAACTATAAATTCGTCATTTTTTATTGAATTTAAGTTTAAATGCCACAATCTGCAATGCCACAAATCACGAGATTCTAAATTATTAACAACATGAGACACATAATCAGAACATTCTGAACTTAAAACATCCACTGAATCAATATTAGTTGAATCATATCTAATTCTAAACAACAAATCAAAGGCTACCATATAGAATTTTCCATAAAAGGTACCTTGTCTCAAGATAACAACTTTTATTACATTTAAAGGTTAACTCAGAACCCTTTTTAACTAAAATGGAACCATATAAAACATTCTTCTCCACATCAGGGACATGTTGCACCTAATGATCGTCAAAATTTACCCCTTTAATAATTAAAGAATGTTGTAGTATAGGAGGCAAATCTGGTTCGCATCAAAAACCACAATCCTTTGATGAGAGGCCAGATCTAATCACGAGCGTCAATCGTAGGATTATTTAAGTGAAGAAATCTGCTCCGCACGATAGCGCGTGAACTAAGGGGAAAATTGTATAAACACCCTTGCTTTATTTTATTTTACTTTTATTCTTGTAAATAATGTTTGTGGAATAAATAAATCTGGACAAATTACAAGGATTCCCCTAATATTGGTGATATTTGTTTATGAGTCCATGCCAGCTCACCTCACGTGGGCGACAACGTGAGGTAGTAATTTGCAGGTGTAGACCTCGGGTTTTTGTAATTTAAAATTAGTCGATAAAATTTTTATATATATGTGTTATATCTCCGGTATTTTTGCACAAAGCCCCCAGTCTTTTATTTAACTGGAAATTACCCTGTTAGTTTATTCATTTTCATGCTTGTTTTTCTAATTTTTATAAATATTATATGCGCTCCAAAAGTTATAGAAAAATATGATTTTGTTCATCTTTTCATGCTCTTCCAAGCCATGTAAATTATTTTGCAATGTGTGTGCGTTTCCTATTTATTAAAAATAAAAAACAACAAAGATATTTCCGATTAACCTTAAAAACCAAAAAAATATAAAATTAGCTTTAAAATCCAAAAAATAGTAGTTGCTTATTATTATATTTTGTTCCTCCAGACAAAAAACCCCTGGAAATTTTAAAAAACATAAAAATTTAAAAAGTTCCAAAATCGTCATAAAAATTATAAAAATTATTCGAAAAACTTAAAATATTAGTTCCTTATTATATTCTTATTTATACATATTACTATATATAAAAAAAGTTTTGAAAAGGTTCAAGCTTATTTAGTATTTTTAAATCTCAGATCAATGCAGCTTATTTAAAAAAGTCATTGTTTTTTTACTTTTTCGGATTTTAAAAATCCCAGAGAAATATCAAAAAATCCACAAACACAAAAACAATAGAAAAAGATAAAAATGCAAAAAATATTTTATTCATGAATTTTATATTATTTATTTCTATATCTATAATTGTATTACCAATATATTGTATTATATTTCTATATATATTATGTACAAGTTATATTATTATTATTAATTATTATAAATATTTTAAAAATTATTTTAAAATCTCAAAAAATATAAATCACAAAATAAAATATTATAAAAATATAAAAAAATATTTAAAAACTAGAACCCATAAAATGATTAATAAGCAGATACTATACATTTATACTGATATTATTTATTTATTATTTACTTGTAAATAATACAGATATTTACACCCATGACCCTGAGTAATTTCGTAATTATATGCATAACCTTGGATAATCACGGATTACAACCGGGGCCTTAAATAATGCTTAACTCTTACACCTATAACCTTGTGTAAACTTCCATCCAATTTCCCATTAAATATGATGGTATGGGTCAAATATTTTACTTTTTATACCCTTCAAGTTCTCGTTATTTACAAATTAGACAATCTCTTTCCTCCTCGAGCCCTCCCTCTCCCCTCCTCCCTTTCATCCTCCATTACCTACCTCTTCCTCCCCTCCCTCTCTTCTGTCGACTGCAGGCCTCCTTCGAACTCCCTTCCTCTGTTGCCTCACCTCTTCTCCTGCAAATAGGGATGCAGACGGTTATGGATATATCCGTATCTGATCCGTCACCGTATCCGTTTTATATAGATTTTGACATCCGTATTTGTATCTGTTTTAAAAGGGATACGGATATGGATATCATTTTGATATCCGCAAACATCCATATTTGTATCCATATATCTATTTTTGTATATAAACATAGTCCTGGATTTATTTTTAATCATGTATAACATAGTTATATATCTTATTTTACCATGTTTGTATATTTTTTATGATATGAATACATTTAGTAAATCTATATCATGTATTTTCCATCCAATTCATATATATATATATATATATTTAAATAAATTCTATAGAATATTTCTAACATTACTCGTATGCGATCAATATCCATTTTACATATGTATCTGTTTTTTAAGGATATGGTAAGATAGTTTTAATATTTGTAAATATTCGTATATGCATCTGTATTCGTATTCAAAATGGATAAGGGTACAATAATACCTATATCTGTATTTGTATCTGTATGTTTGCATCCCTACCTGCAAAGCTGGCATCCTTCACCATCTTAAAGCACCGAGGTCGAAGCCCCCCCACCCCCTACCCGCCCGCCTCACCTCTCCGCATGGAAGCCGATGTTCCTCCACTACCTGGAAGCACTTGTGTTCGAAGCATTCCCCACCTGCGGATGTCTGCATGTACTCGAAGCCCGGTTAGAAGCCCATCCCCACCTCCCCTCCCCCCTGGTCTCACTCGAAGCCCCCCACCTAGCCAGCGAAACGCACCCCCTGCCTCTGCCTACACTGGAGGCTCCCCCTCCGCCTCCTGACTGTAAGATCCCCCTGTTGGATGCACCCGAAGCCCCCTAGATCACCTCCCCGCCTGCAAGCCTGCATCCCTTCACCACCTGACTGGAAGCACCCCTGCTGGCTACACTCGAAGCCCCCCCTCTCCCCCTGCGTCGCCAGTGCATGTACTCGAGCACCCCCTACCTTGCCTCCCCGCTTGCAAGCTTGCGTCCCTCCATCGCCTGACTGGGATCGCCCCTTGTTGGTTGCAATCGAAGCCCCCCCCCCCACCCGATCATCAAAGCCCCCCTCCCCCCGCATCGTCGTTGTAAGTGATGGACCAGGGGTGGGGTATCCTTTTTTTACTTTCGTATAAGTAGGACTAAGACGGAATATATGGAGTGCACCTTTGATGGAAGCAATGGTGAAGGAATTGAGGTAAATATTGGTGACAATAACATTCAAAAGAGAGAATCTTTTAGATATTTGGGATCTATTTTACAGCAGGATGGGGAAATTGATGGAGATGTTACTAATAGAATAAATGCAGGGTGGCTAAAGTGGAGAGGAGCCTCTGTTGTTCTCTGTGATAAGAAAAATCCTTTAAAAATTAAAGGAAAGCTTTACAAAACAGTCGTGAGACCTGCTATGCTCTATGAATCTGAATGTTGACATGTAAACCATAGACATGTGCAGAGAATGGTTGTAGCAGAAATGAAAATGCTAAGGTGGATGTGTGGACACATACGTAAAGATCAGATTCAGAATGATGCAATTAGAAAGAAAGTTGGTGTAGCTCTGATCGAGGATAAGATGCGAGAAAACCGCTTAAGATGGATTGGTCATTTGCAAAGAAGATCAGCGGATGCACTGATTAGGAGATGTGAGTGTTGGGATGTTGAGCCGGCTAAGAGAGGGCGGGGATGGCCCAAGAAGTGTTAGAAAGAGACTATGCGAAGGGATCTTAGTTTTTCGGATATAAGTTCGAGATTGACCCAAGATAGATCTGAATGGAGGCGAAGAATCCACGTAGTCGACCCTACTTAACTGTGGGAAAAGGCTTTGTTGTTGTTGTTAGGAAGGAATCCCACTCGTTTAGATTCACAATTCAAGGTCAAGGGGCCTGGTGGATAATTCTTTGTATCTTCTGAGGTCCACTCCAGTGTAGAGTATCGTCGCATTGGTTGGCGGTTACCAACTCCTAACAACATTGATTGTCATCCCGATGGAGGATTTTGATATCATACTTGGTATGGATTGGTTCTCTCAATATCGAACATTCATTGACTATTTTAAGAGGAGAGCCATCCTCAGGAGTCATGACTTGCCAGAGTTTGAGTTTATGGGATTAACATATAACCGAGCTATCATATGTGTTTCGACAATCAAAGATGAATGTTTTTAAGTAGAGGTTGTGAGTCTTACCTTTCCCCATTTCCATGAATGAGATGGAAGTTAAGATCAATTGACTGAGGTGCTAGTGGTATGAATATGTAGTTGTTATTCTAGAGGACTTACCAAGACCACCACATATCCGTGAAATCAAGTTTAAGATCACATTGATACTAGGGACACAACCAATTGCTATGCCTCGTACCGTATGGCACCAGCAGAATTTCGAGAATTAAAGATGCAGATATAGAAACTTTCGAAGAAGGATTTCATAAGACCAAGCAATGTTCCATGAGGAGCTCTTGTTCTTTTGTGAAGAGAAATGACGATACATTGTGAATGTGCATTAATTCTCGTTAGCTCAATAAAGTCACAATCATGAACAAGTATCCACTAGTTTTTATTGGATGCTCCTCAAATGTCAGGTCAAAGTCCACTTCTACTCCTTCATAGCTGATAATGTGAGCGGATCAGAGACATACTTCCTTAAATTTGATACACGAAAGACATCATGTATCTTAGCCAGACCAGGAGGAAATGCCAATCTGTAAGCTGACAATCCGATTTGTTTCAATATTTAAAAAGTTCCATCTAGGAGCCTACTTTCCTCAAACACCAAATCTCTTTATACCTTTCTTTGGGGAGACTTTTGAAAACATAAAGATGTTGACTTGAAATTTTAGAGGTTTACGTCTTTGATCAGCATAACTCTTTGGTTGATTTTGTGTAGTTCGCATCTGTCTTTGAACTGTTTGAATAATCTCTGTCTATTTTTAAAGATCTTTGGTAACATATCAGACATCTTCTCCGGCCTCAATCCAGCAAGAAGGAGTCAAGCATTTCTGTCCATATAAAGCTTTAAATGGTGCCATGTTAATAGTGGAATGAAAACTATTTTGTTGTAAGCGAATTCAACTAAGTGCATACGATCTTTCCAAGATCCTTTCCATTCCAATATACACAATCTAAGCAAATCTTCAAGTGTTTGGATCATCCGGTCACTTTGTCCATTTGTTGGGGTGTGATACAACGTACTGATATTTAATGTTGTACCCAGAATTTTATGCATAGCTTGCCAAAAATTACTTATGAATTGTGGTCCTCGATCGGACACTATATCCTTTGGAATGCCATAGCGTCCCATGGTCTCTCTCATCCAATTGAGAAGTCTTGAATTGAGAAGTCTTGAACTTGGCTTTGATAGCTAAGAAATGTGCTGACTTGACCCAAATAGAATCATAATCATTTGACATTCATGGCAGTTCCCCACAAAATCCATCGCAATGCTCTCGCATTTCCATCGAAGAATGGGAAGAGGTTCTAAAAGTCTAAATGGATGTCTACATTCAGCTTTGGCCTTCTGACACATAAGACACCTTTTCACAAAGTCTGCGATTTCATACTTCATTCCTGGCCACCAATAATGTTGTCATATATCTATGTACATCTTTGTACTGCCGAGATGAATCGTGCACCTCGTGTGATGCGCCTCATGCATCATCTTCTACCTTAAATAATTGTCCTCAGGCACTCAAAGTCTTCAGTGATACTGTGGAATCTCTTCTTTGAGTGTGAATCCTTCAAGTCATCCTTGAATGGTGTGATCTTTGTAAAGCTGTGATAATTTGACTTCCGCGTGACCCCTTATGGCATGTTGTACAAACTCGGTACATTAGTGCTTGAAACTGTCAGAACTTTTAATTCTGTCTCAAAGGGTCTCCAATTACTAAAATCATTCATTAGTTTCCAACAATGTGACTTCATTTCTGCCATAATAGGTGACGAGTTTAATGTGTCTGCTACGACATTAGCCGATCCTGGATGATAAAGAATCTTACAATCATAGTCCTTAAGGAGTTCCAACCACCTCCTCTATCGCAGGTTTAGCTCCTTCTGATTCGATGATCGAAATAGATCCTAAACTTTACTCCATAAAGATAGTGTCACCAAATCTTTAATCTCTATTCATGAGTAGGATAATTCTTCTCATGTTCAACATATGAGAAGCATATGCAATAACATGCCCCTTCTGCATCAAGACACACCCCAAACCTTTATGGGATGCATCATTGTATACAACAAATCCTCCTTGCCTGAAGAAATAAGAAAGCCGAAGCTGACGGCCAGTCTTTCCTTGAGATTTTGAAAACTATCCTCACATTCGGCTGACTAAATCCAAGATATGCCTTCTTTGTGTTACCCTGGTTAAAGGAAGTGCAATTCATGAGAATCCTTTCACAAACCTTCGGTAGTATCCTGCTAGGCCTAGGAAACTTCGAATATCTAAAATTGTCTTAGATGTCTCCCATCTAACAATAGCATCAATCTGTCTTTGAAGCCAAAAATAGCATCAATTTTGGCAGGATCAACAATAATGCCCTCGCCACACACCACATGTCCTAGGAATGACACGTCATCCAACCAGAATTCACACTTGCTAAATTTGACATAAAGCTTATGATGCCTCAAGGCATTAAATACCATCTGCAAGTGTTTCTCGTGTTGAATTCTATCCTTGGAGTAAATCAGAACAGTGTCGATGAAGACGACACAAAAGTGATTCAAGAATGTCCTGACAATATGATTCATGAGGTCCATAAAAGATGTTGGTGCATTGTCAGCTCAAATGACATGACTAAAAAATCATAATGACTATAATGAGTCATGAATGCGCTCTTGGGTATAAACCCGTCCTTGATTCTTAGTTGATGATACACAGACCTCAAGTCTATCTTCGAGAAATTCGTTGCTCCTTGTAATTGATCGAACGGGTCGTCGGTTTCCCTTCAAATTTCAAAATCCATCAAACGTTGGCTAGAAATTTCCAAATCTGCTCCCAAATTAGTGTTGGTTAGAAAGAACTTTTTATGGATTTTGAATTAAGATGTAATTAATTGCGAAAGGAAACATGATGCATGAATTTGCAATAATTTTAATGCAGAGAAAATAATGCTATGCTCTGTGGTTGAAAATAAACAAATGCAATAATTTTGTTGATTTTTTTAAATGATGTGAAATGTAAATGAAAGTGGTGGTGAATAGAGAGCAACAAGCCAAATCAAACAAGCACAACAAGCCGATCAATCAACTAAGCATGACCCCCAATGATCACAACAATTTAATCATACAATTAAGCACTAATTAAATTTTCCGAATAAATCAAGGCACAATTTAATGAGCAAGAGAATCAATCAATATCAATACAAGTGCTCAAAATTTTCAAAAAAAATCCTCAATTTATTTATGGCAAATAATGTCCCAAAAAGTAAATCTCAGTGTATAATATGAAAGATTTTAAATCAGGGATTAAAACGGTACCAAGAACGCAAGAATCCGATAAATGATGCTCAAGATATAAGCGATTGAAGTTCGGGGACTAAATTATAATAAAAAAATTAATAGTTTTGCACATATACCCTTGTAGAGGATTGATTTGTAGTATCTGTAAACTGCTGGATCCTTCTGCAATTTACCCACGACGAGGGTAGATATAGAATTCTTCATAGCGTCAGGGACTCGGGTGAAATTTTTTTTACTGTGCCCGTGCGTTGCGCATGACTGCTGAAGGCGGGGTGTGCGTAATTTCCAGGAGCTTCGAGGGGTGTGGGCGCAAATTCTCCCACTGGGGTGTGCGGTGCACGTGATTGCAGCCGAGGTCTGGGCGGAGGCTTTGGCTCCACCGCACCACGTGGCTTATTGTAGGCGATTCGGCTGACTCGAGGCGGGTGGTTTGGATTGAGGTTCGAGGCGAGTCTCCGGTAGATGGTCCGGACCATCAGATCAAGGCCAAAGCCTCTTGATCCCATGGTGCCTGTACGCCAAAGGAAATTGCACCTCTCTTCTTTTTGGTTGGTCTGCGGTGGAGGCTTCACTCCATGCGACACACGCACGGAGATGGAGGTCGTTGATGGCGAGGATGGCTGCCAGAGGCGAGGTGTGGTGGCGCACGATGCGAGTCTGTGGAGGCTGGAGCTTCGGGCGACCGAGGGCGAAAGGATGACCTGGGGAAAGGCGGGGCATCGAAGTCGAGGCCGGGCGGAGGGTCGCCTGCGGTAGACGCGAAGGTGGTGCGATGCGGCGGGTAGCTGGCTGCGACGGACGATGGCGACTGGCGGAGTGTGCCTCGAGGCTCTGCAGGTAGAAGTATCGCCTGAGATGCTGGAGTTGAAGCTCCGATTGTCGCCTCAGCCTCGACGATGGAGGTTGAAGCTTCACAGACCTTCACGAAGCTTTATAGCAAGGCTCAAGCAGAGCCTTGGATCGCACCTCGATCAGAAGTTGATGGTTGTCGTCGACTCCTAAACCTTACATGAGCTGTCACCAAAGGTGGCGATCGAGTTGGTAGCCTCTCTTCTCTCAATTACGACGGATGCCTAGGATCATAGACGGTGATGAGTTTATATAGGCGAGGAGGAGATGGGATAAGAGCAATTGTTAGAAAATAGGAATGCGGAAATGAATACCAGAGAAAAATATTTAAAACATGAAGAACACCAGGATTTGGAACCCTACTCCCTAAGGAGCAGGATGAAACCACGGGAGAAGGCCTCAAAGGGCCATATGTTGCGTTCAACTTTCTCAAAAGATACAGGAGGTCTGGGGCTCCTTATATAGCCTCTACAGAGCCTCCAAGTCCCACCACTGGTAGATGTGGGACTAAACACATGGATGTGGTAAATGGATCCTGGAGGGCATCCATTTACCCATCTACAACTCAAGTTGCGCACAACCAAATACTCCAACACTCCCCCTCAAGTTGGAGCATGCAATGCTCAGCTTGGACGCATAGAAAGAAACTCAACTCACAATACATGACACTACAGACAATATCAACTCATCGCGCACAACTGTCGATTGTTGTCGAGGACGTTGCTTCTTATGACGTGCATGTAAGGAGGATGAACGGGCTGGAGTATGAGTCTGAAGAAGTCTCCTCGTCGGAGAACTGGGTCTCTCCCATCTGGCTCAGAGAATGGTACTCTACTCTGGAGTCCCTATGATACCACATGAAAACTCTTGCCTACATGGCATAGGGAATGGTCCTCTACTCAGGAGTCCCTATGGCCCACATGAAAACTCTGGCCGACAAAATAAGAATGATGGGGACCATGAAACTGAAGATCGCACACTCGTGCGTCTTGAACTGCGGACTCAGAACCTGACGTCGAGTCTGAACATTTGTACAGTCTGACCAACTGAAGGCATCTGGACTAGAATCTGCATTGGCATCTGGAGACTGAACTCTCTGAAGTCTGGATAGTAGTCTGGATCTGAACTGAAAGTGGTGATGATGTATGACGCCGAAGAACTCTACACTATACTCCCCCTTTCTCCCATACCAGTCAGAATATATGTCATCGACTATGTTGGGAGAAGACAAGAAAATGGGTTAAATAAAATTTGCATAAGACGATAATCATCAATCTTTTTTTCGGCTATTTCTTCTAAAAAATTTTGAAACATATTTTTAAGTCGTTTCATTTTTTTCGGCTTCTCAAATCATTAAAAAAACGGTGTCTCTCTCTCTCTTTAGATTTTTCCTTCTCACATTTTTTAATTTTTTTTTTGTAAATATGCATACGACTTTTCTTTTGTACACGCCTTTTTTTAATTTTTTTAAACTCGGCCCACTTGGGCCCAATCTCCTCACTCTCCCTTATTTTAAGAACACGACCCCAATTTGGCCTGGAAGCAGCCACACTCAACTTTTTTTGCATAAAGTAGGCCAGCCCATTCCTCATTTAAATAAGGACATCAGGGTGAGCTTTCTCGGGAAAACTAGGGTTCCCATCGAGGAAACCCATCCTACTTCAAAAGGACGTCGCCAAAGGGAGGAGGGGATGCCGCCGTCCTCTGTTCTGCGGTCCCGCGCGCCGCTCGCTGCCTGTGATGGCGAGGAAAGGAGGAGCCCATTGCGATCGGAGGTGTGCGGTGGAGCAAGAGCACCGCCGGTGCCGATGTCGTAGCCTTGGAGTACGGACGTTGAGGGCGACATTGCCGCTTGCAGGAACTAAGGGAGAGGGGCAGTGATGCCGGGCATCTCGCGCAACCAGGAGCTACGGCTAGAGAGGCGGGCGTCGCCGCTTGGGGATCTAGAAGGGCCGAAAGGAACCGAACCCATCTGGAGGCTCCGCCTGTGCGACGCAGGAGAGGAGAGGCACATGCGCCGCCACTGCTCATAGGGGGGTATCGGGGCAAGATCGGCTAGGGATGCCGCATGCAGCCTGCACCGCTTGCGCGTGGATCAGGGGCCATTCTCCCCCTCCTCGTGCCGCCATTGGAGGTTGGAGGAGAGAGCGACGCCACCTGGTGAGCACGCGCGGAGAAGACGCTCGGTGGAGGCGCGTGGTGACCTGGAGTATGCGCCAAGGAGGGAGATGCGGCCTCGCCGCTTGCCGTGTTCGCCTGCTAGAGTCGTTGATCGTGACTGGAATCGCCGCCTTGATCTGGACAAAGGATTTCTTGACAGTACATCTAGGGTTTCAAAAACGAAACCCTAGCAATGATAGTATGATGCTGGATGATCTCGTGAAAAACTTGAACAAACCCACATGTAAATCAAAATCTAAATCTCGAAAAATACATAAAAATTCAAAAATAAATCTCCAAGAATCAAACTCGCTCTGATACCATGTTAGAAAATAGGACTGCAGAAGCGGATATCAGAGAAAAATATTTAAAACATGAAGAACACCAGGATTTACGCGGAACCCTACTCCCTAGGGAGCGGGATGAAACCACGGGAGAAGGCCTCAAAGGGCTATATGTTGCATTCAACTTTCTCAAAGGATATAGGAGGTCCAGGGCTCCTTATATAGCCTCCACAGAACCTCCAAGTCCCACCACTGGTAGATGTGCGACTAAACACATGGATGTGGTAAATGGATCCTAGAGGTATCCATTTACCCATCTACAAGTTGTGCACAACCAAATACTCCAACAGTAGTCGACGATAAGGAGGGGAGGGGCGGAGTCCCAATGGTTGTGGGGCCGTTGGGAGCGGCGGAGGGATAAAAAGGATGGGAGGTCAATGCCAGTCAACGCGGGGGTCGTTGGAGCCACCGTCGCAGGAAGCGGCAGTAAGCGCGGGTGGAGGCTGGGACGCACGTGCGGGGTGCGTGTGTCGGGTGAGGGGAGAGAGAGGGAGTAAGTGGGGGTGGTACGTGGCATCCCCAGGAGGCTCCACGTGCAGCTCTAAAAAAATTCCAAAAATTAAGTACAATCAAAAATCAAACAAAGAAATAGGAGACCTCGTATCAAAAAATGTTCACGAAAGTTGTTCGTCTTGATGAGATCTACAACTTTCATGAAGGGACCAAAAGCAAATATGAATTTTTTTGATGATATTTTATGTACATAAAATACCAATTTTATGTTTTGAAATTTCTATTTGATTTTCTGATGATAGATAAATATATGCAAAAATCAAACATGCTATGAAGTTATGAAATGGACGCAAATGGTATTTTTTTTGGAATTTTTAATAGGTTTTAAATAGGTTAGAAAAAGTAGGAAAGTTAATTGTGTATAAGTAGGTTAGGTGAATAAGGTCAATTCAGAATTGGTCTTTTTCTTTGCTTTCTGATTTTTTTGGATTTTGATATATGAATGTATTAGAGAAATGAAAAAGAAAATAGTTAGAATGGATGGAATATGCAAATGAAATGATAGGTCAAAATCAGCGAAAAATGCATAATGTGTTAAAGAGGCCTGAAACCCAACTTTTACAAATGAGCTCCGATTTTTAGGAAATTGATCTTGTTTTGAAGGTCTTTAAATGTATATTACTTTAAGAATGAGTAGAGTGAAATCGGACATTGTATGAGGAAGATATGCATGTTTGAGTCTGTCTATTCTGAAACTAGGGTTTTGTCTCACGGGCCAATTATTTGAGTTAGCATTTTTGTGTTTTTCTTTTAATCTTGTTATTAATATGAACACAATGAAGTTGGTTTCATGTCAATTGGAGTTAGCATGATTTATTTAAAAATGCATGAAGTTGGGTGAAATGTGAAGATGATTAAGAATGCAATTATGCGTGCTAGAATGCATATATTAATTCTAAGTGCATGAATGGTAAAAATGCAGAATAAATGATGAAATGCAGTTAATTACTCGGGAACGAAGCTCTATTTTCAACTTTTAGTGTGATGAATCACGGATTCATCAGTTATATGCAATGAATAGCAAAAATGGCAATATAACATGTAATCCAAATTACTCATTGTTGAATGGTTAAATGAAACTTGGGATGGAATTTGGTGTTCCTGGTATGGTCCCTTGGGTAACCATGTCGGATATGGATGGGTCTCCATAGCTCCCTTCCTCGAGAACTTCCTTTGCACCCTATCAATATCCACCTCTGTAAATGACCTAAAACGGACATGTAGAACGGAGAAGTAGATATCGCCATCAACCTAACAAAGCCACCCGTCTCCCTTAAGCAACAAATTCGTCTTCCAGATCCTAAGTCTTGCGTCAACCATCTCCATCGGGCTCAAAAGGAGCAAACGCACATAGTTCACCAACAATCGACTCCATCCGATGCTCGGTGCCCTCCCATAGCCTTGAATTCATTCAATTTTGACGCTTCTCCTGGCACATTTATAACTTCATTTACAAGTCAACTCGCCGAGCTTCTAGCTTCGAACTCCTTACAAAGCCCCCAAATGAAAGTATTGCCTAAAAACTGTGAAGTGGTATGTTATTGCAACACTAAGACTTTATTAAAGCCAAAACATCTACGGCCATAACTAACAGCAAAGGTGCCAGCATGCACCCACCCCTTTCTCGCCCACTTTTCATGGCCCATAATTTGAGATCCCTTCAAAGTCCTAATGAAAAAACTCACTTTTTCTGAGGTCTCTGTATGAAAGACTCATTCTCCATGTTCCCATGTAGGAGAAACCCTTCCCAAGGTCCTATAAATTGGGTCCGTTTTCAAGACCTCCGTATAGATACTTGCATGGCTTTTCGGCCGGTGAGAGAAATGGAGTTATCTTCCGTTGAGGAGACGATTTATGGAATAGTACATTATTGCTATAACTAAGAAAATTCCAAATTCATGATTTTTCAATTGCATTCCATGAATTACAATATCAAATACTTCATAAATGTCTTGGATGAATAGTCTTTGTACCAAAGTTGTTTTTCCTTCGATAACATTCAGAATCGACCAACTTCCAGCAAAAAGTTGCTATCGCTAGTAGAATTATTTTTTTAAGAAATCTAAAAATGAACCCATAATTCCTCTTTTTTCATTGTCCCCCTTTTTTCAAGAAATAAAACCTTTTATGACTTGACAAACTGTAAAAAAACTGATTCCAATTGAATCCCACCAAAATCTCAATGAGACGTAATTCTTTACCAATTTTGCCTACCAAATGCAATTTAACAATAAGTCATCTATCACTGGGCGTTTACAGCCACTCCTGCAGACCCGTGTCCTTAAATGCACATGGAATTCCTGTCTGATTGTCACAGCTTCAATTCATTTCATTCTTAGAAAAATATTTTCCTGAATATATTATTTAATTTACTTGGATTTAAGGCTAATGGTCGCCTGAAAACTGACATCCATCAAGACCAATATATGGCAAAAGTTGGTACCTATGGAGATTAGTGAAATGTGTTTATGGATATTGTTTAAAAGAAAAAGTATGCAAACTAAATTGCAGGACAGCATATTCATATGTTAACTAAACGCACAAGCATTGAAGAGCTTTCTATAGCTGAATAGAATGATGGTCCGGGAAGCAGGTAGTTGAACAGCCCATACGTATCTGACAAGCAAACAATCATACAAGTTTAGAATTATAGCAGTGATGATTTGTATATTTGTGGAAAACAATGAACCGAGAAGGGAAATGTTGTACAAACATGCAAAGCCAGACAAAATGCCGCATAAATGTCCCAAAAGTGAAACATTGCTCGCCAAGAGCTGGAATAGTACCAATAGTATCCAGGGATATCTAAAGAAACACGACAATCAGAGTTGTGATGATACAGGCATAACTAGAAAAATGACATCCATATCACTGTTAAGTAAAGTCCGTACAGTATGGCAGGTACATTGAAAAGTCCAAACACACTGCAAACACACAGAGACCGAATTAAAGTGAAAATTTAGGCAAAGTGATCATACATATGACAATAAATCACATTGCAAACCTTCTAGTCAGGGCTCCACTTAGACTTGTCTCTATGACGATCATCGAGAACAGTATTCCAGAGAAGCCAATGGCGCATTCATTCATGAGATTTATATATGGATAAAGGGGATTATGAGCTACTAACAGAGCGATAAGTAGATGCAGAATAGCATTTGTTGTCGCTAGTAGCAGCATCAGATACAGCAACCGTACCGAACCAGTGATTCTCTCTAATTCTGAACCCAACGGCACCAATGCCAACATATTAAATAAAACATGGAGAAGAGAACCATGAAACAGCACTGCCGTATAAATCCTGTACACTGCAACACAAAAAAAAAGAGATCACTCTCGTATTACAGAAAAATTGCAGAACAAGGGGCACGAAACAAATGAAATCTTTGGGAGAGAAAAAAGGGAATAATGTTGGCAACACCAGAAAGAAAGCAAAATGGAAACAAGATGCAAAATCAAAATCTGCAAATTTTTTGAAGTCCAAGATCACAAGAACGATAACATGGCAACAACAAGAGTTACAAGAAGGAAGTTCCTTGTACTGCATTCTTTTTCACAGCTAATCATATTCTGGATGACTAGTAGCTTTGAAGCAAGGCCCTAAATGTCGGTTTCGGTCACCATTTCGGTGACCGACCGAAATGGAATTTCGATCGAAATTCGACTGAAATTTCGATCATTTCGGTCATTTTTTGTACTAGGGCCCCTACATTTCGGTCATTTCGGTCGAATTTCGATTTCGATGGGATATCGATATTCGACAGAAATTCGACCGAATTTCGCTGAAATTTGAGGCCATGCTTCGAAGTAGTCATGATATTTACCCTGATAATCAATTCAAGAATCTAAAAAGAAAGAGGGTAACAACTTTGACAACTACATAGCAGCATGCCTACTGCAAAATTCTTTTGCCTTCACAACACATTCTTTCTCGATAAGAGGTACAAGTCACAACCTTCTGTGTTTATTACAACATCATCCTAGGTATTCCCCTAACGATATTGGGCTATTTGGTTACTCAACATATAGTAGATTATTATTAGGACAGCAATCTATAATTCAGTGTATGAAAGGGTCCATGTTACAAGAGATGCGCAAGAGTATCATGATCCTAGAAAAAAAAGGGTGCCAATTACATATTGACCTGATAACATGTATGACCAAATGGTAGCTTGTTTGAGAACTGGATGGAAACGGTGGGGTAAGAGTGCATGAGAGTAGGTGGGTGGGAGAGAGGGCATTATCTGCCTTTCTTCTTTGACTGGGTGCATTGTTTGTGTATGGTTGGTCAGGCTTGGGCTGGTGGTAGATGGCAAGACAGCTCATAGGCTTCCTCAGTCGCTAGTGTCGGAGATTGGGGCAACGTTGGTGCATCTCTTTGCAGCTCTCGGCAGGTTGTTCGACTTCTCACCAATATAGCTGGTGATTATGTTGCAGCGAAGGTTGTTGTTGGAAGAGCTAGCAAAGTTGCCATGTTTGGAAGGGGGCAGAAGGTGTATTGGTTGTGGTCACTAGAGGTTGATGCATCACGGGAATTCCACTATGATGTGAAGGAGGCGGTGGCTAAGTATCTGCTCGACATGTAGCTTGGGGTGTAAACCTGAGAGACTCTTGAGCTGATTGCTCTCGTTTAAAGTGATTGAAGATTTTTTTTAATGAAGAAGGGGTGAGAGGGCCCACGGTAAGGCACACCGAGCTTGGTTATATTAATAATCACATAAACCACTTACACTGATCGAGCTTTAAAAAGAGCCTTGATCTTTTTTTGAAAGGAAGAGGGTGTGATGTCAAGGAGACATCCACCCGAGATTTCCATACATTCACAAAAATCAAATCACATAATTACAAAGACGAAGAAGCCCAAGGGTTTTTGGCATGTTCTAGCATGTTCTCCACATACATACAAAAATAGCCTTGACTGTAGATCACATTTTTCCATATATAACCAGATCTGCCTGAAAATTACTCCATTGCATAATATCCATATAGCCTAGAAAACAACCAATGGCCACAAGCAACCAGACTGAGAGGTGATGCAAGCAGAAAGAGGAGAAGCCTGGAAGCTCGAAGCACTTGTGTGGTCCTACCAAGGTAACGTCAAACCATTCCAAATTTCCCTTGAGCAAGAGCATGAGAAAAAGATGTGGTCCATATCCTTTCAACTGAGAAACGGATCCTGAACACGGGGCCCACACGTCCTCCGACCATGCCTCAACAACAAAGATATCTTGATTAGCGATAGAGTGAAAAAACTCTGAAAGATATAATTGTAAGATGGCATACCCCTTTCTTGTATCAGAAAGAGGTGTCCTATCTTTGAAGGAAAAAGAATACACATATACGCATCGGAAATAGCATGCACACAAGCAGACAAAGACTCCATGGTGATAACATCTCCTAAAAAGCAATCCACGAAAAAGGACCCAAGACACCTTTCGATCTTCCCCATCGAGTCACCACGAGCAATCAAGGCAATAAAACATAGTGAGGAAGCACCGGGACATCGGTTTTCTCCTAAGGGACCTGTAGTGTATCATATGAATATATCGGATGCTCCATTGTGGACAACTATGTCCTTAAGGTGGGGGACACCTGAGGTCGGCATACCCTACAAAGTCAATAATCTCGATGTTGATGTCCCCAAACACCACACTTGAAACATAGGAGCTCGGTTGTCTGCAAGATTTTAAATCTCGATTTCAATTTCATTTTGAGATGGCGAAAAAACGAAACAATTTCGAAATTTCGCTAATTTCGGCCAAAATCGACCTAGATTTATGAAGGGTCCATATCGAGATTTCGATTTATGTTTCGGTGGAGTGTCGAAACTGAAATTTCGGCGAAATTTCATCGAAATTTCATGAAATTTGAAAGATTGGTTGACTAGGACTTTGCAGCCTCGTGGCGCATCTAAGATGATGTACCACCTCCCAATCATCAATGTAAGCAAAGCAATTGTCGGTTCATCGCTCACCCTTACCACAGTCGTGCCCGCAACACATCTAGAACCACCATCAACCGTAGTAGTACGAACATGTGGCACTGCATCGGGGAGCTATTGCGCACCCGCACCAATTGAACCTCCATGTAGAGGCATCTGACCCCTAGGCTGAGATCTGAAACCACCCAATGGAGGTGGAGGACCCCTAGGATGAGGTTTGCATCAAATCAATGTTTATGAGTCAGTCATAACTTTTTCTAAGTTCGCAAGTATTTTTGCCATAATTAAAACATGATGTATGGATGCATGTTCCTTATATGAGGAAAATGTTGGAATTTTTCAAATAAAAAATGGCGAAGCCTTCTCCCACTATACGTAGGGTCGGCTACATGGATTCTTGCTCAAATCCATGTTGAAAGATTTGACTATTTTTAACATTGGTTGTCGACTACCTAACGTAACCCCGTAAGGGGGATTTGAACCCTGGTCTTTTGGGTGGTATGCACACTGCACTACCACCAGGCCATTTAAGTGGAATTTTTCAAATGCTCTGACAAAAAATGTTTACGTTCATTGTCTGCTTTGGAAATAATTGGGAATGGATTCCCATATAGGGTTGTCAGAAAAATCTCAAGTTCGATACTCGCTAAGGTTTGATTCGATGAGAGTACGATTCAAATCTGGTTCGAACATAAACAAATCGAACCTTAACATGGGTTTGGGCTCATTTATGTAAACAAACTAAACCTTGAAATGGTATATTCGCTCAGGTTCGGTTCGTTAATAGTTCGATATAAATAAATAATATAATGATTTGGGAGCTTATAAAATAACAAAGCGTGTAACCCTTATATCATGTTTTAATTTCAATTTCTAAAAAATCAAGGGGCTATGGATAGAATGTGAAATTTTACCAATTTCCCAAATTCCTAAATCACTAAACCCTAATTCTCATCACCCTCCCACTCCTTACCCTCGAAAGCTGCCCCCTCCCTCTCCCCAGCTCACCCTCAACAATCGCATGCCCCCACCCTCACAGCGACCCCCCTCCCTCTCCTCAACCTCGATAGCAGCCATCCACCCTCCCTGTCATCGCCCTCCCCCTCTTCTCCTTCGATGGTTTCCCTATCTCGCCTTTACAGTGTCCCCCTCTCCTTCCAGCACCAGCAACCTGTCGACCCCCCTCTCCTTCCAGCATTGCCGCCACACTCCCTCGACGGCCACCCCACCATGTACCAAGTATGTCAACGATTGAACCTTCCAGTATATCCCAGTATTGATCGATTATAAATTATTCAGTTCAAAATGATTTTTTCCATTGTTTCTTCGCATCGTATTTGATCATGTTTGTTCTTATATGTCAAAATGTCATGCACGCCATTTGTGTACTCACAACAATTGGAATTATTCGTGAATAATGATTTGTTCTTTATGTGATTAATTAGTTTCTTTAACAATGATCGTTATTTAACAATGATCATTACTGAAATGTCACTACACTTTGGTATCAATACTTATTTTTTGAAATTCAATTCAATAGTTACTAAGTTCTAGGACTTGAACAATAAATTATATAGTTCTAACCATTTTTTAAAAATCGACCTTCGTAGCTATAACCTTAGTCTGTTGTAGTTAGGCATAAGCATCTGTTGGTCAAAGTAGTTTTGAGGTGGTGAGGCTCAAAGTAGTTTTGAGGTGGTGAGGCCGAGGCCTCAGCTGCACACATGGAGTTTGAGGTAGTGAGATAAAATGTTATGGTGTTTCCTTATTTGGATTAATGGAAAGAACTTTTTGATGTATCATAAAGCAAACCTTTAACGAACCTTTTTTAGTCGATCAGAATTAAAAAGGAGAAGAAAAGGGTTGCATTCAATTTGTTGTGCATAATCGAACCCTTAACAAACTGAATCGAACGTTCACGAGCACCAACCGAACCGAACTTGAACATGATTTTAATCTTATCAAACCGAGCCAAACTCGAACATGTATACTTAATATACGAATCGAACCGAACCCGTGTAGGTTCACTCAGGTTCGATTTGTTTGCACCCCTACTCCCATATCTAGCAACTTACCTTTAAAAAAGCGTGTTGAATATAAAATCTCATCTACAAATAGGACGTAGAAGTTGCGGCGTTCCACAGACAGAGCACCATTTACTTATTTATTTTTTTCAGTAGAGGGGGAGCATTCTGTCGTTAGTATGCCCTCTTGGAGCCACTTTTAACATATTGACAAGAGAGATGACAACATGAAAGTGTATGAATCAAATATATAACTAAAAAGTCTATGAAATCTACTTCCTGATTGATGTGAATGCCGAAAGTTCACTGCTAACATGCAAAAAAATCCTAAAACTACCCTTTGGTCTTTCTTCTCGGGAATATCTCAAATTCAATCATAAATTAGGAAAGTATTTTGGTTTCTAAAATAGTCGTGGTGGTGACAACAAAACACCACTCTGATGGCTCATTAGAGAGTGCTATTTAACTGGCACAGCGTACATTAAGTATTCTGTTGATTTAAAGAATGGCCGCTGCATGTAATCAAACTCTATATCTCGTGTGAGAACTGCGGGCTTGACTAGAATGATTGACTAGAATGAGAAGTACGGCCAAAATCTCGACTGTGTCAGCAACCTAATGCAAAAAAAAATTACCAGGTTGCCATTTTCATCCTGCCTCAATCTTGCACCTTAACCCCCCCCCCCCCCCCCCCACCACCACCCCCCCACCCCCGCCCCCAACAAGGTGGAACTTCAGTCATGCATCAAATAAGTAACGTTATTTCATACAGAGTCAATTCTTTACCTTGGAAGTCCGAAGCCACTTTAACAGGCAAGAAGCACACTTCCTGGAAGGAATCATAACCCACCAAAAGGCACACCACGTAGATTGCCGTGCACACCGCAATCACACCGGACGTGGTGAACGGGATGCCGGCCCACCACTGGCTGATTCTCCTCGGCACCCCCGCCTGAAAATTGACGCCAATTCCCACAAAAATATATTCAAATCAAACCAATTTCAAACACCGCGAGTGATCAGATTTAGAAACCCTAACGCTTCAGGGGAATTGAAGCTTTCGGGAGGGGGTGGATAGGTCGGAGAGTGGTGGATTTGGGGAATGTGGTGGAGATTTGGTGTTGGGATTTGCACATTTGGGGGTTTAGGGTTTCCAGCTCTTACCTCGGAGACCACGTTGGGACGCATCGAGCTCGTCTGCAGTTGCCACGGGCGAATGGAAGGCGTTCCCGCCCGCTGAATTTACAAAGGTGAGTGACTAAATGGACGAGAATACCCTCCGGTGTGGAGTGGGGAGGGGGGAGAGGGAAGCAGGTTGACTTTGATGACTTGTGAGGGTGTTGTGCGAATGCTACCCTCGGGCCTCCGATTCGTCCTTTTTGGTAATTTTGGTTTGTGGAGAAAGAATGGTGATTTGGAGAGGATGCTAGTTGGATTTTGCGTATAAGGAATAAGAATGACAACATTTGGATATTTTATATTTCATTCGATTTTTTAATCAATTATACGTGAATTTATTTTTCAAAACAATCAATCGTATATGAAGAATAGGTGCACTAAATCGAATCGAAATCGAGAACGTTACTGAAAATGACAATCGAGTTGAATCATTGAATCAGACCAATCTAGTCGAATGATGATGTCATCATTCTTTAAAACTTATATTAAATCAAATCGGTGTGCAGGAGAGTTTGAACTATTTAATCAAACCGAAATAACCAGAACATGTATAAAATGCACGCTCGAATATACTCGAAGTATATACAAAATACATGGTCAGTGTATATATCATACGGTATACATGATTTTCTTTAGGGTAAATTACAAAAAACGGGACTGAGCTTTACATAGATTCCCAAATTAAGGACTGATCTTTATTTTGTAACAAATAGGGGATCAAACTTTAACTTAACGGCTCAGTCCCTAACTCCGTCTAATCCATAAAATTACTTGACGAAATTGCCCCTCCGGCATCTTCTCCGTATTACCAAATAGGAGGATGGAGCGTGTGGGGATGGCGTCCGGCAGTGCCTCCGTCGGGTTGTCGCTGACGTAGGTGGGGCGCGTGCATGGGGGAAGGGGAGGGCGGAGGTGCTCTTGGTCATGGCAAGGGGAAGGAGAAAAGGTCGGAGGGGCAATTTCGTCAAGTAAATTTATGGATTAGACGGAGTTGAGGACTGAACCGTTAAGTTAAAGTTTGATCCCCTATTTGTTACAAAATAAAGATCAGTCCCTAATTTGGGATCTATGTAAAGCTCGGTCCCTTTTATGTAATTTACCCTTTTCTTTATATGCAACGTCGGATTTTATACATGTATATATGTATGTACTGGTACAACATTTGAATTAAACTAGGATGTTACACGCGTTCCGCGACGGAATCGAATTGCGATGGTTTGATTTGAAATAAACCACTAAGTTTTAATTTATTCTTTTATAATATTCATTTTAATGAATACCTATACATATCCACTTAATTAGACTTAATTGCAAGTCTATAAAGAAAAGAAATTTTAATATACCGAAATTACTTTAATTAATAGATGCACGTTGCAGTATCCAAAACACGATTGCATCCGATTGCACACATTCAAATCCATTAAAACTATGATTTAATTTTAAGGATTCAATGCATAAGGAAGTTTGTAATTTATTTCTGTTGCATGTATGTATATATAGGAATATAGATAAATTTATATTGTAACAAATTATGTGGAACGTTGCAAATATTGATCGTAAAAAACGCTCTTCAAATGGTGTATGTTTGCAAAAAAAATATATAAATAAATGGATTAGAAGCCACAAAGTTCGGCAGTGTCAGCAGACAGTCAACCAAAATGAAATGAGATATGGAATGTATGCGTTAAAAGTACTCGGATAATGAAAAAATAACTACACAAAACAGTTGCATTTTATATCAATCTATTGCAAGCCATGAGTTGTGTTTATCGTAAATATAGAATGGACGGCATAAATACCGACACCATAAGGCCGACATATATTATTAATAGTAATTAGTAATATAGACATGATTATAGAGTACTTTTTAATTGGTTATTAATAAAAATTCAGTTTCAAATTGAAGTTCTTTATAGAGAGATTGATGGGAGACGAGCAACAAGTTGCGTTGTCAATCCCTTTTGGATGTCAACTCCAATTCTTTGAAACACAACATCAACGGATCTCGGAATCATAACATTGTTATGCATAATTTTTGGACCTTCTCGTGGAGCTCTACTGCTTCAGTTGTTAGGAACTCAAAGGTATAAAAATCGAAAGGGGTGGAAACGTGATGATTGTCAATACAAGCCTTCTCATGCTTGGCAACTTTAGCTAAAGCATCGTTATGTGCAGTATGTCCTGCAATAAAATCACTCCTTATCGGGCCCACCAATGGAGAAGCTCCAATCAAATCAATGCATGCATGTTTCCCTCCAGTCCAACCAAATATTAAGACATATGTTGGTCTGATTATCGATCTGCCCTCTTGTGAATCGGTCAAAAAGCTCACATGTGCTTCTTTCTTGGAAGCAACCCCGGCATATCTAAGTACATCATACATGATGTCCCTGACAAGATCACGTTTATATTTACAACCTGAAAGTTCATGACAATGAACTGCATGCTCCCCAAAAATGTCTATGAGGATATGTGGCATAGTAGACATGCCTCATCAGTTGGGAATAGAAGAATTATAAGGGGATGTTGATAACAAGATTATTAACAAATACATTAACCAGTAAATTCCATGATCAATATGAATCAACACATTACATATTAACAAGATTAGAGTCATGCATATGCAATCCGTATAGGATTTACAATATACATGCAGGAACCAGATAAAACAGAAATCATATTAGGGCGAGATCCATGAAAAGCAATGCAATAAACAAATTGAGACGAACAAAAAAATAAATAATTTGGACAAGTGATAACCAAATTGTCCATCAAATGAACTGTCCTTAGAGAAGTTATTGCCCCCACATACCAGTGCGAAGGGTACTGGCAATCCGCTCCCAAGATAGGACGGGACACGATATGCGCCCGTGCACACCGACGAGATCGACCTCGAGAGTACCTCAGAGAACTTGCAGCCAAGAAGAAGGAATAAGAATGTTGTTGCGATAGGGAAACATGGTGAGCAACGACGGCGGAAAGTTTTCTTATGAGTGAATAAAATGGCGTGCAGGGGGATATAAAAAGACCTAGGGTACGACTTTCCGTCTTCCGAAAACCCCCCAATGGGAGCCTCTTCAAATTATGAAAATGTCCCCTTCGATTGAGAGTCGTTGGAGTCGAGTCAAATTCCCTTAAAGCGGTCGAAATCAAAATTAAACTGTGGAATTAATTTATTCGACACGTTAATGAAATCCGCAGCAAAAGTATTGATATTCAAGATCTGAATTTACTCTCCTGAGCCCGAAACGGAGCGGAGCGCACATGTGTGTGGTCATCCATTCCTCCTCTCTACTATTGCCACAAGAGCTTGGGTGTGTGAATTCATATATAAGCCCATCAAAAGTTTAGAAATACTAAATGTGCTACTGAGCTTCCACCAAGTTTCTCCATATTTCAAATTTGAGAATTCTCAACTTTTCCTCCAAAGCAATTTAGTTTCTCAATTGAAATGAAATTAAAAAACCAATGAATTACACAGGTTTACCAAATTAAAACCTAATTACATTAATCTTTAGATACAACAATCCCCCTTCATCAATTTAAAAATGAGATCTAAAGAGAGTCAAAATACATCTTTCGGATGTTACACTTTGCTTTCGGTAAAGACACATTCCAATTTGAACCTCTACCTGAGCTTACTACTTTCACTTAAACACGAACGAAGTGAACTACACCTTGAATTTCAGACATTGTTATTAAAGTATACAGTAGAAACAAAAAGGTGTTGTTCTTGGTACAAATCTTCAAGGTTTGTGCTCTTAAAGGCCATGCACCCTTATCCTATTTCATCTTTGTGTTCATGAAAGACCATCTTACTTTAATTGCGTGCCACGGTAACACTTACGTAGGTGGTGTTCTCCAAGGATGCACTGCTAACATCCTGTCCAAAGGCTTAAATCCATGCATAGCCTACGTTCTTCCTAAACTTGCAGTTTAAATGGCACTCAAGATTCCATGAATAAGATACTCATGCATAAGCATTACAATTAAGAGTACCAACCACTTCTCCAAACAGCTTGTTATTGACACATTGAATCTACTTTGTGGGATATCCATTCACATAGGTTGGGTTGCTACTGTAGAGGAACTCTCAGTGAGTCTCAATCACATCCCAAGCTTAAACTTTAGGAATAAAGATCTATCAAGTCCCTTAGTCAATGGATTTGTCGTATGGTCTTTGGATCTAACAAAATCCACAGGCAACACTCCTTGACACGCCAAATCTCTTAACATCTTAAGTCTGATTTGTATGTGTCTCGTTGTTTTCTGATTGAACTTCAAACTCTTGATCTTGGTAAATGTGGTCATGTTATCACAATGTACTGAGATCGTGGGAATTGACTGACCTACCATGGGAATTTCAGAAAGAAGTTCCTTTAGCCATTCAGCCTCAATTCCAGTGATGTCCAAAGCACACAACTCGGCTTCAGAGGTAGATCAATCTATAATGGTCTTCTTCACATACCTCCAAGAGACTGCATCACCTCCAAGGGTGAAGACATACCCAGTAACACCATTACTCCCATACTCCTCCATTTTCCATATCCAACTTACATCAATATATCCTTTTAGTACAGGTAGATGTCTATCATAATGCAAACTAGGGGAAATAGCTCCCTTCAAGTACTTCATTACTCGATCCAGAGCCTCCCAATGAGTACGGTCAGGACAACTAGCGTATCTACTCAACTTTGCAACCAAAAATGAAATATCAGGTCTCATGCAATTTGCAAGATACATTAAGCTTTGTATTACTTGTGAATACCTTAGTTGAGCTACATGTGCTCCACTTTTGTTCTTAAATAGTGTTTTGGATGAATCAAAAGAAGTGCTTACAGCTTTGCAATCTTGATATCCAAATTTCTCAAGTATCTTCTCAACGCAGTGAGATTGAGAAACTACAATCCCATAAACTGACCTTGTCAGTTTGAGACCCAATATCACATCAGCAACTCCCATGTCCTTCATCTCAAACATGCTACTTAAGAATGCTCTAGTATCATTAATAATTCTCGCATGTGATCCAAACAATAGTATGTCATTAATATATAGACACAAGATAATACTTTAGTCACCTTTCACCTTCGAATAGACACACTTATCGGATTCACGAACCTTAAAGCCACGTGACAAAACGGTTTTGTCAAAATTTTCATGCCATTGCTTTGGTGCTCATTTCAATCCGCAAAGGTATTTAACATGCTTGCAAACTTTTTCCTCATTTCCATGAGTCATAAGTCCGTTAGATTAATCCATATACATCTCCTCATCAAGATCGCCATGCAGGAAGGTGTTCTTCACATCCATCCAGTGGATGGAGAGATCATATACAGATGTCAATGCTATGAGCATTCGGATTGTGGTAATCCTAGTCACAGGGAATAGGTATCAAAATAATCGATACCTTCCTCTTTCCTAAAACCCATAGCAACTAATCTGGCTTTTATATTTTTCAATTGATCCGTCAGGCCCAAGCTTTCTCTTAAACACCCATTTGCACCCAATGGTAGAGAACCCTTTGGGTAAACCAACCGGTTTCCAAGTTCCATCAGTCATAGTGGAATCCATCTCAGATTTGATGGATTCCTTCCATTGTTTTGCTTCATATGAAGCTATAATTTCCTTGTATCTTGGTAGATCATCTCGATCTAGTAGACAACAAAGTCACTACTCAAATCCCTGACTATCCGAGGCCGTTTACTCCTCCTTATATCAAATTATTCAGAAAGATCAATTGGGTTCAGATTGAGTCTCAACCCCTACATTTGTTATCCTTTCCACTTGTATGGAATAGAGATGTGGATGCATTCTCGATGGTCATGTTCTAAGGAATTCCAGTCTTCATAAGGAAAACATCCTCAAAGAAGGTAGCATCACGGAGTTCGACAATAATTTTGACATCTATGCACGATATCTCGGATTGAATTACCAAGAACCTATATGCATGGCTATTTTTCAAGTAACCTGAGAAGACCACATCAACAGTGTTAGGACCTAGATTATTTCTTTTGTGTTCTGGGACTAATACCTTAGCGAGACAGTCCCACACTTTGAAATATCTTAAGTTTAATTTCTTATTTCTCCAAAATTCAAACGAATATTTCTCCATATGTCTTAGAGGTAACCTATTCAAAATATGACAAATCGTATTCAAGACCTCTCCCAACATATAAATTGGACGTCCATAACTCTATAGGAGGGCATTGATCTTGTCAGTTATGGTTCTATTTTTCCGTTCTACTATCCCATTTGATTGCAGTGAATAGGGAGCAGTTACTTCACGAACTATACCGAATAGCTCGCATTGTTCATCAAACAAGTTATAAGTATATTCACCCCCTATATCTGACCTAAGGGTTTTAAGCACTTTCATGATTGAGTCTCAGCCTCATTGTCAAATATGATAAATTTTTCTACGATTTTGTCCTTGGTTCTCATTAGATACACATAACAGTATCTGCTACCATCATCTATAAAGGTGATAAAGTATTTCTTATTATCTCTGGTCAACACACCATTAAACTCACAGATATTTGCGTGCACTAGATCCGAGATCTTGCTATCTCTGTAGATAGAGTGAAAAGACTTCCTAGGTGTATTTGCTTGTACACAAATTTCACATTTTTGAGTTTTATTAATAGTGTGTTTAGGGGTCAACTCTAAATTCATCATTTTTATTGAATTTAAGTTTAAATGCCGCAATCTGCAATGTCATAAATCACGAGATTCTAAATTATTAACAGCATTTGATACAGAATTAGAACATTCGGAACTTAAATCATTCATTGAATCAATATTAGTTGAATCATATCTAATTCTAAACAACAGATCAAAGTCCACCATATAGCATTTTCCATAAAAGGTACCATGTCTCAAGATAACAACTTTATTACATTTAAAGGTTAACTCAAAACCCTTTATAACTAAAATGGAACCATATAAAACATTATTCTCCACATCAGGGACATGTTGCACCAGATGATCATCAAAATTTACCTCTTTAATAATCAGAGAATGTCGTAGTATAGGAGGCAAATCTGGTTCGCATCAAAAACCACAATCCTTTGAATGTTGTGGATTCTTTTTACTTGGCAAGTCTACCAAGGTCGAATACAGGGATACAAGCTACTCTATCTATTTATCGAATTTTGATCAATTCAGAGCATGTGTGAATTATTTCTCAATTACAGGTCTTCATGCAGAAATGCAGGATGTATTATAGTCTTCATGCAGATTACAATACAATAAAGTGATGCATGCATTTTTTGTAGATTTTTATGCAATTATACGATGATGTATGAGAAAAAGAATGATGAAATGCAAGGGTTACGTATGCAGCTGATTATTACAAATATACCCTAGAAAGATCACTAGATTGAGCAACATATTATGAATTGAAATCAAAGTCATTTTGAGCACAGAAATATGAGCAATCGTCTATTCGGGGCACACATACATAGAGTAAGGATATCATCTAACATAAAAAATACTCTTCATTTAAAATGGTTTCAGATGAGAAAATTAAACACGATTTACGATAGATGAAGAAAAAAGGATCAAAACAACACTAAAATCATGCAATTTGGACATACAATGCTCAAGTTACGAAGAAAACAATGCAGGGGCATAATTATAATAAAAATGCAAGAAATAAAAAGATAAATATTACAAATAGGTCCCTGGATGGACCTATTTACAATTAACAAAAACCGCATAGGCCCTTCTGTAATTTTCCCTTACGTGCAGGGTCATAATTGTAATTCTGTAAAATCTCGAGGGCATCCCTGTAAAATACCCATGCGTGCACGTCCTAGGGACCAAAGTGCAATATAAAAAATATCCAAGGTCTTCGTGTAAATTGCCCAGGCCCTCACGTGTGTTGCACGTGAGAGGTCCAGGCTCGGGCTCGACGTAGGTTCAGGTCCACGTGGCAGCACTTGGTGGCTCGGGCTTAGGTTCGGTGAGCCCGAGCCTAAGGGTTCGGCAGGAGGCTCGGGCCTACCATGTTGCTTCATCATGGTCGTCCGATCCGGCTGATCGGACGACATCTGCTCTTTGTTCTCCGCTGCGGGCCACCGAAGAAGGCGGGATTCCGGTGAGCCATGTAAAGCTCCGCCGAGCTCCACGAGGCCCACTGGAGGTCGGGGGAAGCTAGCTGGTAATCCGACGAAGATGCTCGGTAGCTAGCGGAGGTCCATCGACGTATGGAATAGCGAGGCGGAGGCATGTGGTCGGAGTGGTTGCACGAGACCGACGAGGCGAGGATGGATCTGATCATTGAAATACTTGCAGTGTTAATATAGCCTAAGCAAAGTGTGTGAGGTGCGTGAGTGAATCGTGAGTGAATGAGGGCCATGGGGGTGACATGAGATGGTGGCCCAGGGGCTTCTTCCCCGGCAAAGCAGGGGAGAGCGGGGTCGGAGTGGAATGGTTCTGGAGAAGGGAAAGGTGAGTCGGCGTGGATGTTGGTGAATTGGTGAAGGTAGTAAGATGAGCAATGGAGGGTGGAAGTGGTTGCAGATGTTGAGATAATTAGGAGAAATAGTAGAGAAATGGTGGAGGAATTGATCTGGAGGTCAGAGCGGAATGGGCAGAGGTTGTGGCTTGTGCTGAGCTTCTCAGGAAGCTCGGGTCGTCGCCCGACGTGCTTGGCCTTGCACGGAGCTCGGCGGTGCGTGGTGACGCATGCAGCATGGTTAAGATACCATGACTCACACATGGGGCTCACGGTTGTCTTCATCATGGCTTTCGCCCTCTGCTGTCACCGGAGGGATGGGGTAAGCTGGGCCAAAGCCCCCTGAATGGTGGATAAGGTGATTGGCGATGGAGGTGGGTTTATATAGGCGGTGGTGACGATGATTTTGGATGGTGGGGGGGGGGGAGATTTTGAAACGACTGGAATGAAGGATGGAATTCATGGAGAGGGACATTGGGGGTTACGCGAAGAAGGTGGAGCCTCGAACGATATGTTGATTATGAGAGGGAGAGGTGTGGTGATGACGACAGGAAAATGGAAAGGGGGAGGGATTGTCGAGGTGTAACGGACAGGGGAAGAAGGGGCGTTTTGACGAGGAAGACGACGGAGGACCGTTGGATGTCTCGATCCAACGAACAAGGTAGGGGTGCATATGAACGGCTAGGATGAGATATGATGATCTTATCCAACGGTGGGTAGTGTAGGTGACGTGGAATGTGGTTAGCCATTGGATCAGGAGGAGATCTGCGGCTGTGGTTGAGGCACGAATGAGCGGGTGAGATCTTATCAGGGACTGCGATCAAACGGCTGAGAGCGAGTGAAGTATGAACGGTGGAGAAGGAGGCGGGCGGCAAGGATCAGACGACCCAGAAGGGGCCGTGTGGCAGAAGGAGAGCGGGCCACGTGGGCAGCCTAAAGGGCGCCACGCGACCCAATAGAAAAATCAGAAAATATGAAAACAAAGAAAAAATATAAAAGAAATAGTTAGAGGCAAAATTAGGAAAAACTTAAAAACATAAAATTTGTTCGTCTCGATGAGATTTACGAGTTTCAAGTTGGATAAAAAGCCAAAAGATACCATTTATACATAAAGTATTTTGAGGGTATTTTTAAGGGGTTAAAAACACCGAATTTTGGTTTTGAATTGTTTTTTTATATTTTTTTAGTCTTTTCAAGGGTTAGTGATTTTATAAACAATTAATCCTCCTGATTTTATGAGTTTTTGATGAGAAAATAATTATAAAATAAATAATAGTAATTAAATACAAATTATTAAAGATTATGAATATACAAGATAAGATGAATGATTTATTAGCGGAATTTATTGGATTAATTAAGCCAGGGGTTTAATTAGTGAATTTTAGCATGATGAATGTGAGATTCATCAGCAACCTGTGCAAAGTCCACTGGAGAACCTCAAGTTGACTTATCATGACCACAACACCTTGACCGCAGAATCGTTCCCCATCTTCACAGTCCCGCCACTGTAGGTATGATAAGAAAAAAACAAAGTTCTGTCGGAATATATATGTACATTAGCTCCCATATCCACGAGCCATTCATTTGGATCATGGATATGCTATAGTTTAGATTTACAGAGACATACCCCTCACTAGCCCAAAGTCCAGCAGTGATCATATTCACTTGTGGACTCCCATCTGCAGCTTTAGGTCGAGCCTTCAAGTGCATTCCTTCTTCCAATGGCCAACTTGATTATAGTGCCAACAAGGTTTATACTTTGTCTTTTTATGGATTTTGCCATTTGGTTTCATTTTATTGATATTACTACCATTTCCCTTATTATCTTTGCAATTCGAGGTCATGAAATTGACCTTAGCCTGAATATCAACATGAACTACATGCTTTTGTTTCACGTGTTCCTCCTATACGACTATTGTCATCATCAGGTCATCCATAAAAAATCTCCTTCTTGTGTTTCAAGGTCATACCGAGGTCTTCCCAAGACTTGGGGAGTTTTTCTATTATGCACATGACCTGAAACTTCCCAGGAAGTTTCATCTCGGCATCTTCTAGACCGTGGAGTAGGAATAAAAACTCGTGTGTCTGTTCAGAAACTGACTTTCCTTCGACCATGAAAAACGTTAAGAACTTAACATAGTATTTTTCAATACCGAGATCTTTGGAACTATACTTCCAATCTAGTTCTTCCCATAGCACATTTGTAGTCTGCGTGGACGAACAATATACGTCAAACATGTTGGACAAGGCCAACAAGATGCAACCATGACATATTTGGTCGCGTTCCTTTCATGCAGATTGCGTCTCCTGGCTATCGGGTGAGTGGTTTTCCTTTTCCACCATAGGACATTAAGTTTCAAGCAGCGAGATTAACCTTGTAGTGGTTAACCAGATTTTCATGCGTTGTTGCAAGCGCTTGAAAATTCTGACCATCAAAAATTTCAAGCATAATTGTCATATCAACACTCGAATTAAACATGGTTTCCGACATGATTTTAATTCCGGTTCCCGATATCTTCTCTAAGATTGTTGATAACAAGATCATTAATGATACATTAACCAATAAATTCCATGATCGATACGAATCAATGCACTACATATTAACAATATTAGAATCATGCATATCTGATTCATACATGATTTATAATACACACACAAGAGAGCCAGATAAAATATTTAAAAATCATATTAGGGCGAGATCCAGGAAAATAAATGCAATAAATAAATTAGAACAAATAAAATAATAAATAAATTAGATAAGAGATCACCGAAGCGTCCATAAAATAGAATATCCTTAAAGAAGATATTTCCCCCACAATACCAGTGTGAAGGATACTAACAATCCGCTCTCGGGATATGATGACAAACGATATGCGTCCGTGCACACCGATAAGATCAACCTCGAGAGTAACTCAGAGAACTTGCATCCAAGAAGAAGGAAGAAGAATGCTATTGAGGTAGGAAAACATGGAGAGCAACGATGGCATAAAGTTTATTCACGGGTGAATAAAACAACATGCAAGGGGGAGGGTATAAAAAGCTCATAGGCATAACTTTTCGTATTTTGAATACACTCCCAATGGGCGTCTCTTCGAATTCTGAAAACATCCCATTCGGCTAAGAGTCATTGGAATCGAGTTGAATTCCCTCAAAGCTGTTGAATCAAAATTAATACGTGGAATTAATTTATCAGACACGCTAATGAAATCTGGAGCAGAAGTATCGAGATCCGAAATGACTCCTGGGTTGGAGTCAGAGAAAGAGCGGGATGCACGCGCGCGTGTGTGGTCCTCCATTCCTCCTCTCTACTATTGTTGCAAGAGCCTGGGGTGTTGACTCATATATAAGCCGCCACAAGTTTAAAAATACTAGATGTGGTACTAAACTTCCACTCAAGTTTCTCCATATTTTAAATCTGGGGATTCCCAACTTTCCCTCGAAAATAAGTTAGTCTCTCAATTGAAACTAAATTTAAAACAATGTAATTGCATATGTTTACCAAATTAAAACTTAATTACATTAATCTTTAAATACAACATGGGATACTTGGGAATGCTATGACACTCGATGGGAGACATATGCATATCAAAGTCATCAATAGGAATATTATGAGGAAAATCTTGAGTATGATCAGCTTGTAAACGGTAAAAAATACATTTTATCTAACAGTCATGTCAAACTCAACCTCCATGTCTTTAATCATTTTGCTAAAAAAAAGAACTCGCTGGAGCCTTCCGAGACATAGGGATGATGGTATCATTGTTAGCAAAACGTGTAAGATCGAGAGATGTGAGTGTGATACATAGGCACTCCAAATCATATAGAAAATATGTAACGGAACGGGTTGCGTCGACCATCGGCGGAAGTATGTGATAATTGATCGCACGACCGAACCGTTACCCAAAATAACAACAAATGGCACATAATGAGCAGAGATAAATATCAATTCCATAAAATATCTCCAACTAGAGTTCCATTATTACAACTCTAAAGTGGAAAAAAAACTAATCTAGAATTTAAAAAAAACAACTCGATAGTTCCTGTAGGCATATAGATATCCACTAGATCTTCACAGATAAATCGTACCACGCCAGCAATCTCAATGAGCCCGTAGCATGATCCAGAAAATGCAATCAACCTTGCTCTTCACCTGAAATTAACAAACATAATTTGTATGAGCCTAATGCCCAGTATGTATCGGGGTCCATGCATGGGTATTCTAACGGTCCTTGATCCGTAAAAAATTATATACTTAGATTTTCTTGTATACACATCATTTCGTGCCTAGATAATTCCCATGCATGTCTAAGTTCGATCCCTATCATGTTTAGCTTGGCTTCTTTCATAAACATGATTATACATGTAAAGTAGGTAAATTACATAAGTAGGCATGATAACCATTTATTTCTACTTCTGAGCATATTTCATAAAATATCAAGCAATTTACACACTTATAAAACATATAAACCACTTTACATATTAGCCCTCATGACTTTGATGGTTTAACTTTCTTAAACCAAATCTAGCCTAACATGTGATGGTTCATTCTCTTATTAAACCATTCCTTGCATTTTCATAATGGTTTTCCTTTATAAACCATTTTCTTGCATAATATTCATTTACGTATCTTTTTATACGTCTTCAACCGCTGGCACTTGCGGTCCATGGCATGACATGACAGTGTAGCTACAACTGTAGAGGACTTAGCTCTTGCCTCTATGGTTCCTTGCAACCATACGTCCCTTGCGGCGTTGCCCCTTGTGGCTAATACGATCCCTTGCGATCGTCCTTGTGACTCTTTATGAGTCGGTGCCAATATTATTTGTTGTTCATTATATTCCATGTTATTTATCCACAATAAAATTCTTTTATTTCTAATATTCTAACATTGACTTTTCCCTACGGCAACTCATTCATGATCATCCTATTCCATGATTTGTAATTATATTATTTTGATAAAAAAATACTTCACATATCGTGTTACTGCACAAATAGAACGATAAGTTATATTTACATAAGAAAAACTAGTGGTTACTAAACCGGATTCCCAATTTCGACCCACCAGACCTCAATTTTATTAACTTTTCTATTTAATTCGTGTTGGCATTTTTATGAGTGGAATACGTAGGTTTTCGATCAAAGATAGATACATATATAAAAAATATATAATAGGAAGTTTATGATGACACTCTATTTTTTTTGTGACCTGCATGTTCTGCCCTTTTTTTTCATTTTTGGTTGAATGAAGCTCCATGCTCTAATGGTTTATAATATACAATTCACGATAGGTAAAAGAGTACACTATTGGATATGAACCCTGGTTAATGTTTTCATATGTTTCCCACCACTAGAACTTTAGGTTCTTACAAAGGGTATTTTTTCTTCAAACAAATACCTAAATACGGTGTAGATAATCCAATAGATGTATGAAATTCTTGATAGGAGGAAAAGATCATACATTCTAATGCTACGTTCGATGTCCTCTATTTGGGTATTGAATTCGATGTATATAGTACCATTACTTTTCCTTGTCCGATCACATGAACTTAGACGTTCTACTTACAGATATGAATCCATTCGTAACATTTGACGGAGGTACGCTGCATACATATTAAATAGAGTCACATAACAACTACCGAAACTAAGCCATATTTTTTCGATATATTCTAATTTGAGTCGGCATACATGACCCATAGTTTCGAAAATATTGTTCGAAATATAACTATTATGTATACGAAAACCCTAGACCGATACATACGTTTAGAAATCGAAATCCTAAAGCCGATACATACCTCAATCCAATGCTTATCTCTACCCGATGCGGTCGTTGCGCCTCCTTTTGATCACGGATCCGAGTTCTCCTCATCGGAGTCGACGCCACCTTCTCCTACGATGAAGAGGGACGCCGGTAAGGAAATCCTTCCTCTCTCTCTCTCTAATTCTCTCTAAAGTTTGCAAGATAAGGTGCCGTATGGAGAGGGAACCCTTGTGGTTTTATAGTTGATAATGAAGGGATTTAATGTATTAATTAAATCTACTTAATCCAAGATAATGCATTTGAAAAAAAAAATTAAAAAGACCCAGGCCGTTACAATCTACCGCCCTTAAAAATTTTGTCCTCGAAATTTCTTAGTAGAGGGACATACCGAAAAGTTGCAGGTACTTCTCCTGCATTTCACTTTCCAGCTCCCAAGTAGCCTCCTTCTTTTGGTGGTGTTGCCAAAGGACCTTGACCATCGGAACTATACGCCGACGGAGTTGATGATCTCTACAATCGACGATTCGTGTATGTTTCTCTTCAAAGGTCAAGTTTGGCTGAATCTCAATGGCGTCATGCTCGATAACATGTGAAGGGTCGGAGATGTACTTCCTCAGCATAGACACATGAAATACATCGTGAAGTTTCGAATATTGAGGTGGTAATGCAATACGATATGCCACTTCTCCAACCCACTGCAGAATCTCAAAAGGTCATACATATCTGGGAGTGAGCTTCCCCTTTTTGCCAAATCGCAAGACGCCTTTGGTTGGGGAAATCTTTAGGAACACATGCTCCCCAACTCCGAAATTCAACTCTCTTCTGTGACGACCGGCGTAAGATTTTTGCCTACTTTGAGCTGCCAATAATCTTTTTCTGATTGATTCAACACCATGCTTACTCGTATGAACAAGTTCCGGTCCTAAGATGTGCTTCTTGCCAACATCACTCCAGCATGAAGGTGATCTGCAAGGTCTCCCATACAATGCTTCATAGGGTGCCATCTTGATGCTCGAATGATAACTATTATTGTATGCAAACTCCACTAATGGAAGGTGTTTATCCCAACTGCCCACAAAATCTAGAGCACATGCTCTCAACATATCTTCTAGTGTCTGGATGGTCCTTTCGGACTTACCATCAGTCTGCGGATGAAATGAAGTGTTGAACTTCAATTGAGTACGCATAGCATCCTGAAAACTCTTCCATATACAAGAGGTAAATCGTGTGTCCCGATCAGATACAATTGATGCAGGAACACCATGAAGGCTGACAATCTCATTTACATATAATTCAGCTAGACTATCTGTCGACTGATCCAAGCGGATAGGTAGAAAGTGTGCCGATTTAGTTAATCGGTCAACAATCACCCATATGATGTCATAACGGTGCTTTGTGGTCTTGGGTAGATCGGTGACAAAGTCCATCGTTATGTGCTCCCACTTCCATTCAGGTATCTCCAAGGGTTGAACAGGTCCTGCTGGCCGCTGATGTTCAATCTTGATCTGCTGACATACCAAGCATCTAGCAACAAATTATGCGATGTCATTCTTCATCTTTGGCCACCAAAAGTTCTGTTGCAGATCCTTGTACATTTTCGTTGTACCTGGGTGAATAATGTACATCGATATGTGTGCTTCATCCAGAATCTCCTGCCTCAACTCAATATCACTTGGAATCCATAATCTGCTGCAGTACCTTATAGCTCCATCCGTTCTGATGGTGAAATCAGAACCTTCCTTTTTAGATGCTTCTATAAATTTAGGAAGATCAGCATCTACTTTTTGTGCAGTCAAGATCTTCCCAATTATCTCTGGTTGAATCTTGAGTGCTGCAAAAGATATCTTTCTCAACTCGCTCAAGAAAGGCTTCCAATCTTCAAAATCCTTCATCATCTTCCACTGAAGTTTTAAACTAGCCAGTTTACCTTCCCATTTTCTACTTAGTGCATCTGCTACGACATTTACTTTCCCCGGATGGTAATTGATGACGAAGTCATAATCTTTTAGGAACTCTAGCCAATGTTGCTGCCTCAAATTAAGTTCCTTCTGAGAGAAAATATATTTGAGGCTCTTATGATCACTGAGCACCTCAAATTGTTCACCGTAAAGGTAATGCCGCCAAATTTTAAGAGCAAAGACTACCGCTGCTAACTCTAAATCATGAGTTGGGTAGTTCCTCTCTTGAGGTTTTAGCTGTCGTGAGGCATAAGCAATGACTTTCTCATTTTGCATAAGAACACACCCAAGTCCGGTGCCTGATGCATCTGTATATACCACAAAACCTCCACTACCTGACGGTAAAGCCAAGATTGGAGCTGTAGTCAATCTCTGCTTCAATTCCTGAAAACTCTGCTCGCATTTTTCAGACCATACAAACTTCACATCCTTTCGCGTGAGCTTCATTAATGGTAGCGATATCCTTGAGAAATTCTGAATAAATCGTCGATAGTATCCAGCCAGGCCAAGGAAACTACGGATCTCGGAAACATTCTTGGGGTGCCTCCAATTCATTACAGCTTATACCTTTGTTGGATCTACCTCAATGCCGTCTTTAGATACCACATGACCAAGGAATGCTACTCTATTCAGCCAAAAATCACATTTGGAGAATTTTGCACAAAGCTGGTGTTGCCTCAGAGTTTCGAATACAATATGTAAATGTACTCGATGCTGCTCCGGATCAGATGAATATATCAGTATGTCATCCACAAACACGATGACAAACTTATCAAGGTATTCTCGGAATACCCTATTCATTAGCTCAATAAAAGCTGCAGGAGCATTAGTAAGACCAAATGGCATGACCAAGAATTCATAATGACCATACCTTATCCTGAAAGCTGTCTTATGTACATCCTCCTCTTTTATTCGGAGTTGATGATAACCCGTACGCAGATCAATTTTTGAGAAAATTGTGGCTCCCTGCAATGATCGAATAAGTCATCAATGTGAGGTAACGGGTATCTATTCTTCACGATCACCTTGTTTAGACCTCGATAGACAATGCAGAGTCTAAGAGATCCATCTTTCTTTTTCACAAAAAGAACGGGTGCTCCCCACGGAGAAACGTTGGGACGTAAAAACCCATTATCTAATTGTTCTTGCAACTGCTTCTTTAGCTCCTCAAGTTCTGCGGGTGCCATTCTGTACGGAGCTTTAGAAATCAGAGTCGTTCCTGGGATCACATCAATTGAGAAATCAACCTCTCTATGAGGAGGTAGTCCAGGAAGATCGTCTGTGAAGACATCGGCAAAATCTCTGACCACATCTAAATCTTCAAGACGCATATGAGATGATTCAGTGTTAATTATACTAGCGAGGAATGCGATGCAACCTTCAACTAGTAATCGGCTTGCTTGCAAGGATGAGATAATCAATCTTCCACCCTTACAGGTGCCCCGAATAACTATCTCCTCAGTATTTGGTCTACTTAGGACCACCTTCTTTTCTCGACAATAGACTGCTGCATAATGCTCCCATAACCAATCCATTCCCAAGATGGCATCATAGGTTGTGATGGATAATAATATCAACTTGGCAGTGAGGGTGTCTTCTTTTACCAAAATAGGTACGTCCTTTAAGTACATACCCGTGGCAATGATATCACCCATTGGTGACGAAATTGTAAGTGCGTAAGGAAGCTCAACAACTTCTAAGCTTAATTTTCTTGCAAAAGCATTTGAGATAAAGGAATGCGTGGCACCAGAATCAAAAAGAACATGACATAGATGGTTTTCAATTAGTAGAGTACCTTCCACTGTCGTGTTGACACCTTCTGCTTCCTCAGGAGTGATAGCAAAGACTCTTCCTGCTACTTTCTTTTTCTGCTCGAATGGCTTCTTCTGATCCTTGACATCTTTCTTGCAATCTTTCATGAAGTGACCCTTTTCTCCGCACTTATAGCAAGTAGTGGTTAGCTTGTAGCATTCTCCTGGATGCCTCCTACCACAATGCGGGCGCACTTCAAATGTGTACTTCCTATTTGCTGGTGCATCATCAGTCTTTGTCTTCTTGGCATTCGTTGCAGTGTGACGACTCTTGTCATTGAAGTTCGGCTTGTGAGGGCGCTTCCGAGGATTCGCTTGCTGTATCCTCCGGTATGCTGCATTGATCTCCACTGCTGCTGCAACCGCCTCAGATAAGGTCGTGGGACCTCTAGTCAGCACCTTCATGCTTAGTCCCGCATTCAGGCCTTCTATAAACTTTCTGGCGCGTTGCTTTTCATTGACACAAATACCCTTGCCATACTTCTCCAATTCTTGGAATCTTGCTGCATATTCTTCGACTGTCATATTTCCCTGCCGGAGATTTATAAACTCTTGACGCTTAGCATCCTTAGCATGCTCAGGGATGTAACGCTCAGTGAAGCGCTCAACAAAGTCATCCCACTTAATGATTGGAGTCTTCGAAAAATGGTTTCCCTTGCATGAAGTCCACCATTCCTTTGCATTGTCCCGCAGACGAAATGTCCCAAAGATCACTTTTTTTCCTCAGGACAATCCGTTGCCTCAAAAGTCAGCTCCATCTCTCTTAGCCAGTGTTCGGCTTTTTCCGGCTCATGCTCACCCTTGAAAGTGGGCAGATCGTGCTGGATGAAGGTCTTTAGAGTCAGTCCACCCGAGTTGGACGTCTGACTCTTCTGTTGCTGGATCATTAGTGTCATTAACTCCAGCATCTGCCTCTGCATACCCATAATGGCCTCTTGGCTTGTCGATGAGTCACGGTCTGCAATGGCTTCAATTGCACGTCGAGGAGCCATCTGATTCAAAATTGACAAGGTCAATGAGTTGTGATACTAAATCTCTCTATATATAAATCTTAGATTGCTAAGAATCGTGGATATCCTATACCCAGAGGAGCTCTAGCTCTGATACCATTTGTAATGTCCCGGGCTTAGGTCCCCGGTCCGTTATCGAGGAAAACTGACCCTGACAACTTGTTGGGTACGGGCCCAAATGGACCCGTTGGCAACCACCCAAAATGCTTAAGCCCAAGTTGTCAAGTAGTAATCCCCACCACTTATAAACCACACCCACATTTGTGAGTTTTTCCATGTGGTACTATGTTAGGGGTTGGGGTGTTACATATATAAACAATTGATGTAAGAGACAAAACATTTTATTTTTATCTCATATGAGAAGAACCGGGGTTATAACAAATTTATTTTTGGGATTTTTACATCCATAATCCTGAGTAGTTTTGCAATATCATTCATAACCCTACATAATCGCGAATAACGTTCAGGACCCTGAATAAGTGTGCCGTCTTACACCTATAACCTTCCGTTACTTTACTATGTTAACTCAACCAGATGATTGAGTTAATCTAACCAACAAACGATCTAATGGATGAAATTTAATCTAAATAAAAAAAACATATATCATATCTCTTTCTCGGTCGCAGGGGCCCGGGGGGGCTCACGTTCGAGAAGGACGGAAGGGGGGGGGGCTTCTCGGTCACGTTCGGAGCAGCGTGCTTCACTGCATGGAGCGAGCTTGCAGTCACGTTCAGGCGGCGAACTTCGCGGTGACGTTCAGAACTTCATGTTCATGGGCTTCACGGTCACGTTCGGAACTTCGAGGGGAGGGAAGCTGGTTGACTTTGGTGACTTGTGAGCGTGTTGTGCGAATACTACCCTCCGATTCGTCCTTTTTGGTAATTTAGTTTGTGGAGAAAGAATGGTGATTTGGAGAGGGTGCTAGTTGGATTTTGCATATAAGGAATAAGAATGACAACATTTGGATATTTTATATTTCATTCGATTTTTTAATCAATTATACGTGAATTTATTTTTCAAAACAATCAATCGTATATGAAGAATAGGTGCACTAAATCGAATCGAAATCGAGAACGTTATTGAAAATGACAATCGAGTTGAATCATTGAATCAGACCAATCTAGTCGAATGATGATGTCATCATTCTTTAAAACTATATTAAATCAAATCGGTATGCAGAAGTGTTTGAACTATTTAACTAAATCGAAATAACCAGGACATGTATAAAATGCACACTCGAATATACTTGAAGTATATACAAAATGCATGGCCAATGTATATATCATACGGTATGCATGATTTTCTTTATATGCAACATCGGATTTTATACATGCATGTATGTATGCATGTACAGGTACAACATTTGAACTAAATTAGGATGTTACACACGTTCCGCAACAGAACTGAGTTGCGATGGTTTAATTTGAAATAAACCAATAAGTTTTAACTTATTCTTTTATAATATTCATTTTAATGAATACCTATACATATCCACTTAATTACAAGTCTAAAAGAAAAATAATTTTTAATATACTGAAATTATTTTAATTAATAGATGCATGTTGCGGTGTCCAAAACACAATTGCATCCGATTGCAGACATCCAAATCCATTGAAACTATAATATCAAGGATTCAATGCATAAGGATGTTTGTAATTTATTTCTGTTACATGTATATATGTGTATATATATATATATATATAAGATTATATTGTCACAAATTATGTGGAACGTTGCAAATACTGATCGTAAAAAGACGCTATTCAATTTGCAACAAATATATTAATAAATGGATTAGGAGCCACGAAGTTCGGCTGTATAAATAGACATTCAGCCAAAATGAAACTGAGATATGGAATGTATACGTTAAAAGTACTCGGATAACGAAAAAAACAACTACACAAAACAATTGCATTTTATATCAATCTATTACAAGCCATAAGTTGCGTTTATCATAAATATAGAATGGACAATACAAATACCGAAACCATAAGACCGACATATGTTAGTAATATAGACATTATTAAAGAATATTTTTTAATTGGCTATTAATAAAAATTTAGTTTCAAATTGAAGTTTCTTACAGAGAGATTGATGGGAGACGGGCACCAAGTTGTGTCGCCAAACCCTTTTGGATGCAATTCCAATTCTTTGAAACACAACATCAACAGACCTCGGAACCATAACGTTGTTATGCATGATTTTTTGGACCCTCTCATGGAGCTCTACTGCTCCAGTTGTTAGGAACTCAAAGGTATAAAAATCTAAAGGGATGGAAACGTGTTGATTGTCAATACAAGCATTCTCATGCTTGGCAAATTTAGCTGAAGCATCTTTCTGTGCAGTATGTCCTGCAATAAAATCACCCCTTATTGGGCCCACCAATGGAGAAGTTCCAGTCAAATCAATGCATGCATGTTTCCCTCCAGTCCAACCAAATATTAAGATATATGTTGGTCAGATTATCGATCTGCCCTCTTGTGAATCGGTCAAAAAGTTCACATGTGCTACTTTCTTGGGAGCAACCCCAGCATATTTAAGTACATCATACATGATATCCCTGACAAGATCGTGTTTATATTTACAACATGAAAGTTCTTTACAATAACTGCATGCTCCCCAAAAACGTCTATGACGATTTATGGCATAGTGGACATGCCTCATCATTTGGGAATAGAAGAATTATAAGGGGGTGTTGATAACAGATTATTAACAAATACATTAACCAGTAAATTCCACGATCAATATGAATCAACGCATTACATATTAACAAGATAAGAGTCGTGCATATCCAATTCGTATAGGATTTACAATATACATGTAGGAACCAGATAAAACAGAAATCATATTAGGGCGAGATCCATGAAAAGCAATGCAATAAACGAATTGAGATGAACACAAATAAATAAATAAATTGGACAAATGATAACCGACGCGTCCATAAATTGAACTGTCCTTAGAGAAGTTATTACCTCCACAATACCAGTACGAAGGGTACTGGCAATCCGCTCCCAGGATCAGAGGGACACGATATGCGTCTATGCACACCGACGAGATCGACCTCGAGAGTACCTCAGAGAACTTACAACCAAGAAGAAGGAATAAGAATGTTGTTGCAATAGGGAAACATGGTGAGCAAAGACGGCGGAAAGTTTTCTTATGAGTAAATAAAATGGCATGCAAGGGAGATATAAAAAAGACATAAAGCACGACTTTCCGTCTTCCGAAAACACCCCAATGGGCGCCTCTTCGAATTCTGAAAATGTCTCCTTCGACTAAGAGTCGTTGGAGTCGAGTCAAATTCCCTTAAAGCGGTCGAATCAAAATTAATATGTGGAATTAATTTATTCGACCTGCTAATGAAATCCGCGGCAAAAGTATCGAGATTCAAGATCCGAATTTACTCTCCTAAGCCCGAAACGGAGCGGAGCGTGCATGTGTGTGGTCTTCCATTCCTCCTCTCTACTATTGCTACAAGAGCTTGGGTGTGTGAATTCATATATAAGCCCACCAAAAGTTTAGAAATACTATATGTGCTATCGAGCTTCCACCAAGTTTCTCCATATTTCAAATTTGAGAATTCCCAGTTTTCCCTCCAAAGTAATTTAGTTTCTCAATCGAAACGAAATTAAAAAACCAATGTAATTACACAGGTTCACCAAATTAAAACCTAATTATATTAATCTTTATGTACAACAATCCTCCTTCATCAATTTAAAAAGGAGATTTAAAGAGAGTCAAGATACATCTTTCAGATGTTACACTTTGTGACGAGTCGCTAGATACGGTGTTTAATTTGGTCACGTTGTAGCACGTGTACTTAGCGATTCGGTCAGAACCGAAAGAAGATCTCCGTGAAGAGTGTCTCGGCTTAATTTATATCCCGGGCAAGTCCGGGGTCGAACTCAGGGAGGCAAAGGAACAACTTTGGGGTTAATTTTCAAATTTAAGATCTAGATATCCAATGCGGTTTTTTTTAGATTTTTTATGCAAGTAGAATGCCAAAAACAAAATACGAGTGAATTACAACACTAAGAAAACATACAACAAGGCTAAATTAATTTTAATGGAAAAGAAGTCCAAATTAGCCAATTCGTATTTTTCCTAGAGTCCTAATCCAGTGATGAACACAAAACACATTTTTTTAGAATTTTCGGGGTTAATATGCAATAAATAAAAATACACACTTTTTATGGGTTTTTTCACAATTTTTCACACAAGCAGCAAGCAAAAATTATGAAAAATTTACTGGAACTAAAACATCATGAAAGGAAGCTACAATAATATTTTTGGAATTTTTTGACAAAATATGAATTTTTTATGTATTTTTTAGTGGAAACAGAGTGACAGTGAGTAATTAATTCCTAATTAATCCATGTTATCAAATTAATCAAAGTGTGATTTATCTCAAATAGATATTTAGATGAGCAAACCAGGAGACTTGAAATTTTATGAAAAGGATGTCTGTGGATTTAATTAAAAATCAAATACGAAAATCACTCAATAATTTATTGTAGGCACAAGCCAACTCCAATAGATGTGAAATTTGGATAGTAATTACATCACATAGCAAGGCATCATATATAATTTTTATGGAATTTTTGGAGCAACTATGTGTGAGATATTAATTTAGGAGCACGGAATGGGTAAAATATGCAAAGTTTCAGTTAATCATTTTTAATTAATTACCCATGTAACATAAAAATCCAAATAAATACTCAAATTGTAGACAATTAGTTGTTCTTCACAAAGGCATTTTTCATTGACCAAAATGATGCATAAACAAGATCCAAATTAATAAGGAAATACAGGGGTGTTTGTGCAAACTGGAAATTGAAATTACAAAGCAACTTATTATGGACAGGGACGTAATTGTAATTACAAAAACATGTGAAATAAAACATGCAATTTTTACAATTTAAAAAAAAAGAAAAGGAGATAGACCTTCTTCTTCCTCCTTGCACGATGGGGGCTGAACCCAACTGGGTGGTGGGCGGCGGCGGCGGTCGCGCGCAGCCGCAAGGAGGAGACGGCGCGTGGCGGTCGGCGGAGGTGTCGCGAGGGGGTGGCGACGGCGGCCGAGAGCTCTGGAGTGCGGTGGCGCGAGGGAGACGGCCGCGCGCTGGAGGCGGCGGCGGCTTGAAAGGAGGTGCCGCGAGGTCGCGGGCAGGTGGGCGGCGGTGGCGCCGCACTGGAGGGGGCCTGGCGGCGTGGGGGCGGCGCGGGGCCGCGGCCTGCTGGAGGGCGGAGCTCCTGCTGATGGGGGCGGAGGGGCGGCGGCGGTGGGTTCTCCCCCACCGCTGCTGCGGAAGTTTTTTTTTGTTTTTTTTTATAATTTTCTGCTGTAATAAAAGGGATATTTTCTTCTCTTTTTTTTTTAATTTTTTTAATTTTGATTAAACAGGGAATATAATTAAAGAAAAAAAATATAAGATGAGTTGGTGGTGATGATGATGAACTAGAGAGAGAAAAAATGGTGTGATGTGGGTGGTAATAAAATAACTTTTTTTTTGTTTTAAAATTTTTTTATTTTTTTTATTTTTCTTTAGACATATGTACACAAAAAAAAGGGGGATGAAAATGATATGATGATGATGGTGATGGAGATGAAGATGTATAAACGAATGATAGATGGTGGGTGGTGATATGATGGTCTAAAAAAAATACAAAGATAAAAATAAAGAGAAGATGACTTAAAATTACCTACGATGAACGGTGGCGCCTATGGAGTGCTCTCGTGGGCACGGTCTTCGCTCAAATCGCCGGCGTGCGATGAGCTCGAGCAGCGCGCGGTTGCGGCTGCGATGTTGGTCAAAAAACCAACGGATCACACCGGAGAGAGGGCCGTCGACGCTCGACCGCGGTTGCGTCGCTGTCACCGATTCAACTCAGAGAACTAGGCTCTCCTCACATAAAGATGGATCAAAGGCAAAAATGAGGAGAATGGCATGTATATAAAGAAGATGGGATGAGAGGTTATTAAAGTGGTGGGGTTGAATGGGAGGTTGATTTATTAATGGAGTTGAATGGGAAGTTGGGAAAAAATGGTGGAATAATGGAGTTGAATTGGTGGTTATTGTAGAGAATGGAAATTAAATAATAAATAAATAAATAAATAAAGTTGTCTACTTTAAATACAATGAAGAGAAGATAAATAGTGGAGAATTTACAAAAGAAGACAAAACACCATGTACATTTTTTTTACTTTTCTAATATGTAATTTTTTTGTCTTTTTAATAAGAGATATTTACAACGAAAAAATACAATAAAATAGTATAATTAAAATACAACACAAGTATGATTTTTTTTAATTTTTAATAATTAAGAAAGATATAATAAAAAATGAAGAAAGTATGAATATATACATAATGTACAATGTACATCTAGGTCCCAAAACCCAACTTTTGCAAATGAGCTCCGATTTTAATGAAACCACTTCCGTTGGATAGATAATTTTCTAACTTGAACTTTAAAAGTGAGTTTGGTGAATTTGGAGTTCATACGGAGCGGGAATTTAGCTTGGAAGTTGGACTTTACGGCTTTTTCTCTTTGGGATCTAGGAGCATTTATTTAAGGTAAAATTTGTTTTGTATTTTTGTATTTTTATATACATTATTATGAACAAGTTAGAGAAAGAATTAGCCAAAAAGGAGTTGAAATGAAATTATTAAAAATACATGAAGTTTTGGGCTATTTACAAGTATAAAACTCCTTTATTTTTGCGACTTTTTATGTGTAATTTATTTTGTACAATCTTATATACAATAATTAGTGTATTTTATTTACAAGAGTTATTTTGTTAATTTATTGATTTTATGGACATTTATAAGCGAATTTACTCGTGGATTTTGCTAAGATCAAGATATTGAGATGATGAATCGTGGATTCATCACCCCCCTATACTTAAACTTTGCTAGTCCTCGAGCAAATAAAGAATGAATAAGTTTGGTTAACCCCTGACTGTGCATGTGAATACAAGACTTGATCCGTTCAAGAACTCTCGGTTTTAGAGATCCTAAAATTCTAAGCTGAACCAAGCTCTAGTCAAAAGGTACCCAATTTCCCTAATTATCAGACTCTCTTTGTATACGTATATATAAGGGATATGACTTTAAGTGTTGACCGCAGTTACAAGAGTAGAGTCACAACGTCACCCAAGGTTCCAGTCCAAAGAGACTCTCCTATGGACCCGATCCTCAACACTAGGGAATAAATCATTTCTTGCATCCAATCCACCGTCTCTTTAGTTGTCAGTCTTTGAAAGTGTAGATGGAAGGCCAGTTGATGGAGGGCATAGGATTGTGTCATTTCTTCTCTCCCTCTCATTGGAACAAGGATCCTCTCAAGTGCCTTATTACGCAACGCATTTTTTTGGTGTTGATCAGTGCGTCCGTCAAGAGAAGTTGGAGCCGTCTGCACTTGTTTTCCTGGGAGTACACCGGGGTGTGCCTTTTTTGAGTACCTATCGTACCTTCTACACCCAGACTTGTAGCATTTACGATGCAGAGCCCTTTTTTGGTGCAAGCCCGACTCCTGGTCCTAATAGCGGTGGTCCAAGTGGACACTTTGAAATGGTTGGGAGCGCTCGCCTTTGGTGGAAGCTCTTTTGATAATTGACTTTGTGGAATGAGAGCTTTTCTTTGACATTTCATTGCTTGGTAGTATTTTTGGCTAGCTCCACTGCTTTTACCAAGAGTTGGCGCACACTGATCAACATTTTTTTATTTTATCACACCCTGGCACATAGGTAAATATCAAGAGATAGTACAAGAACCATGTTCTCATACTGGCTAAATGTGCTGACACTCAGGTTTCATGAAGCCTTCATTGATTTTATCCCATCCTCGAGCATCATTAAATCAAGTCCAAACTCAAATCCCTCATCCCAGTTCCTCAAGTGAAATTTCAACTCATCGTGTATGTGAGGTGCAGATCATATTCTTAAGGTAGAGACTAAGCATGCAATATAGCACACACATCTTTCAAACTAGGGAAATGTGAATAATTAAGTCAAGGACCCTAATGACTAAGGCTGGTTAACTCAAAATCTCAAGACCTCATAAACCAAGTGTTCTTGAACATCACTAGTCTTGTGTGAAAGTGAATTGTGTCAGGGATTAAACCAACTTATTAGTTAGTTTTTTTTTAGTTTTTTTTTATGAATGTTTTTTTTGTTGTTTTTTTTTACAAACAAAGGCAAAAAAGTTTTTTTTCTTTTGTTTTGTTTGTTTGTTTTTTTTTTGTTTTTTTACCCACCCCATAATTATTGTATAATATATATAAAAAAACACGTGAAAGTACGAGGTATGGGTAAAGTATATATGTAATATATACACGCCCTCCTATACTTAGCTTGTGCTATGTCCTCATGGCACTAGGTGACAAAAAGACATAGCTCGTACTAAGCGTAGGAAAGCTAAAATAATAATAAAAAGTATAGAAGTCGATCCGCCCCCCTATACTTAGGCTCTGGACAGCCTAAGTGTAGAAGAAGAGCAAAAATGGGGCGGAAGAGGTCAAGAGGAGAAATGATGTGTAAATACACATGGCGGGCATCGGTCCCCCCTATACTTAGGCTTTGGTCAGCCTAAGTATAGGACAAGAGTAAGTGTGAGAACCGACGTGATCTCGAGAATATACAAAGAAGGGAGAATATGTACAAGAGTGATGGAATCTTCTAAGATGTTGAATCTTGATGCTGCATCTTCATGAAGAGTAATAAGATGTATCTGCTCTGTGCTCACTCTGTATGAAGTTGATGACCTCGACTTGGACTAACTGCTCTTTGGAATCAACAAAATGCTTCAACAGTTGTCCATTCACCACATGAGATTGTGCACCATCTGTGAGATCAGCTATCTCTACACTTCCATTCTCGTGCACTTTCTTAACCACAAAGGTACCCGTCCATTTAGATTTGAGCTTCCCATGGAACATCTTCAACCTGGCATTGAACAACCATACCTTTTGTCCAGGGACAAAGTCTTTGCACCTAATGTGCTGATCATGCCATCTCTTTACTTTGTCCTTATAAATCAAACTGTTGTCATATGCCCTGTTTCGGATTTCCACGAGCTCGTTCAAGTTCAAGTCTCGGCAAAGCTTCCCTAGGTGACAACTCCAATTAATCTTCTTAATTGCCCATTCGGATTTATGAATCAATTCTACGGGCAAATGGCATGGCTTGCCATAGATCATTCTAAATGGTGAAGTACCCAATGGTGTCTTGTAGGCTGTCCTATAGGCCCACAGAACTTGGTCCAAGAGCTGAGACCAGTTCTTCCTATCGGGACGAACCAATTTCTGCAAAATACTCTTCACCTCTCTGTTCGAAACCTCTGCCATGCCGTTGGACTGTGGGTGGTAAGGATTAGTAACTCTATGATCAAATCCATAGTCCTTAGCTAAAGATCTCATGTCTCGGTTCACAAAATGGCTACCCCCATCAGATATCAAAACTTTTGGCACCCCGAACCTAGCAATAATATGGTCTTTCACAAACTTACAGACAGTCTTGCTGTCTGCGGTTCGGGTTGGGATAGCCTCCACCCACCTAGATAAATAATCAACCGCCAACAAAATATACTCATGTCCATGGCTGTTGGGAAAGGGACCCATAAAATCTATGCCCCATGCATCAAAAACATCACAAATAATCATCGGTTGCATGGGCATCTCATCTCTCTGTCCAACTGTCCCTCCCATCCTTTGACAAATCGGGCACGACCGTACAAAATCAATGGCATCTCTAAACAAGGTCGGCCAATACAATCCACATTGAAGTACTTTGTGAGCGGTTCGCTTTCCCGAATGGTGTCCTCCAGCCTCAAGTGAATGACAATATGTGAGGACACTATGGTATTCCTCCTGAGGAATACACCTTCTCCAAACACAATCCGGTCCTTCGAAGAAAAGGAAAGGATCGTCCCAGTGGTATCTCCCCGAATCCGACTTCAGTCGATCAATGCTGCTCCTAGTCCAACCATGGGGAACCTGCTTGGAGACAAGATAGTTCACCATATTGGCATACCACGGGAGGGAGTCAATAACACAAATTGACTCATCTGGGAAGGTCTCTCTAATCCGCTCATGATCAGGAGAATCTTTAAGTTCAATCCGAGAAAGGTGATCAGCCACAACATTCTTCACTCCAGGTTTATCTTTTATCTCCAAATCAAATTCCTGGAGGAGTAAAATCCACCTAAGAAGACGCGCCTTCGCGTCCTTCTTTTCCATTAAGTATCGAATGGCTGTGTGATCAGTATAAATTGTCACCTTAGAGCCCAAAATATATGATCTGAACTTCTCGAGGGCCCATACTACCGCGAGCATTTCCTTTTCAGTCACTGTATAATTTTTCTGTGTAGGATCTAAAACTTTGCTCGCATAGTGAATCGCAAACGGAATCCCCTCTCGCCGCTGTCCTAACACAGCTCCTATAGCGAAATCTGAAGCGTCAGTCATGATCTCAAATGGGAGAGACCAGTCAGGAGCTTGTAGGATAGGCGAGGCACAAATCTTCCTCTTCAAGAGCTCAAAGGCCTCCAGACACCTGTGATCTACAACGAACTCTATGTCTTTCCCTAAGAGCTCAGTCAGTGGGCGGGCGATCTTTGAAAAATCCTGAATGAATCTCCTATAAAATCCGACATGCCCTAAAAATGACCGCACTGACTTCACGTTGGTAGGTGGATCGAGTTTCTTGATCACCTCCACCTTGGCAGGGTCAACCTCCATTCCCCTTTTGGAGATGACATGCCCCAACACGATACCCTCCGTCACCATAAAGTGACTCTTCTCCCAGGAGAGTACCAGATTCACCTCTCTACACCTCGTGAGGACTCGGTCCAAGTGCGCTAAACATGTATCAAAAGAATCACCATGGACCGAGAAGTCATCCATGAACACTTCCAGGAAATCTCCCACCATCTCGACAAATATGGCTATCATGCACCGCTGAAATGTGCCCGGGGCATTGCAGAGCCCGAATGGCATGCGCCTGAAAGCATAAGTACCGAATGGACATGTGAATGTGGTCTTTTCCTGGTCCTCATGGGCTATGGCCACCTGGTTGTAGCCTGAGTACCCGTCAAGAAAACAGAAGAACTCTTTCCCTGCGAGTCTCTCCAAGATCTGATCAATAAAAGGCAAGGGAAAGTGATCTTTCTTGGTCGCAACATTCAGGCGCCTGTAGTCAACACAGACACGCCACGACGTGGGTACTCGTGTCGCGATCTCTACCCCCTCCTCGTTGGTGACCATCTGAATTCCCGACTTCTTCGGGACAACATGAAGTGGGGCCACCCACTTGGAGTCAGAAATAGGGTATATAAACCCTGCTTTGCACCATTTCTCAATTTCATTCTTCACCACTTCCCGTAGATTGGGGTTAAGTCTCCTCTGAAACTCACGGGAAGGTCTCACGTTATCCTCAGTAAAAATGTAGTGCGAGCAGAGAGCGGGGTTGATGCCCACGAGATCCGACACTGTCCAGCCTATTGCTTTGCGGTTCCTCTCTAAGACTTCTAACAACCTAGACTCCTGCTCTAAAGACAAGTCTGAGCTAATGATGACAGGATATCTCTCTTTGGGTCCCGCAAGAAAGGCATACTTGAGTGTAGGAGGTAGTGATTTCAGTTCTGGCAATGTGGTATCATCAAGCAGATCTGGCTGAACTGAATCTGACTCTGGTTCCGTGCTGCATGAAGGTGGGCTAAGCTGAGTAGTACTCGCCACCAAATCAGAAGTATCAGGAGTCGGATCGTCAAAAGTATCCAAACAATCGGCAAAAGCCACGTCCGACTCGTCATCTATGTCCCATGATTGTTCCGAAAAGGATGGAACTGACAGATCCGGATGGATCTCTAAGTCATCATGAGAATAGGTTGATGCATCTCTAACAAGATCAGACAACACCTGGCAAACTGCGTCATGCACTATATCCTCTCCAGATGAAAGGGTCTCGCTCTGTCCTGAAGGAATCTGTCCCCAAATCCCAATTGTGCTAATCAAACTGCAGTCTGCCTCTGAAGATGAGTACTCTGTGCTACTCTCTGAATCAGGTCGCTGACACTTGGTTTGCTTCATCTCAAGGTTCACTTCTCCGCCTGGAGAACGGAACTTCATCATTCCCGTACCATAATCGAAAGCTGCGCCTGCGGTCCTAAGGAAGGGTCGCCCGAGAATGATCTGAGATTCTCTCCAATGATTGGGAGTCTCCATGTCTAAGACTGTGAAGTCCACCTGATAGTTCTGCCCCTCAATCGAGATAACGACGTTCTTCACTTCTCCCTTATGTATCTTCATTGAACGATCTGCGAATTGGAGTAAAGCTCTAGATTTACGAAGTGGTCCCAACTCCAATTTCTGATATAAGTCTAAGGGAAGTAAGTTGATCGAAGAACCGTTATCTAAGAGTGTGCGTGCAAACGCAATGTCGTCAATACGACTCTCCACATAGTGAGCACCCATGTCTCTCTTTTTCTTTGGCAAAGTCTGATTCTTGAGACAATAGGTTGTGGCTACCGATAAGACATGTGTCTTTATATTTCGGTTATCTTTCTTCCTGCTGACCCTTCTAGGTGTGCATCTCACCTTAAGGTATTTTTGGAAGGCAGGATGGTTAGCCACATATTCATCAAATGGCACCTTAACTGTGATGTTTTCTTTACAAAATCGTGCCATATCGGGGTCATCTTTCTGAATCTTCTTGATGCGCTTCACTGCCGTAAGAGCACGAGGGAAAGGGATTGAAGCTAAGGAAACAGAGGATGAAGAATCTGAATCATGAACTGAAAGATCATTCTTTGCATTAACGGAAACAGAGTTCTTCATACATGAATCTTTGTGATGCAACATGGAATCGAAATCAAAACTATCTACTATAGGTTGAGGAATAGAAGCTGAAGTGGTATCCGCCACAATCGGAGATGCAAGGTCCTCCGTAGACTCAGAAGAATATCCATGCTGACGATGCTGCGTACGTGCTCTCCTCCTCCTCTCGGCTCCCTGAGTAGAAATCCTCGAATGGTGCTGATGGGGCTCTGAAATATGATGCCTCTCCTCCTCGTCCTCTGAAGACTCCTCAGGTAGAGCTCCAGAGATGCCCCTCCTCGTGTCCCTCGCCCGGTCAGGTACGACCACGGTCCTTCCGCTCCTGAGTGACATGTGGTTAGCCGCGTCACACGAAAGAATCTCATGTTCAGATTTAGGAGATGCTGAATAGTATACCTGACCAAATTGCTGCTGAGAACTAGAACGGTTCAGGCTATTGGGGTTAGCCTGAACTTGGGCTGGGATCGAGGTAGAGGGTGCAGTCTGCTCGTCTCGCCATCTTGACAGGCGGTTGACATCCACCCGTAAGTCTTGAACCTCGTTCCTGTAGGAACGTAGCTCGTCGAGTATCTGCTGCTGAATATCCACGGGACTAGACGATGAAGGAAGTGGATAAGATTGAGAAGAAGAACGGGAAGACTGGCCCTGCTGGCCAGTGTACTGCCTCTGCTGCTGCTGCTGGGGTTGCGGGCCCTGCTGGCCCGTCTGGTAATGGCCCTATCGGCCATACTGCTGGTACTGCTGCCTCTGCTGCTGGGGTGGATGGAATCCAGGGCTCTGCTGTGAAGGAGGTGGTGCGGAGGTGAATGCGGTGTTGTGAAAGGTCGGGGGATGCTGATAGGTCTGTCGGTCTCCCGTACTTCCCTGCCTGGCAGGGTCCTGAGTATACCATATCCCATTCACCTCCCAAACTGGTGGAGGCTCCTCCTGGACTGTCTCTGCTACTGGAGGTGGCTGTTGGAAAGAGTGGGTGTAGGATTGGTCCTGCTCCCACGGCTGGGGTTGCCCTGACACCAACTGCTCCTGAACATGGTGAACTCGGTATACGGGAGCAGAGGGTGCAGTCACGGCGGGTATCCTTATCTTAGATACCTTCTCAGTCAACTCCTCCATCTGTTTTGGAAGTTTGGAGACGCTCCGGTCTAACTCATCAATCCTCCTGTCGATCTTCTCAACTACAGTAAGCTTGTCAGCAAGAAGTCCCATGCTAGGGATCACGTCTTGAGAGAGATCGACTACAGCTGATTTTCCCCCTCCAAGTGAGAGTGAACTGGGGGATGGTGTATAGGCCCTGCTGGCCATCTGTGAGCGGCTAGTTTCAGCCATCTGCTCGAATACCCTCCAGACGGTATCCGCTCCTCGTGATGTATAGCTGCCTCCACAGGCAGCGCTCACTAAACCCTGCATCTCAGGGTTGAGACCAGTGAAGAAGGATTGGACCAAGATGTTGTCATCTAATCTATGACAAGGACACTTTTGCAGGATGTCCTTGAATCTTTCCCAAGCATCACAGAAGGCTTCATTGGGTAATTGGGAAAAACTCGTAATTCGCGTCCTCATCATGTTAGTTCTACTCAACGGGTAGAACTTCTTTAGGAATAGGTCCTTAAACTGGGCATAAGTGGTGACGATGATCCCAAGATTCTTTACCCAGTAATCGGCTTTTCCACCCAAGGCAAATGGAAGGGCTTTGAGCCTAATATAATCCTGGCTAACATTGTTATGTTTGAGGTTAGCACAGATGAGCTCAAAGTCCCTTAGGAATGCATATGGCTCCTCAGAAGCATTCCCATCAAAATGTGGCAGCAGGTTCAGAAAGTGCGGCTTCAACTCAAAATCAACCTCGGGTTCGGCCGGACTCAAGTAGTTATGAATTTGATATTGTCCAGGGTTATAAGCCGCATCCATTGGTAGTTGGACCCCAACATTTAACTGTCCCAACTGAGCTCTCAGTAATGCTTGTTGCTGCTCAGATGCAGCCAATCGGGCCAGTATACTTCTCATCGGGTCTTCATGGTTCTCTTCTTCCTCTTCTTTCTTCTTTGGAGGCATTTTACTCGTGTCTTCTATATGGCCTGAATCAGCAATGTGTTCTTTATTAGAAGAGGATTTATGAATCAAGATATTCTCACTAAGGCGATGGTCTTCCTCGGTGAGGTGGGAAGAGAGAAATGGAATGGTTTGAGGGTAACCATCCCGAGAGTGAGTGATCCCGGGCTCAAGAGGGTCATGAGTCCAGGTTGATCCAAGTTGCGCTTGGACCTTTGAAGACGTACTTTTTGAAGGGTTCAATGAGAGATTCGCAAAGTCCGAATAAATATCCCCCCAATCAGTCATCTTCGATGTCAAAAGAACCGATTAGATCACGATAATCAATGAGGCACTAGTTCTACGGTGCACGTAAATGTGCGGAGTGAACTCACACAATTCAAACGCAATTCAAACCCCCAATTTCACCAACTCAACACATGATGGCCGTAAGAGTTCGGCCGATTTATCTGGTCAATTTTAGTTGGCGATAATACAATCTTGGAAAGATTAACGAGCTGTTAGGTGCCCGTATTTTCCTACAGACTGGCCCGGTTCTTACGACTAGTTTGACCTACTTTCAGCCAGTATAGGAGTAAGTACGGACCGTAAAAATACGGCTACCCGTTCCTTGAGGACTAATGCGTCCTCTAAACCTCCCACTCTGCTAAGGAAGTCCGGACCGTTTACCGGCTACCCGTAAATCCTCACTGAAAAGTAGCTAATCGCCTAAAATGAAAGAACCAGTAGTAAGTAAGAAATCCAGACTTGGCTCTATCCTAGGGTCGTCTCTCTCTCACTTGCAATTAAAACAAACAATGAGGGCTTTATGCACCCGAGAACAAGGGTTCTTTTTATTCCAATTAATTAGATCGACCTGCTCAATTCAGTCCCAATTTTAGAGTTAGGTTATCACTTGAAATTTATGTGAACACACAAGCACGTCTACCGTTCAGTCCCAATTTCCTTTTAACCTTAAGTTGTAAAACAAGAGGGGAATCGGAAATCAGAATGCAAACGAGAAACTATGATGCATGCTCAGAAGAAGTTATACTTACAGTGAATCCCAGCACTCTTCATGCGTTATGCAAAACTGAATTTGTAAATATTACACTAAATGCATGCAGATCGAGGAAACCGCACCTAAACAATATACTATTAGCGGGGAAGAATTGATTGAATTTGAGCTAAGTAGTACGTGTCTATGTGCGTCTCATTATGAATCTTATAAGATATGTGAATCTTCTAAGATAAGTGTGGCCTAAATTACGATGGGCACAAACAAGTTTGATTCTAAACTACCGTGTGCCTAATCCTTAATTTCGCCACTCAAGTCAAGCCCCACCCTCGCCGGAGAGTGAAACAGGCTCGACACACCACAAATAATGTCTAAGTCTTTTTACATGCGCGAGCTCTCAAACAAGAGCCGCTATAAAGAGCAAGCTAAATAATTACAAAATTTTACAAAAATTCTCTCAAAAATAAACTAGTTCTCCTCGCTCTTCACAGTCAACTCGCGTCGCTTCCGTCGACCTCCGATGCACTCCAAGTCCACCGGGCCCTCGCAAGGAAAATAAAATTTATATTAGAGAGATAAACAACAAGATATATACAAAAATATAAAGAGAAATAATTGCAAAAAAAATATGGAATAAGTACAAGGTGGCTCGGGGGTCAGACTACCCGAGTAGAGAAAATCTAAATCCAAATTTTTAAATTAATCCCTAAGCTGTTTGCCTCCCCGGCAACGGCGCCATCTGACGAGTCGCTAGATACGGTATTTAATTTGGTCACGTTGTAGCACGTGTACTTAGCGATTCGGTCAGAACCGAAAGAAGATCTCCGTGAAGAGTGTCTCGGCTTAATTTATATCCCGGGCAAGTCCGGGGTCGAACTCAGGGAGGCAAAGGAACAACTTTGGGGTTAATTTTCAAATTTAAGATCTAGATATCCAATGCGGTTTTTTTAGATTTTTTATGCAAGTAGAATGCCAAAAACAAAATACGAGTGAATTACAACACTAAGAAAACATACAACAAGGCTAAATTAATTTAATGGAAAAGAAGTCCAAATTAGCCAATTCGTATTTTTTCTAGAGTCCCAATCCAGTGATGAACACAAAACACATTTTTTAGAATTTTCGGGGTTAATATGCAATAAATAAAAATACACACTTTTTATGGGTTTTTTCGCAATTTTTCACACAAGCAGCAAGCAAAAATTATGAAAAATTTACTGGAACTAAAACATCATGAAAGGAAGCTACAGTAATATTTTTGGAATTTTTTGACAAAATATGATTTTTTTATGTATTTTTTAGTGGAAACAGAGTGACAGTGAGTAATTAATTCCTAATTAATCCATGTTATCAAATTAATCAAAGTGTGATTTATCTCAAATAGATATTTATATGAGCAAACCAGGAGACTTGAAATTTTATGAAAAGGATGTCTGTGGATTTAATTAAAAATCAAATACGAAAATAACTTAATAATTTATTGTAGGCACAAGCCAACTCCAATAGATGTGAAATTTGGACAGTAATTACATCACATATCAAGGCATCATATATAATTTTTATGGAATTTTTGGAGCAACTATGTGTGAGATATTAATTTAGGAGCACGGAATGGGTAAAATATGCAAAGTTTCAGTTAATCATTTTTAATTAATTACCCATGTAACATAAAAATCCAAATAAATACTCAAATTGTAGACAATTAGTTGTTCTTCACAAAGGCATTTTTCATTGACCAAAATGATGCATAAACAAGATCCAAATTAACAAGGAAATACAGGGGTGTTTGTGCAAACTGGAAATTGAAATTACAAAGCAACTTATTATGGATAGGGACGTAATTGTAATTACAAAAACATGTGAAATAAAACATGCAATTTTTACAATTAAAAAAAAAAGAAAAGGAGATAGACCTTCTTCTTCCTCCTTGCACGATGGGGGCTGAACCCAACTGGGTGGTGGGCGGCGGCGGCGGTCGCGCGCAGCCGCAAGGAGGAGACGGCGCGTGGCGGTCGGCGGAGGTGTCGCGAGGGGGTGGCGACGGCGGCCGAGAGCTCTGGAGTGCGGTGGCGCGAGGGAGACGGCCGCGCGCTGGAGGCGGCGGCGGCTTGAAAGGAGGTGCCGCGAGGTCGCGGGCAGGTGGGCGGCGGTGGCGCCGCACTGGAGGGGGCCTGGCGGCGTGGGGGCGGCGAGGGGCCGCGGCCTGCTGGAGGGCGGAGCTCCTGCTGATGGGGGCGGAGGGGCGGCGGCGGTGGGTTCTCCCCCACCGCTGCTGCAGAAGTTTTTTTTGTTTTTTTTATTTTTTTTATAATTTTCTGCTGTAATAAAAGGGATATTTTCTTCTCTTTTTTTTAAATTTTTTTAATTTTGATTAAACAGGGAATATAATTAAAGAAAAAAAATATAAGATGAGTTGGTGGTGATGATGATGAACTAGAGAGAAAAAAAATGGTGTGATGTGGGTGGTAATAAAATAACTTTTTTTGTTTTAAAATTTTTTTATTTTTTTTAATTTTCTTTAGACATATGTACACAAAAAGAAGAGGGATGAAAATGATATGATGATGATGGTGATGGAGATGAAGATGTATAAACGAATGATAGATGGTGGGTGGTGATATGATGGTCTAAAAAAAAATACAAAGATAAAAATAAAGAGAAGATGACTTAAAATTACCTACGATGAACGGTGGCGCCTATGGAGTGCTCTCGTGAGCACGGTCTTCGCTCAAATCGCCGGCGTGCGATGAGCTCGAGCAGCGCGCGGTTGCAGCTGCGATGTTGGTCAAAAAACCAACGGATCACACCGGAGAGAGGGCCGTCGTCGCTCGACCGCGGTTGCGTCGCTGTCACCGATTCAACTCAGGGAACTAGGCTCTCCTCACATAAAGAGGATCAAAGTAAAAATGAGGGAGAATGGCATGTATATAAAGAAGATGGGATGAGAGGTTATTAAAGTGGTGGGGTTGAATGGGAGGTTGATTTATTAATGGAGTTGAATGGGAAGTTGGGAAAAAATGGTGGAATAATGGAGTTGAATTGGTGGTTATTGTAGAGAATGGAAATTAAATAATAAATAAATAAATAAATAAAGTTGTCTACTTTAAATACAATGAAATAAAAAGAGAAGATAAATAGTGGAGAATTTACAAAAGAAGACAAAACACCATGTACATTTTTTACTTTCTAATATGTAATTTTTTTGTCTTTTTAATAAGAGATATTTACAACGAAAAAATACAATAAAATAGTATAATTAAAATACAACACAAGTATGATTTTTTTTTAATTTTTAATAATTAAGAAAGATATAATAAAAAATGAAGAAAGTATGAATATATACATAATGTACAATGTACATCTAGGTCCCAAAACCCAACTTTTGGCAAATGAGCTCCGATTTTAATGAAACCACTTCCGTTGGATAGATAATTTTCTAACTTGAACTTTAAAAGTGAGTTTGGTGAATTTGGAGTTCATACGGAGCGGGAATTTAGCTTGGAAGTTGGACTTTACGGCTTTTTCTCTTTGGGATTAGGAGCATTTATTTAAGGTAAAATTTGTTTTGTATTTTGTATTTTTATATACATTATTATGAACAAGTTAGAGAAAGAATTAGCCAAAAAGGAGTTGAAATGAAAATATTAAAAATACATGAAGTTTTGGGCTATTTACAAGTATAAAACTCCTTTATTTTTGCGACTTTTTATGTGTAAATTTATTTTTGTACAATCTTATATACAATAATTATTGTATTTTATTTACAAGAGTTATTTTGTTAATTTATTGATTTTATGGACATTTATAAGGGAATTTACTCGTAGATTTTGCTAAGATCAAGATATTGAGATGATGAATCGTGGATTCATCACTTTGCTTTCAGTAAAGGTACCTTCCAATTTGAACCTCTACCTGAGCTTACTGCTTTCACTTAAATACGAACGAAGTGAACTACATCTTGAATTTCAAACATTGGTATTAAAGTATACAGTAGAAATAAAAAGGTGTTGTTCTTGGTACAATTTCAAGGTTGGTGCTCTTAAAGGTCATGCACCCTTATTCTATTTCATCTTTGTGCTCATGAAAGACCATCTTCCTTTAATTGCGTGCCACGGTAACACTTACATAGGCAGCGTTCTCCAACGATGTACTGCTACATCCTGCCCAAAGGCTTGAATCCATGCATAGCCTACATTCTTCCTAAACTTGCAGTTTAAATGGCACTCAAGATTCCATGAATAAGATACTCATGCATAAGCATTAGAATTAAGAGTACCAACCACATCTCCAAACAGCTTGTTATTGCACATTGAACATACTTTGTGGGATATCCATCTCACATAGGTTGGGTTGCTACTGTAGAGGAACTCCCAATGAGTCTCAATCCCATCCCAAGCCTAAACTTTAGGATTAAAGATCCATAGTCAATGGATTTGTCATGTGGTCTTTGGATCTAACAAAATCCACAGGCAACACTCCTCGACACGTCAAATCTCTTAACATCTTAAGTCTGATTTGTTTGTGTCTCATTATTTTCTGATTGAACTTCAAACTCTTGATCTTGGTAAATGTGGTCATGTTATCACAATGTACTGAGATAGTGGGGATTGACTGACTTACCATGGGACTTTCAGAATGAAGTTCCTTTAGCCATTCAGCCTCAATTCCAGTGATGTCCAGAGCACACAACTCGGCTTCAGAGGTAGATCAATCTAGAATTGTCTTCTTCACATACCTCCAAGAGACTGAATCGCCTCCAAGGGTGAAGACACACCCAGTAACACCATTACTCCCGTACTCCTCTATTTTCCATATCCAACTTACATCAATATATCCTTTGAGTACATGTGGATGTCTATCATAATGCAAACCAGGGGAAATAACTCCCTTCGAGTACTTCATTACTTGATCCAGAGCCTCACAATGGGTACGGACAAGACAACTAGTGTATCTACTCAGCTTTGCAACAAAATAAAATGAAATATCAGGTCTCGTACAATTTGCAAGATACATTACGCTTCATATTACTTGTGAATACCTTAGTTGAGCTGCATGTACTCCACTTTTGTTCTTAAATAGTGTTTTGAATGAATTGAAAGAAGTGCTGACAGCTTTGCAGTCTTGATATCCAAATTTGTCAAGTATTTTCTCAATGCAGTGAGATTGAGAAACTACAATCCCATCAAATGACCTTGTCAGTTTGAGATCCAATATCACATCAACAACACCTATGTCCTTCATCTCAAACTTGCTACTTAAGAATGCTTTGGTATCATTAATAATCCTCGCATGCGATCCAAACAATAGCATGTCATTAACATACATACACAAGACAATACTTTAGTCACCTTTCATCTTGGAATAGACACACTTATCGGATTCACGAACCTTAAAGCCACATGACAAAGCGATTTTGTCAGATTTTTCATGCCACTGCTTTGGTGCTTGTTTCAATCCGCAAAGGGATTTAACATGCTTGCAAACTTTTTCCTCATTTCCAGGAGTCATAATCCCATTAGATTAATCCATATAGATCTCCTCATTGAGATCGCCATGTAGGAAGGTGCTCTTCACATCCATCCAGTGGATGGAGAGATCATATACACGTGTCAATACTATGAGCATTCAGATTGTGGTAATCCTAGTAACAGGGAATAGGTATCAAATAATTGATACCTTCCTTTTTGCCTAAAACCCTTTAGCAACTAATCTGGCTTTGTATTTTTCAATTGATCCGTCAGGCCTAAGCTTTCACTTAAACACCTATTAGCACCCAGTGGTAGAGCACCCTTTGGGTAAATCAACTAGTTTCCAAGTCTCATTGATCAGTCATAGTGGAATCAGTCTCATATTTGATCTTGTTTCCATTATTTTGTTTCATGTGAAGCTATAATTTCCTTGTATCTTGGTGGATCATCTCGATCTGGTAGACAACAAAGTCACTACTCAAATTCCTGACTATCCGAGGTCATTTACTCCTCCTTGTATCAAATTATTCAGAAAGCTCATTTGGGTTAAGGTTGAGTATCACCCCCACATTTGTTATCCTTTCCACTTATCTGTAATAGAGTTCTGGAAGCATTCTCGATGGTCATATTTCTAAGGAATTCAGTATTCATGAGGAAACATCATCAAAGAAGGTAGCATCACGGAGTTCGACAATAATATTGACATCTATGCCCGATATCTCGGATTGAATTACCAAGAACCTATATGCATGGCTCTTTTCCAAGTAACCTAAGAAGATTGCATCAACATTTTTAGGACCTAGATTCTTTCTCTTGTGTTCTGGGACTAATACCTCAGCGAGACAGTCCCACACCGTGAGATATCTTAAGCTTGATTTTCTATTTCTCCAAAATTCAAAAGAACATTTCTCCATGTGTCTTAGAGGTAACCAATTCAGAATATGGCAAATCGTATTCAAGGCCTCTCCCAACATATAAATTGGGTGTCATAACTCTATAGGAGAGCATTGATCTTGTCAGTTAAGGTTCTATTTTTCCGGTCTACTATCCCATTTGATTGTAGTGAATATGGAGCAGTTACTTCATGAACTATAAAGAATAGCTTGCATTGTTCACCAAACAAGTTATAAGTATGTTCACCCCTATATCTGACCAAAGGGTTTTAAGCACTTTCATGTTTGAGTCTCAGCCTCATTCTCAAACATGATAAATTTTTCTAAGACTCTGTCACTGGTTCTCATTAGATACACATAATAGTATATGCTACCATCATCTATAAAGGTGATAAAGTATTTCTTATTATCTTTAGTCAATACACCATTAAACTCACAAACTTCCTAGGTGTCTTTGCTTGTACACAAATTTCACATTTTTTAGTTTTATATAATAGTGTGTTTTGGGATCAACTATAAATTCGTCATTTTTTATTGAATTTAAGTTTAAATGCCACAATCTGCAATGCCACAAATCACGAGATTCTAAATTATTAACAACATGAGACACATAATCAGAACATTCTGAACTTAAAACATCCACTGAATCAATATTAGTTGAATCATATCTAATTCTAAACAACAAATCAAAGGCTACCATATAGAATTTTCCATAAAAGGTACCTTGTCTCAAGATAACAACTTTTATTACATTTAAAGGTTAACTCAGAACCCTTTTTAACTAAAATGGAACCATATAAAACATTCTTCTCCACATCAGGGACATGTTGCACCTAATGATCGTCAAAATTTACCCCTTTAATAATTAAAGAATGTTGTAGTATAGGAGGCAAATCTGGTTCGCATCAAAAACCACAATCCTTTGATGAGAGGCCAGATCTAATCACGAGCGTCAATCGTAGGATATTTAAGTGAAGAAATCTGCTCCGCACGATAGCGCGTGAACTAAGGGGAAAATTGTATAAACACCCTCGCTTTATTTTATTTTACTTTTATTCTTGTAAATAATGTTTGTGGAATAAATAAATCTGGACAAATTACAAGGATTCCCCTAATATTGGTGATATTTGTTTATGAGTCCATGCCAGCTCACCTCACGTGGGCGACAACGTGAGGTAGTAATTTGCAGGTGTAGACCTCGGGTTTTTGTAATTTAAAATTAGTCGATAAAATTTTATATATATGTGTTATATCTCCGGTATTTTTGCACAAAGGCCCCCAGTCTTTTATTTAACTGGAAATTACCCTGTTAGTTTATTCATTTTCATGCTTGTTTTTCTAATTTTTATAAAA